>CM059425.1:232769947-233284947 GCA_030390025.1 Squalus acanthias | reverse complement strand
GATTAGTCCATATAAATATATAACATAAGTAACACAGAACAATTTACATTTGTTATAATGCCTTTTATGAAAAATATGATCAGTCAGAGCTTTATTTTGTTGAATGAGACATTCGATCCATTGTGTAGTGTAGGATTTTTTCTGTGAGAATAAAAATCAATGCATTTTTGCGGATATGGGTACATTGAGTTAAATAATCCTTTAGCGAGAGAAACGTGTAAAGTGACTCCTTTGCCAGAGTCAAATGAAAGCATTGCTATGCAAAAACTGCAGTAAAATCAAGCCTATGCTTGAATTTTAAAATTGCCAATTTGCACCAAACTTCAATAATACAAATTGTTTGAAAATTATTTTCTGCGACGTTTTTATGATTACCTATATTTTATTCTCAGTTAACGAAAGTTCCATGTGGGATGGCGTTTAGCGTAGTCTTGCAACAAAGTAACTGTAATCGAAATAATTGTTTAAAAATCAAATTAGTATTTCAAGGCATTTCCACACAAATATGAACGTTGATGTATTCCTTCTGACTTCCCAGACAAATATTACATATCCATTAAGTATTTAAAACATAATTCTGTGACTCTTTACTACTGTTAATGTTTTGTTTAATGTTTTCTGAATCGGAAAGCGCTACTTGCACATTTTCCTACAATAGGGTCCTGTAGTTACATTCTAATTCTTCAACAATGCATCAATCACAGTAGTAACCTAACCAATGACAAGTGTCTAATAATATTAACGAGAATGCATTGTTTCTGAATATTCTAGCGGATTGACACTTGAGATCTTCAATATGTTAATTTATTATTGAATGCTAATTTTACTTAGATGCAGAAAAAACTTATGTAAGTTGATCATGATATCGTGTTGACAGAACAAATACTAAAATTTTATATTTTAAAAAAACTACTCGGATTAAACGTGGAGGTTTTTAATTCATCTACCTTGCAGCAAGATTTAGAGTTGAGTGAGATGTATGTTTTCCGAACCGCAACTTTTCCCAAAATAAATAGTGTCTGGTAACTATTTGGATGGATAGGCTTTTAATAATTCCATTATAAGACAAAGATACCAAAAAGCCTTTAATGGTTTGTACACTAAGTGTTGTTGTGAATTTGTACCTGTATTAATTTTGGCATGCAGAGTAAGAAGTGTAAATTGAATTGCAAAGTATGCCTCTGGTATAGAATTTTAATGCTATGCATACGGTTTCTTATTTAGATACAGTATTCTGGAAATGGTCACTGTTTACTTAATTAGGTATGAATGTAAACCTATTGCTTCATTCAAAAATAACATCACTGTTCAGAACAGGATTATATATCTAAAAGTGAGTACCTTTATTCGTGCAAAACTTTTATTTTACATCTGAATTTGTACACATATGGCATCTAAACCGATCTTTGAAGGTCATAAACCATGTTATAATATACATCAAAATAGCTAACTGTGTGTTTTATAATAATTCTAAATTAGAAGGATGAGCACAATATTAAGTACTTTTAAAGCATGGTAACAATTTGAGAACATTTTGAATAACTCGTGATGCCAGAAAGGTATTCAAATAATCAAATTTACAAATATACAACGGAAAAGACGTCCAGAGAAACAAATATTCAAAACAACCACTGCATTTTTGGAAATGCTGGACACACACACACAAACACCAAAGTGAATTTCAATGGCTTCTCCTCTTAAGGTCCCAGGATTTTTCCCCCTGTCTCTGCTGACAGATGCCCCTGGACCTTATGACACATCATTCTAAGTGAATAGAGATGAAGGCAGGGATATTAACTGACTCTATAAAGCATCCAGGACACAATAGTGTGATTGATGGAGGACAAAGTGGGAACAGCAGGACACGGGACCCTGGGAGAAGCACCGCTGTCATCCAGAGCCTGGAGCCTCCAATGTGAAGACTGCTTCATCATCATGGAGTTTGCAGTCTATTTGTAACAGTAATCAGATGAGACCCCCTCTCTGTCAGCCGTGTTTACTCACTGATTTTCTCAACAAGACAGCCATTGACACTGGATGGATGGGGCTAATCTGGCGCAGAACTCGCGGCTTTGGAGAGGTTACAGGTCCAAACAGAGCACTCACACATTCTCCCCAGCTAATCTACCGGCAAATATTTATTACATCCAATTTATAGCAAGCACTTAGATCAGAAATAAGCTTCGTTTTTAGACCGATTCGTAAAACTGAAAAATGTAAAGACCAAAGGGCCATATTGTTAATAAAGTTTAATCTCCCCATCGTATTTAATATATTTGGATAAATGTGTTTTAAACGCATTATAGGTGTTTATTGGAAGTGAGATCTTTAGGTAGTAACTGTCCGTGATAATGTGCTTACTGGTCTTTACTAGGCTTATACCTATTTCACATTAAATATAATTTGGGATTTAAATGTCTACATGAAATATACATTATGGGTAATAACATCAATATAATGATTTCCTGAATCACTTATTTTATAATAATTTGGGAATTTCTATTTATATAGTGGACTTTAAATTAGATCAATCAAATCATTAATGTTATAAATGCGACGTATTGTTCAAATTATATAAAATGGTACATAATTGCGTATAACTAGTCAAATATTCATGCATTTGAATGCAAAGTCTATATCTTTTAGGTCCATTCTACATATAAGACATATAATATATGCATGCTATTGTAAAAAATAATCTGTGTAAACTGTTTAACAGAATGGAATGATAGATAATACGGCACCAACACTATCGCTCTGTGTTTTTGTCTGTGATGTTGAGACAGATGTAAAGAAGCAGACACATTGATGCAAAAGTTTTCTTTTTTATTATATGTGCGGTCTGTGTGGGATAGGCAAAAATGACAGGATGAGATCAGAAAAGCCTGTTATCCAACTGTCATTTATTTCTAACTTCATTCTTCTTGGTGGTCACATTTGGGGGGTGGGGGGGAGGGAGATAATGTTGGCTGCTGTTTGGCAGCGGGTGCACAGACACTTGTGATGCGTCAAGTTCATTCTGAGCCCCTAGGAGCTAGCAGTTTCACCTGGTCCCCTTCCTACATCCGTTCCCCTCTCTTCCAGGCTTGCTAATTACCAACTTCTCTTCACACACACATTCTCACTAATTTCAAATTTGTAATTCTGCGGGTAGCTGAGGCAGGACTCAAGCAATACAGCAAATTCTCCTAGATACAACATGAATATAATTTGTCATGTCCATCAACTCATCTGGAAGCGTTGTTCTCAAAATTAGCTATTGTGCTTTATAATCAGATACCCACAAATCTGGCTACTTGTTTATTATACATGTTCTGCATAAACAGGTGAGGTTCAGCATGTAATTTCTGTCAGTGTATGGTATATCTTGCTATATTAATTAAATATAAATTAAAATTTGAAGAAAATGTACTAAAATGATCCTGTATCTCCGTATGCATATCAACAATTCTCGCATGTTCATCTAATTTATAACAATAAAAATGTGAAAGTAAGATATTTTAATATAAAATGTTTGCAGACATGGCAATAAAAAATGGAATATACGTAAGTACATCAAGCATGCATAGTTATAGGTGGGTAGAAAGTGTATCTAAAGTCTTACAAAACCACAGCCGAAAATGCAATACTTTAGCACTTAATTTATTATTAATACTGAACTTCCACTCATATGTTAGTTTATTCATTTCATGTGTATACATTTTTCGTGTTTTATACTAAACCGTAAATCTAGTTTTCAATAAATGTATCCATGTATTTAAGTGATAACACATTTTGAAACTTGCATTAAAATATTTTAACTAAATTAAGTATTTTGGGTATTAATTATTTTAGATGAAACACGCTGTAAATTACACAAACAGGAAGATTTATTTATTTGCAAATTAATCTATTAATTGGTTTGGTGCTGCATGACCTTACTGCCGATTGTGTAATTTGCAGGACAGAACAGTAAAAGTTTAATCTGGAATATAACAAGTACATGCTTATGACACATATAATTGAAATAAAACATACACGTGCATTTATACTACTGCTTACACATGCAGCGTTAATTATATACTTTGTGTATATAATAATCGGACCAAAATAAAACCAGTTAATAATATGGAGAGAAGAATACATGACAATGTATACAGTTGTGTAATCAATGCATTGTACCACTGAGGTTATTGTTACATATTTGGTACAATTTTTGTTTATTACCATGGCGTTACCATTTGCTGTTGAATGATGATAAGCCATGCAGTAATACTATGTTGACCATTGTTTAAAACCCCCCAGACTTCTTTCATTTTATTAAAAAGAAAAACAAGATGTTATATCTCAAAAGAAAGGCACCTGGCTGACTTGTTTCTGTGGTACATTAACTCGGATTAGCATGATGTATTCTATGTAATGAATTAAATAAGTAAAGTGAACTTCAGAATGGTTAGCCTGTTAAATTCCCTCGTTTAAGCAATAAGTGAAAATAAAAAAGTAGAAGAACCTCACACTAAATTAAGGCAGGAGCCTGTACAGCAATGTATTTGTGGTTTAAATTGAGTAGCACATGCGGAATTCACAGTGGAGCTGGGGGCTGAGCAGGAGGAATTCTCCGGCAGCTTGCACATTAGCAAACCCAAAGTCATCCAGTTTGCCTTAATCACTACAATTAGTCCTGAATTATCACCGGACTCTGACAGACGTTCCTTGTAACTCTCTTTTATTTCCAACAGCCCATAATCAGCAGCTCTCATTACAAACGCTGATTAAACTGCAAATTATCCAGCAGTGGCCCTGTTACCGTCTACCAGCGGCTCGTTCAATATCAATTAAGGCAAAAAGCAGCAGCCTGCAAGCTCCCAGCTCTCTAACCGCCTGATAGTGGCACTTATTAGTTTGGAAAACTCGGAAAATACTAATAATCGACGTCCAGGCCAGAGAGCGAGAAAAAAGAGAAACTTCACATTTTAAAACCATAGGCTTTAATTTCACATAATATTAATAGAACATTACCTATGTTGGGTTCCTATTATATTTTTACTAGGTATCTCACTCCAGTGGGTGGCAAAGAGATTTTATTGGACAAGGTAATATCTTTATATTATTGAAGTCACTTTTGGAAATAATGAATCGTATTAATGCATGAAAAATCTAAAATCCGACATCATTAGGTCGTTCCGGTAAGAGTGAGAATTAATAAGTAATTTTTTCTCCCTGTGACCTTGTAGCCTAAGTAAAATTAAAGTTAATGATGGCTGATTTTATTTATTTATTTCATTAGTGAAAACCTTCTCATACATGTCAAGCTTTTTCGTGAAGTCACGCTCATTGGAGTGTCCAATGGAAGTGAAAACTTGGTGGGGTTTTTAAAAAAAAAAACCTGGATTATTGGAAATATTCGATTAAGTTTTAAACTTAAACATTTGAAAAAATATTTTTTCCTACGGAAATGGTGAAAGAGATGGAGCAAAGCGCGAATACCAGCTGAGAGCAGTGTTATATGCACAATATAAAAATAGTCCGCAAACCGTGTGTCTATTTATCAAAGAGGTACAGCAGTAAAATGCAGAAATGGTTGTAGAGAAATCATTCAATTATCAACATATATCCCTAAAAATAGGACATCAAGGTGAGGTTAATCGATACTGTACATGTGTGTGTTTATATATGTTTATTATGGATATACACTTCTAACCACTGGATATATGTGCGTAACCATGAACTGAAGTATTGTATATAGATTCCTGTGCCTGCTGTCTGCCGATCTCTGCTTGTTACAATGCTATCTCCCTTGTTGTTTCACGGATAAATTGAATGAAATTAAACTGCCAAACGGTCTGAGCTGAAATCAGAGTCCTTAAAATTTTGCTTGCTACACTGACGACTTTCACCAAACAAATCGTAACCTCAATCTAATTTGAAACAAGACAAGTGAGTAAATTGTGTAAAATGCAGCTTACCTGGTGCAGGAAATTCGCCTGATACAGAATTGCACAGTCTTTAATGATGATGGGCTGCAAAAGAGGACAGATGAAAATTAAACATTCTAACTGGCATTTTCTAAGTCTATCAAGAAACTCTAGCCCATAAAACTGTGTAAGGAAATTGTTTTATATCAAAAAAATAGAACGCCAAGCCAAATAATCGCACATAATTAGACCAGAGATGACAAATGTTTAAACGCCAATTGTGCATAAAATAATACATATATAATATCAAACGGTGTGGGCAGTCACGAATTTGCTATCGTCAGTGAAAAGAGTATGGAAACATGCAAGAAAAAAATCACAGTAGGAACACGCAAGGCAATAGCCGAAATGTCACAAAGAAGTACTGTACTTTACATTTACCCAACTCGTCTGGAGGTACAACGGGATAAAAGTGTAAAGGAGTTGAATGTGGGTGCCAAAATTTAATTTCCTTATTGATTATACGTATTTACACGAAAAACAAACACTATCAGATACGTTAATATAACAGGGATTGAATCAATCTATTTGTACAGTTTATGTACAGATTAATGACCTAAGCGTGCACGTAATATACTCATCAGAAACACCTTTGTTGCGATAGTGAAACCCGAGGTAATTGCACATAAAATTTATTTTATACAAAATGTGAACATACTAACAATGACTGACGGGTAAATACCCTCTGGGTCCATCGAGCCTGTCCCACACAATTGCGATACCTTGTGTATCACAACATATACTCTCCACCCCACCTGAAACCATGTGATCTCCTGGGAGAGGCAAAAAGTCAGATTAAAAACCCAGGCCAATTTTTTTTTTTGGGGGGGTGGGGGGGGGGAAATCTGGGAAATTCCTCTGTCACCTATCTAGGCTATCGAAACTAGTCCAGGAGATCACTCTGGCCCTGAATTCCCTGCAGTACCTACCTTCTGTAAGAGGTGATCGCCACCCCAGCCAGAAACAGATCCAGCTCTCGCTTGAAGGAATTCAGCAAATCAGCATCCACCACACGAGACGGCAGCCTCTTCCAGAGGTCCACTATTCTCTGGGAAAAGAACCATCTCCTGACATCTAACCTTATACAACAGATCGAGCCTTATACAACTTAAATTTGTGACCCCTGGTCCTCCCTAACCTATTTAATTGAAACAAACTGTCAACTGGAACACAATCTAATCGCTTCATTATCTTATAAACCTCAATCAGATCACCTCTAAGTCTACGTTTCTCTAAAGTGTAGAGTCCCAACTCATTTAGCCTATCTTGATAACTAAGATGGTTTAAACTGGAAATTAGTCTTGTGGACCTCCTCTGCACCCTTTCCAAAGCCTCAATATCACCCACCATGTGAGGAGACCAAAACTGGGCACAGTATTCCAAGTGCGGCCTGACTAAGGTCTTGTACAAGGACAAAACAGTATGCCTCATCTTGTACTCAACACTCCAAAACTCTATTTGCTCTAGCTATCGCATCATGGCATTGCTCATGTACCTTTAGAGATGTAAGCACTAGAACGCCCAGATCACTTTCTTTCTCAACCTTCTTTAATGCTTTTCCCTGAAGGCTGTATGAATGTTGAGGATTCGCCCTGCCCACAAGCATAACACTGCACTTATCCAAATTAAACATCATTTGCCAGTCATGAGCCCAATCTCCCAACACATTAAGATCCACCTGAAGCAGTCGAGCATTGTCTACAGTCCTAACACTCGCACAGATCTTAGTATCATCTGCAAATTTGCAGATTGTGCCCACAACACCCACATCCAGATCATTAATAAAAATAATAAAGAGCAACGGTCCCAACACCGATCCCTGTGGTACACCACTGGTGACCAGTCTCCAAGCAGATCCAAATCCAACTGTAACTACTTTTTGCCTACATCTTGCCAGTCAGTTCTCAATACCAGTAATACCAGCAGCTTCAATCTTATAGAGAAGCCTCTTGCATGGTATCTTATCAAAAGCTTTTTGGAAGTCTAAGTAGACAATGTCTACTGGACTTCCCTCATCCACCAACTCAGTAACTTCTTCAAAAAATACAATTAGATTTGTAAGACATGACCTTTTTATGAAGCCATGTTGGGTGTCCCCAATATGTCTCTCTCTATCAAAGTATTCATATATTGCATCCCTAATGATTCCCTCAAGCATCTTACCTATTACTGATGTCAAATTAATGGGCCTATAGTTACCCAGGTCTGTCTGGTCACCTTTTTATCAAAGATGGGGACTACATTTAGCCTCCTTCCAGTCTACAGGAACCATTCCAGAGTGCAGTGAGCTATTAAAAATACAGACTAGGGGCTCGCACAGCACATGTCCCATCTCCCTGAGGACCCTCGGGTGGATATCATCCGGCCTGGCAGCTCTATCTGTGTTTAAGTTCTTAATTCTTTCTAAAACAATATGTTCATCTATGTTAATATTACTAGTTTTCTGAGTAACATTATTAAAATCTAATAGTCGAGCATCATCTTCAAGAGTGAAGACCGATAAAAGTACTTATTTAATATTTCCACCATAACCAGTGAGTCCTTTGTAACCTGTTCTTGAACATCCTTCAATGGCCCAATACAGTCTTGGACAGTTCTCAGACTCGTTACATAACTGAAAAAGCTTTTTCCCATTACTTTCACAATTGTCTATGATCTTCTTTTCCGTTAGCCTTTTAGCAGATCTAATAGCAGCCTTTGTTTTCTTTAGTTGTTCCTTGTACTCAACTCTGTTTAGTTGAGTATTAAATGCCTTTGATTTATAGAAACATTTCTGTTTACATCTTATTTTCTTTGTGCTTAACCGGTCAGCCACCTTGGCTTTTTCTTACCACACTCCCTTCTTTTGACTTTGGGTACATATTTGTTTTCCACATTTTTAAAATCTTATTCTTAAAAACTTGTGTGAAAGATTGTTTTGCCTATAATGTGCGCAATCCAAATGGGCCATTAAAAACGTTAAACATTACCGGTTACATCTCTCAAGGAACAGCCGCAGTTTTCAACAAGAGAATATTCAAAATGGCGAATAATACTATTACCAAGTTTTAAATTACTATAAAGACAACATGGGCTGTTATTCAAGTTAGACTTTGTGTCTCGATTGTTTTTCCGTGGAGGATAAAGGTCCGTAAAGAACAATAGAACTTGCATTTATTTGTGGAAAAGTAAATGACCCCAAGTCTAGCAATTGACAATTAGGTGGTTTTGTGTTAGATAGAATTCCCATTTATTATCCTTGTATCTATAACGTACCTCTTCAGATGCACAGACAAAAATATTTTAAAGTGCTGTGTGCCTCTCAGTTGAAGCCTGAAACTGACAAGCACATCCCAATTTTCAAAGTTCCTAGACCATATGACAAAAATCTGAGTGATCAAAGTCTTTACTTAAATATTAGACATTGTGGCCTTCAAGGGACATACCTTACCAGCGGAATAACATACTACGCATTACATGGTATAGCATCCTTGTCCTTGTAAAGCATTGTATCATAAGAACATAAGAACATAAGAAATAGGAGCAGGAGTAGGCCAATCGGCCCTTCGAGCCTGCTCCGCCATTCAATAAGATCATGGCTGATCTGATCCTCACCTCAAATCTAAAGAACACAAGAAGTAGGAGCAGGACCCGGCCACTCAGCCCCTGGGCCCGCTACGCCACCCACAGGGCCTCGACCGATCCGAACTCAGCCTCATGTCCAATTTCCTGCCCGCTCCCCGTAACCCCTAATTCCCTTTACTTCTAGGAAACTGTCTATTTCTGTTTTAAATTTATTTAATGATGTAGCTTCCACAGCTTCCTGGGGCAGCAAATTCCACAGACCTACTACCCTCTGAGTGAAGAAGTTTCTCCTCATCTCAGTTTTGAAAGAGCAGCCCCTTATTCTAAGATTATGCCCCCTAGTTCTAGTTTCACCCATCCTTGGGAACATCCTTACCGCATCCACCCGATCAAGCCCCTTCACAATCTTATATGTTTCAATAAGATCGCCCCTCATTCTTCTGAACTCCAATGAGTAGAGTCCCAATCTACTCAACCTCTCCTCGTATGTCCACCCCCTCATCCCGGGGATTAACCGAGTGAACCTTCTTTGTACTGCCTCGAGAGCAAGTATGTCTTTTCTTAAGTATGGACACCAAAACTGTATGCAGTATTCCAGATGCGGTCTCACCAATACCTTATATAACTGCAGCAATACCTCCCTGTTTTTATAATCTATCCCCCTAGCAATAAAAGCCAACATTCCATTGGCCTTCTTGATCACCTGCTGCACCTGCATACTAACTTTTTGATTTTCTTGCACTAGGACCCCCAGATCCCTTTGTATCATCCAACTTACTGTGAGTAATACCATGGAAGATCCATTAGAGATATTATAAAAACTTTAGGTATACATGCAGTTCCTGTCCATCAGGTTTCAGATGTCTATCACACATTAAACCACACACATTGTCGAATGCAAATTTCTGTATCACACTTTAAAAATAAGTATAAAGAATCAAAAGCAACCATTTGGAATGTAGAGAATGTGGAGTGAAAGCACTCCAGAATCAGAAAAGACTAGAGTCATAATATCTACAGCGCTTAATTCAGATCTCTGCCTGAATAGCAATTACCCTCGAATAAACTCACCCAATGTTTACTTAACGTCAATTAAACTTCATAGCATTAAAAGGAGACAGCTTCATCTTACCAGCAGAATAATACATTTTGCATTATATAGTATCATTAAATATCTTATCATCTAATTTATTGCAAACAATACCCAAACAATATCATGGAGATTCTAGTACATATGATTGGATGAGGGTTTCAGCAGTAGATGAGCTGAGGCGGAGTCGGGCGATGTTACGGAGGTGGAAATAGGCAGTCTTCGTGATGGCGCGGATATGTGGTCGGAAGCTAATTTCGGGGTCAAATATGACGCCAAGGTTGTGAACAGTCTGGTTCAGCTTCAGACAGTTGCCAGGGGGAGGGATGGAGTCGGTAGCTAGGGAACGAAGTTTGTGTGGGGGACCGAAGACATTGGGCTGGATTTTGATACTGGGGCGGATTGGAGTCGTGTCATCTGCATTTCGTGTTATCCACCCGACTGCAATTGGATGTGGGAGATTGATGCAATTTTCACCTAATTGGGCAATTGAGTTCCAGCATGTGGGAACCCATGAACCAATTAGTGGTTTCAGTCTGAAAGTCGCCTCTGATGATGTCATCATTGCTGCTGCATTGAAGGTCTTCAGAGACTGCCTGGCCTTTGCTGTGAGTGGACCTGGATGCAAAATGAGCAGCATCAGAGAGAGAGAATTTTTTTTGCATCCAGGTCCTCTCACAGCAAAGGCCAGGCAGTCTCTGAAGACATTCAATGCAGCAGCATCAGAGGCGACTTTCAGACCTAATACTACTACTACCTTCATCACATCTCCGTTGTAATAGTGGACCTGCAGCTGATAGTCAGATATCCACTTGTGCTCCCGCCAGGTTTCACTGACGTGTTTCACATCAGGCGTGCTTCACGTCAGAAAAGGGTTAAACTAGCTAAAACGTTTCAAAATGGCATTACAGAGCCAATTTAGGGCTTGTTTAGGGCTTTAATGGCCTCTCCCGCCTCTTGGAGGCGGGACGGAGTCGGGAACACCGCACACGATTTTATCAAAATTGCGTGGAGGCGGAATGGAGGTGGGATCAGGTCCGCCCGCCACTTTTCGCAATTTTAACCCCCCACACGCCTCCAAACCCGCCTCCACGGCCCTATGAAAATCCAGCCCAATGGCTTTGATCTTCGCAATATTTAGTTGGAGGAAATTTCTGCTCATCCAGTACTGGATGTCGGACAAGCAGTCTGACAACCTGCTATAATGCCTTAATCTGTATAAAGCAGCATATCATCTGACTTAACTGTGATCAATGCCATAGAGATCCAACTAGTGTATGGTGTGTGAGTGTGTGTTTTGTGCACCACCCTCCAAATTTCATACCCCAGTCATACACACTTCATTATAGATATAAAACAACCCTAAAAATAAGAAAAACAGAGATGGCCATGTAATGCTGGGTGCTTCTGACCTGAAGCATGAAACTGACAAGTGTTTCCAATTTCCACAATTACAATCTGATTGGTCAGAATCTGTGTTCCTTAACAACAATTGGAATTTATGCCTTAAAAGGGCATAGCTTCACCTTAGTAACAGAATAATACATTGTGGATTAAATTCTTGAGTGTATGTGTTTTATCCATCACAATTCAGGAATCATATTTGGGTGTCACATTTTTCTATATGTAAAGTGTTAAAAAGGGAAAGAAAGCATTTGTGATCTACAGGGAAATATTCCCAGTAAACTAAAATACCTTATCAACCGAGGGATCAGAATGTCTGCAGCTTCTAACTGACGTTAAGAGTCGCACTTTAAAAAGAGAGAGAAAAACTTCTCTGACCTGTAATTGACCTGAATATCTACTACAAGCAATGAGTGTGTAATTCATTTCAAAGAATGTAGATGAATTACAGTTTGTTGCTTTAATGGGACACGCACCTGCACTTTAGCATCAGAATAATACAAGTGTTGAATGGTATTATAACGATCCTGTTCTTATAAAACAGTGGCATCTCTGAGCAGCTCCACGGGAGATCCAGTGCTATATCGGTGTTAATTTAATTATGTTACAGGTGTATTTTATAGACCATCTGATTACTATTACAATTAATATTACAATTAATATGCAAAGTTGCAGCCACACTTATATTATTAATTGTAAGAAATTAAAATAAAATCTATTATTTACCATATTGCTTATGTTTTAAATTGATAACATGCATCATCTTGACTAATTTGGATAATGTGTATAACCAGTGACTGTTGCATTGGGTTTGTCATGGGATTGAACATTTCTTAATGAATCAAAAAGAGAACACTGTAAAAGCTGATGCAACATTATTTGTATTGGCACGACACAGAGAGTATGAAACACATCTCTAGCAATCAACATTATCACTAAAATTTTCGGTCAATGCTGGAAAGGCTGCATTTATTGCCCATCCTTAGTTGCTCTGAGAAGGTAGTTGTGGGCTTCCATCTTGAGCTCTTGTGGTGAGAGTGGTCCCACAATGGTGTTAAGTAGGGAATTGTAGGGTATTGACCTAGAAATGATGAAGGAAGCTGATACATATCCAAGTCAGGATGGTGTGTGACTTGGAACTCGGAGGCGATGTTGCTTTTGTACTCGGTAGTAGAGGTCGCTTGATGCAGGGCATTGTAGATGGAACCCATGCAGTCATCAGGGCTCCACATGTGAACCCCAACATTTATGTGAACAGGCAGGGGTTCCACACCATCAATGTGCAGATAATTATTGACCATTCAGACATCATGCTGCATGCTAGTGGCTGTTTTCCTGGGGGACTCATGACTTTTTCGTACTACAGCAGTCCCTGTGTAGCAACTATTTGAGGAGACCAATAAAATGAATGGATGGCTTTTGGAAGTATGGAGCTATCTTTCTTAGCCCTAAATTAAAGCTTAGAGGGAACTGATATCCCAGCAGATAGATTGGAACGAATACACCAAGTGACAACTACTTTCAGTAATGGACATTTCCTGCCACTGTCCAATTGTGGTTGTGCTATGAAAGCTCACACATTGTAATCCCCATAAATATGACACACCACACAACCTGCATTGCCCTCTTTCTGCCCTATACAAGCATTTACTACCATGCCATAATTGCAACCAATAAACAATGGCTTGAAAAACAAGAAATATAAAGATGTCTGCTTATTTTGTACTATTTATGTACTGTGTGCTTGTCCTACTCTTCGGCCTTAGACTGTAGCAAAGTGGTTCTCAAGTAGGGGGAGCAACTGTGGTGGAAATTTCCTGTGAGCTATTGCAGTCCCATTAGGATGGTCATGACCTAAAACCTCTGAGTAATGAGTCATGCAATGTCGTCGCGGAACTGCAGCCACATCCAACAATGCAGTGGCTGCCAGCACCTGTTTGTTCCCTGGCACTTCCTCACTCCTTTGAGTGGCCTGGAAAGAGTGGAAACATCTGCTGCCTACCTGAGAAGAGGGTGCCTCCTCAGACCCTTTTCTTGCCATGGCATCAGTACTGGGCCTCTCAGCTGGATGCCCAATAATCTGCATGAGAGAATTCTGTAGCACATTTCTGAGGTGGGTGCCTGTTCTTTCCAAATGATCACGCAGTGTATCGAACGCAGCAGTGAAAGATTCCTGTAACTGAATGCCAAAGGTCTCAGTGGCATAGTTTTCATGAGAGAACTCTGATCTATGCATGACCTCTCACTGCTTTGGGACCACAAATATTCCACTCAGTCCATGGTCCTTTGCATATTAATGAATCCCTTTTGTAGTACTGGGATGATCTCAGAAGCATATCCTCTCACAACCATTGCACACTGCTTAAGATGGACTCAAAGGGAGATTGGAAATGTCCTTTACTCCTGCATTAACTCCCATCTGCAGATAAGTCCAGTAGGGTATAAATTCCTTGTGCATGCTGTTGGAAAATGGCATGGACTCACAGCTACGCTAGAGAGGGCTTTAAACTAAATAGTGGGGGGGAGGATCCAGGTGAGCGGGAATTTAAAAAGTCAACAAGAAATGAGAAAGCAATAGAGCAGGATAGAGATGGGGGAAATAATAACCAGAGTGTGACAGGAAGGGACACACAAGGAGGAATAGTAAAAAGACAAAGTTAAAAGCTCTATATCTGAATGCACGCAGCATTCGTAATGAGATAGATGCGTTGACGGCACAAATAGATACAAATGGGTATGATCTGATCGACATTACAGAGACGTGGTTGCAAGGTGATCAGGGCTGGGAACTGAATATTCCAGGGTATTTGACAATTCGGAAGGATAGACAGAAAGGAAAGGGAGGTGGGGTGGCTTTGTTGGTAAAGGATGGGATCAGTGCAGTGGTGAGAAGTGATATTGGCTCAGAAGATGTAGAATCGGTTTGGGTGGAGATAAAAAATAATAAAGGGAAAAAGTCTCTGGTGGGCGTAGTCTACAGGCCCCCAAACAGTAGCAATACTGCTGGACAGAGTATAAATCAACAAATAATGGAGGCCTGTAAAAAAGGTATGGTAATAATCATGGGTGATTTTAATATCCATATTGTTTGGACAAATCAAATTGGCCATGGTAGCCTTGAGGAGGAGTTCATAGAGTGCATCCGGGATGGTTTCCCAGAACAGTATGTAATGGAACCAACCAGGGAGCAGGCTATCTTGGATCTGGTACTATATAATGAGACAGAATTAATAAATGATCTCATAGTAAAGGATCCTCTAGGAAAGAGTGATCATAGCATGGTTGAATTTCAAATTCAGTTGGAGGGTGAGAAAGTTGTATCTCAAACCAGTGTCCTGATCTTAAACAAAGGCAATTACAGTGGCATGAGGGCAGAACTGGCTAAAGTGGACTGGAAAAATAAATTAAAGGGTAAGACAGTTGAAATGCAGTGGCAGACATTTAAGGAGATATTTCATAACTCTCAACAAAAATATATTCCAGTGAGAAAGAAAGATTTTAAGAGAAGGGAGCGCCATCCGTGGCTAACTAAGGAAGTAAAGGATGTTATCAAATTGAAAACGAAGGCATACAATGTTGCCAAGATTGGTGGGAGACCAGAGGATTGGGAAATTTTTAAAAAACAGCAAAGGATGACTAAAAAAATAATAAAGAGAGAGAAGATGAATTATGAGAGTAAACTGGCAAGAAACATTAAAACAGATAGTAAGAGCTTCTACAGGTATATAAAAAGGAAGAGGGTAGCTAAAGTAAATGTTGGTCCCTTAGAGGATGAGACTGGGGAATTAATAATGGGGAACGGGGAAATGGCAGAGACTCTGAACAAATATTTTGTATCTGTCTTTACTGGACACTAACAACATCCCAATAATGGATAATCAAGGGAGGGGGGGAACTAAAGACAATCACTATCACTAAGGAAATAGTACTTGGTAAAATAATGGGACTAAAAGCTGACAAGTCCCCTGGACCAGATGGCCTGCATCCCAGGGCCTTAAAAGAAGTGGCTGCAGAGATAGTGGATGCATTGGTTGCAATATACCAAAATTTCCTGGACTCTGGAGAGGTCCCAGCAGATTGGAAAACCGCAAATGTAACACCCCTATTTAAGAAAGGAGGGAGACAGAAAGCAGGAAACTATAGACCAGTTAGCCTAACATCTGTCGTTGGGAAAATGCTGGAGTCCTTCATTAAGGAAGCAGTAGCAGGTCATTTGGAAAATCATAATGCAGTCAAGTAGAGTCAGCATGGTTTTATGAACGGGAAATCATGTTTAACAAACTTGCTGGAGTTCTTTGAGGAGGTAACGAGTAGGGTGGACAAAGGTGAACCAGTGGATGTGGTGTATTTGGATTTCCAGAAGGCATTCGATAAGGTGCCACAGAAAAGGTTACTGCACAAGATAAGAGCTCACGGAATTGGGGGTAATATATTAGCATGGATAGAGAATTGGCTAACTAACAGAAAGCAGAGAGTTGGGATAAATGGGTCATTTTCCGGTTGGCAAACGGTAACTAGTGGGGTGCCACAGGGATCGGTGCTGGGGCCTCAACTATTTACAATCTACATTAATGACTTGGATGAAGGGACCGAGTGTAATGTAGCCAAGTTTGCAGATGATACAAAGATGGGTGGGAAAGCAAGTTGTGCAGAGGACTCAAAGAACCTGCAAAGGGATATAGACAGGCTAATTGAGTGGGCAAACATTTGGCAGATGGAGTATAATGTGGGAAAGTGTGAGGTTATACACTTTGGCAGGAAAAATAAAAAAGCAAATTATTATTTAAATGGAGAGCGATTACAAAATGCTACAGTTCAGAGGGACCTGGGGGTCCTTGTGCATGAAACACTAAAAGTTAGTATGCAGGCACAGCAAATAATCAAAAAGGCAAATGGAATGTTGGCCTTTATTGCAAGGGGGTTGGAGTATAAAAGCAGGGAAGTCCTGCTACAACTGTATAGGGTATTGGTGAGACCACACCTTAAGTACTGCATCCAGTTTTGGTCTCCTAATTTAAGGAAGGATATACTTGCATTGGAGGCAGTTCAGAGATGATTCACTAGGTTAATTCCAGAGATGAGGGGTTTGACTTATGAGGAAAGGTTGAGCAGGCTGGGCCTATACTCATTGGAATTTAGAAGAATGAGAGGTGATCTTATTGAAACATATAAGATACTGAGGGGGCATGACAAGGTAGATGCAGAGAGGATGTTTCCCCTCATGGGGAAATCTAGAACGTGGGGGCACAGTTTTAGAATAAAGGGTCACCCTTTTAGAACTGAGATGAGGAGGAATTTCTTCTCTCAGAGGGTCGTAAATCTGTGGAATTCTCTGCCCCAGAGAGCTGTGGAGGCTGGGTCATTAAATACATTTAAGGTGAAGATAGACAAATTTTTGCAAGATAAGGGAATGAAGGGTTATGGGGAGCGGGCGGGGAAGTGGCTTTGAGCCCAAGATCAGCCATGATCTTATTGAATGGCGGAGCAGGGTCGAGGGGCCAAGTGGCCTATTCCTGCTCCTATTTCTTATGTTCTTATGTCAACTTCTTCTCCTGCCACCTCTACTTGCTCCTCCTTACTTGTGAGTTGTGCTTCACCCAGTGTTCCCTCTTCAAATTCAGTAACTGTAGGCAGTAGCTTGGGGAAGGTGAGTGCTTGACACAACACGTTATGATGCCTTGGGGCTGAGCCGTCATTTCCTCTAACCTCTTCATCTTGGGAAAAGCCTACAGGAAAAGAATAGGGATATGCTTTACAATACAGCATAGCAGCTGTACCCCATAAACAGAGCATGTTTATAAAGATGTTAGCAAGTGACACAGCAGATAAAACCACACCGCTCTGACCACTCCTCGCTTCTGGTCTGACGACTCCCATGAGTTTTCATGATGTCTTTCTGGGCCTGATGTTTTGTGGTTGACTTGTCAAGAGCTTTATGCTTGGAACTATTGGTCCCGCTGGCAATATGCCATGTAGCGTCTGCAAAATAAAGGTGTGTTACAAAAAAGAAACAGTGTTGTGTGCTGGCTTGATAGATAATCTCACTGAGGATGCTGCTAATGGAAAGTTATATTGGGGCCATGCCTTTTATATTTACGAATGTCTGTAAGAATGCCTACACTTACTTTGCCACTTTTTTTGATCATGATGCGGAGATGCCGGTGTTGGACTGGGGTGTACAAAATTGAGAGGTCGCACAACACCAGGTTATAGTCCAACAGTTTTATTTGAAATCACAAGCTTTCGGAGCTATCGATCACCCCTTCCTCAGGTGAAGTACTTCACCTGAGGAAGGGGCATAGCTCCGAAAGCTTGTGATTTCAAATAAAACTGTTGGACTATAACCTGGTGTTGTGTGACCTCTCAACTTTTTTTGATGTCATTGAAATTCTTTTTTGTCTGCTCTCAGTCACAATGGACTGCATTCACTCAATCAATGAACTCCGCCCAGCCAGGTTGGGGTGCTGCTTTTAAACTTTTTGCTTACTGTTCACTTACCTTGTTTATCCTTTATTGGAGGGGTAAGAGTCATCAAAGCAATGTTAGACATGGCACCAATTTTTACTCACATCTACATTTTCCACTAAAATCAATAAAGACAGGAATGTCATACCACTTAATATTTATAAAAGCAAAATCAAATGAAGAATTTGAAAGGACACTCACCTGCTAGATACATAACGAATAGTAAATTATTAATAGCTAGGGACATTTTAGGCTTTGTGTTAAATGCTACAATCATCAATTCGAGACCATGTTGGTTTCAGCAATAAATATGGGATTGTGCAAATCTAATCTTGTACTTTACAAGATACCTAGGGGGTGAATTTCTCTGGGGCGTTTCCACTTTTGCTCTGTAACTTTGGCTGAAGAGACGTGGAAACCCCAGAAAAATGGCATAAACGGTGTTTATGTTGTTTCTCGAGGATTTCCACAGCTCTTCCGATGAAGTTGCAGCAGACCATCAAGAGAACCCAAGCGGAAATTCATCTTAAGTCTAATGATGCACCCGATAAAGATCTGTCTTCAAGCTATTTGTCTAAAGTACATATTTTTTTGCCAAAATCATAGTGATAAAACACAGACATTTTTTCAAAACTTGCTGTCTTTCTGGGCCTGATGTTTTGTGGTTGACTTGTCAAGAGCTCTATGCTTGGAACTATGGGCTACAGCTGCTGTACTGTATTGTAAAGCATATCCCTTTTTTTTCCTGTAGGCTTTTCCCAAGATGAAGAGGTTAGAGGAAATGACGGCTCAGCCCCAAGGCCTCATAACATGTTTTCAAAGACACAATGGGCCGAATGGCCTCCTTCTGTGCCGTAAATTTCTATGATTGATTCTATGAACATATTTCTATAGAATTGTAATAAACTATCGATGGAACTAATAAAGTAAATTTGTTTTTCATGTAAAGCTGTAAGCATTTCCTACATTACAACAGTGGCGACGCTTAAAAAAAGTGCTTAATTGGCTGTAAAGAGCTTTGGGATGTCCTGAGGGTGAGAAAAGTCCAATAAATACATGTTCTTTCGTTCTTTCTTAAAAATGGGCCTTTGGTGTTCAAATTCAACATAGTTTCATCAGTTAATTGGAGTTCCCACTGGTTGAAGGTTCTCTCATTTTTTCATAATTTACCAAAGCATGTTACTTTTTAAAATAATTTAACACACAAATGGGGTGCATACAAGAATCTTCACTCCTTGCATTCACTCCATTCAGTGCACATGTTGTAACTCTGTGCTGGGTTTGCTTTTTAGTATATGCAGAGTAGCTTGGGAAATTCTTCTGAAATAGTTATTGGCATAAGTGCAGCCAAAGTCAAAACAACATTTAGATTTTCAACAGATCAACCAAACCATCACTTAATCAAAAGTTACCTCAACAGTCACTCGTCCACATTTAACCCCATCCCCACCACCCGACTTCGCAAAGGCACTCCACCCCTGAGGAGCCCGTTCACGGAACTGCAACCCATCCAATTCTCCACCCTTTCACAGGAACATTCTCTTCTTCAAATCTCCAAGTTCATATTGGTATTCTATCTCCTCCTTCTTGTCAATTCAACTTGGCACCCTTCTACCCTTTCAACCTAGTAAAATTGATACTCTTGTTCCACTCTCCCTCATTCAAGCTGGTACTCTTTCCTCCCTCCCAGTTCATGTTGGTGTTCTTTGAACCCCCCTCAGCTCATGCTGCACTCACTTCCCATTCCTCCTCAGTTAATACTGGTACTTACCTTTTTTCCCCACCAAAGTACTGTCCCAGCTTCTGCCCCTTTCCCTCTCCCTTTCATTATCATCAATTTCTCTTTCCCTCTAAAACTATTCATTTACCTCATCCTCATTGCCATTGATTTCCCCCTTCCTTCTCCTTATCACTGCCATCCACTCCCCTTCTTTCACTGCCATCCACTTCTCCATCCTCTCCTCATCCAATTCTCCCAAGGTCATGCATTCTGCCTCCTCCCATCCTCATACTATCCATTTTGCTCCCCTACCGTTAATTATGTCCACTTTCTGAGCATGCTGCCCCCTCTCTTTCCTTTGACATTCATTCTGCTCCTTTCCACCCCTCCGCTGGGCCATGCATTCTGACCCCTCCCCTCCTTGTTATGGATTCTGCCCCCCTCCCCATGCCATGCATTCTGCCCCCTCCCCTCTTCTTGTCATGCATTCTGCCCCCTCACTTCTGCTTGGCATGTGTATCAATGTTTTCAATTCATTTTTATCATCAGCAAAGAAAACATCAGAGCTAAGATGATGATCTCAAACCTGCCCCTATCATGCCCATGTTCAGGTTTGGACATGGCAAAACCTGGCAAGCCTAATCGTAACTGTAAGAACATAAGAAATAGGAGCAGGAGTAGGCCATTCGGCCCCTCGAGCCTGCTCTGCCATTCAATAAGATCATGGCTGATCTTCCACCTCAATTCCACTTTCCTGTACTATCCCCATATCCCTTGATTCCCTTAACATCCAAAAATCTATCAATCTCTGTTTTGAATATACTCAACGACTGAGCCTCCACAGCCCTCTGGGGTAGAGAATTCCAAAGATTCACCACCCTCTGAGTGAAGAAATTTCTCCTCATCTCAGTCCTAAATGGCCGAGCGAGCCCTTATTGTGAGACTGTGACCCTGGTTCTAGACTCCCCAGCCAGGGGAAACATCCTCCCTGCATCTACCCTGTCAAGCCCTGTAAAAAGTTGTATGTTTCAATGAAATCACCTCTCAATTTTCTAAACTCCAGAGAATATAGGCCCAGTCTACTCAATCTCTCCTCATAAGACAATCTCCCCATATCAGGAATCAGTCTGGTGAACCTTCGGTGCACTCCTTCTGTGGCAAGTATATCCTTCCTCAGGTAAGGAGACCAAAACTGTACACAATACTCCAGGTGTGGTCTCACCAGGGCCCTATATAATTGCAGTACAACATCTTTACTCTTATACTCAAATCCTCTTATAATAAAGGCCAACATACCATTTGCTTTCTTAATTGCTTGCTGTACCTGCATGTTAATTTTCAGTGATTCGTGTACAAGGACACCCAAGTCCCTCTGAACACCAACATTTCCCAATCTCTCACAATTTAAAAAATACTACGCTTTTCTATTTTTCCTACCAAAGTGGATAACTTCACATTTCTCCACATTATATTCCATTTGCCATGTTCTTGCCCACTCACTTAGCCTGTCTATATCCCCTTGAAGCCTCTTTGCATCCTCCTCACAACTTACATTCCTACCTAGCTTTGTATCATCAGCAAACTTGGATAGATTACATTTGGTCCCCTCATCCAAATCATTGATATAGATTGTGAATAGCTGAGGCCCAAGCACTGATCCTTGCAGTACCTCACTAGTTACAGCCTGCCAACCCGAAAATGACCCGTTTATTACTACTCTGTTTTCTGTCCGTTAACCAATCCTCAATCCATGCTAGTATATTACCCCCAATCCCATGAGCCCTAATCTTGTTTAATAACCTCTTGTGTGGCACCTTATCGAAAGCCTTCTGAAAATCCCAATACACCATATCCACTGCTTCCCCCTTATCTATTCTGTTAGTTACAACCTGAAAAAACTTTAACAGATTTGTCAAACATGATTTCCCTTTCATAAATCCGTGTTGACTCTGCCCAATCCTATTATTATTTTCTAAGTGCCCTGTTACCTCGTCCTTAATAATAGATTCTAGCATTTTCCCTACTACTGATGTCAGGCTAACTGGTCTGTAGTTCCCCATTTTCTCTCTCTCTCCTCTCTTAAATAGTGGGATTACATTTGCTACCTTCCAATCCACGGGAACCATTCTAGAATCAATGGAATTTTGGAAGATGACAACCAATACATCCACTATCTCTATAGACACCTCTTTCAAAACCCTAGGATGTAGGCCATCAGGTCCAGGGGATTTATCGGCTTTCTGCCCCATTAATTTCTCCAGTACTTTTTTTTTACTAATTCTAATTTCTTTCAGTTCCTCATTCTTGCTAGACCCTTGGTTCTCCATTATTTTCAGGAGTTTTTTTGCTTCTTCTTCCATGAAGACAGACACAAAGTAATTGTTTAATTTCTTTGCCATTTCCTTATTCCCCATTATAATTTCTCCTGTCTCAACCTGTAAGGGACCCACATTTATTTTCGCTAACCTTTTCCTTTTTACATACCTCTAGAAGCTTTTACAATCTGTTTTTATGTCTCTCGCTAGTTTACTCTCAAATTCTACTTTCCCTTTCTTTATCAATTTCTTGGTCCTCCTTTGCTGAATTCTAAAATCCTCTCAATCCTCAGGCTTGCTGCTCTTTTTGGCAATATTATAAGTCTCTTCCTTTGATCTAATACTATCTTTAACTTCTCTTGTTAGCCACGGTTGGACCACTTTTCCTGTGGGGTTTTTGTGCCTTAAAGGAATGTATATTTGTTGTAAATGATGTATTAATTCTTTAAATGTTAGCTATTGCTTGTCTACCATCATAACTTTTAATGTAGTTTCCCAATCTACCTTAGCCAACTTGCCCCTCATACCTAAGTAGTTTGCTTTGTTTAGATTTAAAAGCCTAGTTTTGGATTTAACTAAATCACTTTCAAACTTAATATCAAATTCTATCATATTATGGTCACTCTTCCCTTAGGGCCCTTTTACTATAAGGTTATTAATTAACCCTTTCTCATTGCACAATACCAGATCTAAAATTGTCTGTTCCCTAGTTGGTTCCTCAACATACTGATCTAGAAAACTATCTTGTATACATTCCATAAATTCGTCCTCCACACTATTACTGCAAATTTGGTTTGCCCAGTCTATATGTCGATTAAAGTCCCCCATGACTAGAGTCCTGGCGAATCGAATAACTAGGGCTGTAGAGAGGGCTTTAAACTAATTAGTGGGGGGGAGGTTTCAAGAGAGCAAAAAATAAAAATGTCAGCGGAGAAGGCAATAGAGCAAAGTAGCAGTGGGGTAATTAAAAACCAGAGCGTGTCAGGAAGGGACAGAATATATAAAGATAAAGGTAAAGTAGTAAAGGGGGTAAAAGCAGGAATAAATTGTCACAAAACATATTTAAAAGTTCTTTATCTGAATACACGCAGCATTTGTAAGAAAATAGACGAGTTGACGGTACAAATAACTACACATGGGTATGATCTGGTGGCCATTACAGAAACATGGCTGCAAGGTGACCATGACTGGGAACTAAACATCCAGGGGTATTTGACTATTAGGAAGGACAGACAGGAAGGAAAGGGAGGTGGGGTGGCTTTGTTAATAAAGGATGGAATCACTGCAATAGTGAGAAATTATATTGGGTCAAAGGACCAGGATAGTGAAACAGTTTGGGTGGAGATGAGGAATAATAAAGGGAAAAAGTCACTAGTGGGCGTAGTCTATAGGCCTCCTAACAGTTGCAACTCAATTGGTCGGAGTATTAATCAGGAAATAGTTGGGGCTTGTAATAAGGGAACAGCTATAATCATGGGAGATTTTAACTTTCATATTGACTGGACAAATCAAATTGGGCAGGGCAGCCTTGAGGAAGAGTTCATAGAGTGCATTAGGGACGGGTTCCTTGAGCAGTATGTTACTGAACCAACCAGGGGGCAGGCAATCTTAGATCTGGTCCTGTGTAATGAAACAGGATTAATAAAAAATGTCCTAGTAAAGGATCCCCTTGGAATGAGTGACCATAACATGGTTGAATTCCGAATCCAGTTGGAGGGTGAGAGAGTTGATCTCAAACCAGCGTACTAAGCCTAAATAAAGGAGAGTATGAAGGTATGAGAGCAGAGTTGACTAAAGTGGACTGGGAAAATAAATTAAGGTGTAAGACGGTACAGGAGCAGTGGTGTACATTGAAGGAGGTATTTCACAACTTTCAAGAAAAATATATTCCACTGAGGAAAAAGGGGCGTAAAAGAAAAGACAGCCATCCGTGGCTAAGTAAAGTAATAAAGGATAGTATCCGACTAAAAACAAGGGCATTTAAAGTAGCCAAATCTAGTGGGAGGATAGAAGATTGGGAAGCATTTAAAAACCAGCAAAGAATAACTAAAAGATTAATTAAGAAAGGGAAGATAGATTATGAAAGTAAACTAGCAAAAAATATAAAAACAGATAGCAAGAGTTTCTACAGTTATATAAAAAGAAAAAGGGTGGCTAAAGTGAATGTTGGTCCCTTAGAGGACGAGACCGGGAAATTAGTAGTGGGGAACATGGAGATGGCAAATACGCTGAACAAATATTTTGTATCAGTCTTTACAGTAGAGGACACTAAAAATAAACCAACACTGGACAAACAAGGGGCTATAGGCGGGGAGGAGCTAAACACGATTAAAATCACTAAGGAGATGGTACTCTAAGATAATGGGACTTAAGGCGGATAAATCCCCTGGACCTGATGGCTTACATCCTAGGGTCTTGAGAGAAGTTGCGGTA
The DNA here is from genome assembly GCA_030390025.1 of Squalus acanthias. NCBI lineage: Eukaryota > Metazoa > Chordata > Chondrichthyes > Squaliformes > Squalidae > Squalus > Squalus acanthias. The sequence goes on along the minus strand of CM059425.1, from coordinate 233,260,002 downwards.
GGGATTGCGGATGCATTGGTGGTAATTTTCCAAAACTCCCTGGATTCAGGAAAGGTCCCAGCAGATTGGAAAACTGCTAATGTAAAGCCCTTATTTAAAAAGGGAGGTAGACAAAAGGCTGGAAACTATAGACCAGTTAGCCTAACATCTGTGGTTGGTAAAATGTTGGAGTCCATTATTAAGGAAGCAGTAACAGGACATTTGGATAAGCATAACTTAATCGGACAGAGTCAACATGGTTTTATGAAGGGGAAATCATGCTTGACAAATTTGCTCGAATTCTTTGAGGACGTAACAAAGAAGGTGGATAAAGGGGAATCAGTGGATGTGGTGTATTTGGACTTCCAAAAGGCATTTGATAAGGCACCACGCAAAAGATTACTGCACAAGATAAAAAATCACAGGATTGGGGGTAACATACTGGCATGGGTGGAAGATTGGCTATCTAACAGAAAACAGAGAGTTGGGATAAATGGTTCATTCTCGGGTTCGCAATCAGTAACTAGTGGTGTTCCGCAGGGGTCAGTGCTGGGACACCAACTCTTTACAATCTATATTAACGATTTGGAGGAGGGGACCAAGTGCAACGTATCCAAGTTTGCAGACGATACAAAGATGGGAGGGAAAGCAGTGAGTGAGGAGGACATAAAAAGGATATAGACAGGCTAAGTGAGTGGGCAGAAATTTGGCAGATGGAATATAATGTTGGAAAGTGTGAGGTTATGCACTTTGGCAGAAAAAATCAAAGAGCAAGTTATTATCTAAATGGAAAGAAACTGCAAAGTGCTACAGTACAAAGGGATCTGGGGGTCCTGGTGCATGAAACACAGAAGGTTAGTATGCAGGTACAGCAGGTGATCAGGAAGGCCAATGGAATCTTGGCTTTTATTGCAAGGGGGATGGTGTATAAAAGCAGGGAAGTCTTGCTTCAGCTATACAGGGTACTGGTGAGGCCACACCTGGAGTACTGCGTACAGTTTTGGTTTCCATATTTAAGAAAAGATATACTTGCTCTAGAGGCAGTTCAGAGAAGGTTCACTCGGTTGATTCCGGAGATGAGGGGGTTGACTTATGAGGAAAGGTTGAGTAGGTTGGGTCTCTACTCATTGGAATACAGAAGAATGAGAGGCGATCTTATCGAAACATATAAGATTGTGAGAGGGCTTGATCGGGTGGATGCTGGGAGGATGTTTCCACTGATGGGTGAGACTAGAACTAGGGGGCATAATCTTAGAATAAGGGGCTGCCGTTTCAAAACTGAGATGAGGAGAAACTTCTTCACTCAGAGGGTAGTAAATCTATGGAATTTGCTACCTCAGAGAGCTGTGGAATTAAAAACGGAGATAGACAGTTTCCTAGCTGATAAGGGAATTAAGGGTTATGGGGAGCGGGCAGGGAAGTGGACGTGAGTCTAGGTTCGGATCAGCCATGATCCTATTGAATGGCGGAGCAGGCCCGAAGGGTCGTATGGCCTACTCCTGCTCCTACTTCTTATGTTCTTATGTTCTTATGATTATTGTATTACCCTTGTTACATGTGCCTCTAATTTCCTGATTTATACTCTGTCCTACATTACAACTACTGTTTGGGGGCCTTTTAATAACTCCCACTAACCGAGTTCTGATGAATGGTCTCAGACCTGAAACATTAACTCTGTTTTTCTCTCTCAATGGATGCTGCCTGACCTGCTGAGTGTTTCCAGCATTTTCTGTTGTTATTTCCCACCAATGTTTTCTGCCCCTTGTTGTTTCTTAGCTCCACCCAAGCTGATTCTACTTCTTGATTTTTAGAGCTAAGATCCTTCCTCTCTACTGTCTTTATCCCATCCTTTATTATCAGGGCTACCCCTCCTCCTTTTCCATTTTGCCTATTTCTTCTAAAAGTTAAGTATCCTGGAATATTTAGTTCCCAACCTTGGTCAATGTGCAACCACGTCTCCGTAATGGCTATTAGATCAAACCTATTAATTTTTATCTCCGCTATTAATTCATCTATTTTGTTGCGAATGCTTCGCGCATTCAGATATAGTGCCTTTAGCTTTGACTTTTTTCTATTTTCTCCTGATGTCACCTTAGTTACTGATGCCCTATTACCTTTGCTACTCTCTCTCCCTTCCTGACCCACTCTGCTTGTTTTTGGCCAAAACTCTGCTCTAGAGCCTTGACCTGTCTCTTGCTGCTTTTAAATTTACTCTTTCCTGAATCCTCCCCGCCCCACCTTCATTAGTTTAAAGCCTTGTCTACTGCCCTAGTTATTCGATTCGCCAGGACACTGGTTTCAGCCCGGTTTAAGTGGAGCCCATCCCAACGGAACAGCTCCCTCTTTCCCTAGTACTGGTGCCAGTGCCCCATGAAGCAAACCCCTGCCTCCCACACCACTCTTGAGCCACACATTTAACCTTCTAATTTGCTTATCCCTATGCCAATTGATGCGTGGCTCAGGTAACAATCCAGAGATTATTACCTTTGAGGTTCTGCTTTTTATTTTGGATCCTAGCTCCTCAAACTCTCTCAGCAGAACCTTATTCCTAGTTCTACCTATGTTGTTGGTTCCTACGTGGACCACGACAACTGGATCCTCCCCCTCCCACTCCAAGTTCTTCTCCAGCCGCAAGGAGATGTTTTTAACCCTGGCACCGGGCAGGCAACACAACCTTCGGAACTCCCGTTCGCAGCTGCAGAGAACAGTATCTATCCCTCTGACTATACTGTCACCTACCACAACTACATTCCCTTTCGTTCCCCCACTTGAATGACCTCCTGCACCATGGTGGCATGGTTAGCTTGCTCATCCATCCTGCAGGCTTTTCCCTCATCCACACAGGCAGCAAGAACCTCATACCTGTTGGATAAGGACAAATGCTGAGGCTCCTCCAGTACTTCACCTGGTGTCCCCTTACCTGCCTGAGTTCCAGTCACACCCTCCTGTCCCTGACCACTAACCAGATCTGTACCACTACCTAACCTAAGGGGTGTGACTGCCTCCTGGATCAAAGTGTTCAGGTAACTCTCCCCCTCCCTGATACCCTGCAATGTCTGCACCTCAGACTCCAGCTCAACAACTCTGAGCTGAAGTTCCTCAAGATGCAGGCACTTACCAGCAAACGTGGTTGTCCGGGATCACAATGCTCTCCACAAACTCCCACATGCTGCAGTTGAGGCACACCACCTGCACAGCCATCCTTATATGACCTTGTTCTATTTAATTAAATTTGTATTTAAGTAACTTAGTTTACAGTTTAGTTTCTTGACAACTTAGTTGATCTAGATTAAGTTATGGGTAATGAAATTAAATATCTACCTGTAACACAAAGCACTACAAGTAGTGTAGGCAAAAAGCAACAACTCCTTCCCCCTCTTCTCCGAATTCCCACTCTTTCCAAATTCCCAAATGAAACACTCTGTTTAAGTGCAATCCATTTCATTCCACTCTGTGCAGACCGCTCTGTGCACTGCAGAGCTGTTTACTGTTGCTGATCCCACAGGTGTCTGTGGAGAGTTGGGTATGCTTAGAGAATCAGAGTGTTGGTGATTTCACTGCAGTATGTGGACAGCTGGTGACCCCATTGAACTTTGTGCATTGCAGATCTCTCTGCAGGTTGTTCAGTGTTGGTAGTTCCATTGGCGATGGTGAGGTGTTGATGACACTATTGCAGGTTATTCCTGGTGTATGCCTAAAATTAGTGCAGACTGGGAAAAGAGTGTCTTGGCTTAGGGAAACAACAAAGAAGTCAACTATTTTTCTTTAATACAGTGTATTCCCTCCATGTGGCTAGGTGGGAGAAATTATTACTATTCTCAAAACTCAAATTGTGTAGTACTAGAACAGGTCTGAGAGGAATTATTCAAATAGATTAAAATATATATTTCTGTGCAATTATGCCCCTTGAAACATATGTGGGCTATCAATTCTCTTTAAAAATGTTACTGATTGGCAAAAATGTAGCATTAAACAATGTCGGTGGCCTACTGAAGTTTGTGTAGTATTAGTACCTACATTACAAAGTTAGGTGGGAAAGTAAGCTGTGAGGTGGACGCAAAGAGGCTGCAGAGAGATATAAACAGGTTGACTGAGTGGGCAAGAACATGGCAAATGGAATTCAATGTGGGGAAGTGTGAAGTTATCCACTTTGGTAGGAAAACAAAAAAGCAGAATATTTTTTGAATGGTGAGAGACTGGGAAATGTTTGCATTCAGAGGGATCTGGGTGTCCTTGTACATGAATCACAGAAAGTTAACATGCAGGTACAGCAAGCAATTAGGAAAGCAAATGGCATGTTAGCTTTTGTTACAAAGGGATTAGAGTATAAGAGTAAAGAAGTCTTACAATTATGCAGGGCATTGGTGAGGCCACACCTGAAGTAATGTGTACAGATCTGGTCTCCTTACCTAAGGAAAGATATATTTGCCTTCGAGGGAGTGCAACGAAGGTTCACTAGACTGGTTCCTGGGATGGGGGGATTGCCCTATGAGGAGAGATTGAGTAGACTAGGCCTATATTCCCTAGAGTTTAGAAGAATGAGAGGTGATCTAATTGAAACATACAAAATTCTTAAGGGGCTTGACAGGGTTAATGCTGGGAAAATGTTTCCCCTGGCTGGGGAATCTAGAATACAGGGTCACAGTTATAGAATAAGGGGTCGGCCATTTAGGACTGAGACGAGGAGAAATTTCTTCACTCAAAGGGTTGTGAATCTTTGGAATTCTCTACCCCAGAGAGCTGTGGATGCTCAGTCGTTGAGTATATTCAAGACAGAGGTTGATAAATTTTTGGGAACAAAGGGAATTAAGGGATATGGGGATAGTGCTGGAAGGTGGAGTTGAGTTAGAAGATCAGCCATGATCTTGTTGCAGGCTCGAAAGGCCAAATGACCTACTCCTGCTCCTATTTCTTACGTTCTTATTGGATGTTGTGGAGTACTGGACCTACACTGAAGGCTGTGGAGTAGGGTTGACAATCTTTCCGGATTTTCCGGTGAATGCAATGCCTGAAAAGGGTGGTGTAAGCTGATTCAATAGTAACTTTCAAAAGGTAATTGGATATAAACTTGAAAAGGAAAAATTTGCAGGGCTATGGGGAAACAGCAGGGGAGTGGGACTAATTGGATAGCTCTTCTATGATTCTATGAATCTATGAGTCCCCAGAATTGAGGATAGATTTCCTGGGTACTGCTTGGAGGAAACCTGGAAGAAACTGGGACGTAGAGATTATGGGTAACACCAGTGAACCAATGAGAGGAGGAAGAGCATCAAGGGAGGGCGTGGAGACCAATAGGCACGGGGTGGAGCAGGGCAGATTTCTGTTAGCAGGTTAGGCAGCACTGGAGCCGATGTGAGCACTGTAGGCAGTATTAGCTCTTTGTATTTGAACCACAGCAGTTACCAGTTTAAAGTCATATAAGTTTGTTATCTCAATCAATTCCTTTTTTCCATTTGCCTTCCTCCCCACTTTTGCTGCATTTTTCCTTAGCTGACCTGGAAGGGAATTATCAGATTTTGGGACTGAAGTGGTTGGAAACCACTGCTGGCCTTTTTTCCCCACCTGCGTAATTCCCCCCGCCCCCCGCTGCTTTTCATTGAAGCGGAGGGTGAAATGGCATGTAAATTCCCACCCTTTAGCTCCCAATGCCTGTTGTGTGACAAGGTTGCCAACCCTCCCGGTTTATAGATGCTGCCTAACTTGCTGAGTGTCTCCAACATTTTCTGGTTTTTTTTGAGATTATAAAGAATTGACCACCTTTGATGCCTCAGAAGCGATGGGGGATCGGGGAGTGACCTCATGGGGGGTTGTGGGGGTCAGATAAATCAACTCTGGGGATGTTGGGGATCAGAAAGCGATCTCTCGGGGTGTTGGGGGTTGGGGAGCGATCTCTCGGGGTGTTGGGGTCGGGGAGCGATCTCTCGGGGTGTTGGGGGTCGGAGAGCGATCTCTCGGGGTGTTGGGGGTCGGAGAGCGATCTCTCGGGGTGTTGGGGTCGGGGAGCGATCTCTCGGGGTGTTGGGGGTCAGAGAGCGATCTCTCGGGGTGTTGGGGGTCGGGGAGCGATCTCTCGGGGTGTTGGGGGTCAGAGAGCGATCTCTCGGGGTGTTGGGGGTCGGGGAGCGATCTCTCGGGGTGTTGGGGGTCGGGGAGCGATCTCTCGGGGTGTTGGGGGTCGGGGAGCGATCTCTCGGGGTGTTGGGGTCGGGGAGCGATCTCTCGGGGTGTTGGGGGTCGGGGAGCGATCTCTCGGGGTGTTGGGGGTCAGAGAGCGACCTCTATGGGTGTTTGCATTCAGACAGAGACCTGTAGGGCTGTTGGGCATTAGAGAGCGACCTGTAGGGGTGCTTGGGTTCAGAAAGCGACCTGTAGGGATGTTTAGGTTCAGAGAGTGACCTGTAGGGGTGTTTAGGTTCAGAGAGTGACCTGTAGGGGTGTTTGGGTTTGGAGAGCGACCTCTCGGGGTGCTGGGGATCAGAAAGCACAACTCTTGTGGGCAGTGGGGCATCAGAGAGCTCAACATCTTGGGGGTAGTGGTAGTGAAAAAATCATGGGGCACTTGGGAAATTTCCGCATTTCCCGATACCCTGTCTTCCGCTGCCAATGAATAAAACATTCTTATGCTCACAAGGAGCAAAGATACAGGGGACCCAACCTTTGTAAGGTAAATGCAATAAAATTTGCAAGCAAATGATCAATGCTCCAGGAATATGTTCAACCAGAAATGGCTACCCTACTGTGGACTATTGGTACCTACATTGGAGGTTGTGGACTATTGGTACCTACACTGGAGGTTGTGGAGTATTGATACCTACACTAGAGGTTGTGGAGTATTGGTACCTACCCTGGAGGTTGTGGAGTATTGGTACCTACACTGGAGGTTGTGGAGTATTGGTACCTACACTGGAGGTTGTGGAGTATTGGTACCTACACTGGAGGTTGTGGACTATTGGTACCTACACTGGAGGTAGTGGAGTATTGGTACCTACACTGGAGGTTGTGGACTATTGGTACCTACACTGGAGGTTGTGGAGTATTGGTACCTACACTGGAGGTTGTGGACTATTGATACCTACACTGGAGGTTGTGGAGTATTGGTACCTACACTGGAGGTTGTGGACTATTGGTACCTACACTGGAGGTAGTGGAGTATTGATACCTACACTGGAGGTAGTGGAGTATTAATACCTACACTGGAGGTTGTGGAGTATTAATACCTACACTGGAGGTTGTGGAGTATTAATACCTACACTGGAGGTTGTGGACTATTGGGACCTACACTGGAGGTTGTGGAGTATTGGTACCTACACTGGAGGTTGTGGAGTATTGGTACCTACACTGGAGGTAGTGGAGTATTGGTACCTACACTGGAGGTTGTGGAGTATTGGTACCTACCCTGGAGGTTGTGGACTATTGATACCTACACTAGAGGTTGTGGAGTATTGATACCTACACTGGAGGTTGTGGAGTATTGGTACCTACCCTGGAGGTTGTGGACTATTGATACCTACACTGGAGGTAGTGGAGTATTGATACCTACACTGGAGGTTGTGGACTATTGGTACCTACCCTGGAGGTTGTGGAGTATTGGTACCTACCCTGGAGGTTGTGGAGTATTGATACCTACACTGGAGGTTGTGGAGTATTGATACCTACACTGGAGCTTGTGGACTATTGGTACCTACACTGGAGGTTGTGGACTATTGGGACCTACACTGGAGGTTGTGGAGTATTGATACCTACACTGGAGCTTGTGGACTATTGGTACCTACACTGGAGGTTGTGGACTATTGGGACCTACACTGGAGGTTGTGGAGTATTGATACCTACACTGGAGCTTGTGGACTATTGGTACCTACACTGGAGCTTGTGGAGTATTGATACCTACACTGGAGCTTGTGGACTATTGGTACCTACACTGGAGCTTGTGGACTATTGGTACCTACACTGGAGCTTGTGGAGTATTGATACCTACACTGGAGGTTGTGGAGTATTGGTACCTACACTGGAGGTTGTGGAGTATTGATACCTACACTGGAGGTTGTGGAGTATTGGTACCTACCCTGGAGGTTGTGGAGTATTGGTACCTACCCTGGAGGTTGTGGAGTATTGATACCTACACTGGAGGTTGTGGAGTATTGATACCTACACTGGAGCTTGTGGACTATTGGTACCTACACTGGAGGTTGTGGACTATTGGGACCTACACTGGAGGTTGTGGAGTATTGATACCTACACTGGAGCTTGTGGACTATTGGTACCTACACTGGAGGTTGTGGACTATTGGGACCTACACTGGAGGTTGTGGAGTATTGATACCTACACTGGAGCTTGTGGACTATTGGTACCTACACTGGAGCTTGTGGAGTATTGATACCTACACTGGAGCTTGTGGACTATTGGTACCTACACTGGAGCTTGTGGACTATTGGTACCTACACTGGAGCTTGTGGAGTATTGATACCTACACTGGAGGTTGTGGAGTATTGGTACCTACACTGGAGGTTGTGGAGTATTGATACCTACACTGGAGGTTGTGGAGTATTGATACCTACATTATTGAAATCTTTGAAGTAACAAAGGGTAAACAAGGGTAATGTTGTAGATGTAATACATTTGGATTTTCAAAAGGCTTTCAATAAGGTACCACATAGTAGGCTCATGACTAAGGTCAGACCATGTGGAGTTAGGAGACAGGTAGCAGAATGGATAGCAAGCTGGCTATAAAACAGAAAACAGAGAGTAGAGGTAAAGGGAAGCTACTCAGACTGGCAAAAGGTGGGAAGTGGTGTTCCGCAGGGAATGGTGCTGGGACCACTGTTGTTCACAATTTACATTCACGATTTGGAATCAGAAATTGTACTTCAGATTCCTAAATTTGCGAACAACACCAAATTGGGATTATGTAGTTAATCCAAAAGAAGAATATGACAAAATAGAAGAAGACATTAATAAACTTGCAGAATGGGCATTTAATTGGCAAATTAATTTCAATATAGATAATTGTGAGGTGGTGCATTTTGGTAGGAAGAATAAGGAGGCCACATACTACTTGGATAATAAGAGTCTAAATGGGGTAGAGGAGCAATGGGTACAGATACACAAATCACTGAAAGTAGCGACGCAGATTAATAAGGCCATAAAAAAGCCAACCAAGCACTGGGGTTCATTTCTAGAGGGATAGAATTGAAAAGCAGGGAAGTCATGTTAAAGTTGTATAGAACCTTGATTAGACCACACGTGGAGTACTGGGCACAGTTCTGATCTCCATATTATAAAAAGGATATAGAGGCATTGTTGAAGGTGCAAAAATGATTCACAAGGATGATACCAGAACTGAGAGGTTATGATTATCAAGAAAGACTGAACAGGCTGGGACTCGTTTCTCTAGAAAAGAGAAGGCTGAGGGGTGATCTGTTAGACGTCTTTAAGATTATAAAGGGTTTTGATAGGGTAGACATGGGGGAAACATTTCCTCTTGTGGGGAGACCAAAACCCAAGGCCATAAATATAAGATAGTAACTTATAAATCCAATAGGAAATTCAGGAGAAACTTGTTTACCCATAAAAGTGGTAAGAATGTGGAACTATGCTACCACAAGGAGTAGTTGAGGCAAATAGCATAGATGCATTTAAGGGAAGCTAGATAAACACATGAGGGAGAAAGGAAAAAAGAAAGAGTTGCAGCCAGCACTGAGTGCAGTGAGCACAGAGTGAACAACTGGGAGTTTGGTAAGTGTGGGAGTTTTAAGGGTTAATCTCTTTTAAAATCTAGTGTTAATTGCTAGTAGCACTTAAGTAAGATGAACTGTTTAAGGTAAAATTTAAACTTTAAATTTTTAAGTTTCTTCAGACTTAAGCAGAGACAAACAAGCCAGCGCTCCTGCTGGAGAGCTGCTGTAGTTAGTTAATTAGCTAACTAGATTAAACTGGTTCCTGAAACAGTAGCAGAGCAGTGCTGACTCATCTGAATCACGAACAGTATAAACACAGGGGCCTGTGAGTGTAGCGAGCACAGAGTGAATAACTGGGAGTTTGGTAAGTGTGGGAGTTCGGTGAAGTGGGGGAAGGAGGTGCTTGCTTTTCCTAACTTCTCACGCAGAGCAGCGGCGGACCTGAGTGGGAGCAGACCGAGGCCCGAGAGCAGGGATAAAAGCAGCAACAGACCTGCATCAACAAGAGAAAACGGCAGTGTGACGTCACAGGTAAGGCAGGTAAGTGATTGATAGTGACTGTGGGCTAAGTTTTAAGTTAACATATAATATATAACTAAATTTAAAAACTAAACTTAATTTAATAAATTAAATGAATTAAATAATTTGATTAACACTAAACTAATTAATAAAATAAATAAAATAATGGGAGAACAGGGGATGTGTTGCTGCTGCAATATGTGGGAGCTTGTGGACATTTTTGTCCAGGGTGACTACAGCTTCGGTAAATGTCTGCGGCTCGAGGAATTTTGGCTCGAGTTGAGGAGCTGGAGTCCGAGCTGCAGACATTGCGAGACATCAGGGAGGGAGAAAGTTACCTGGATCTTTTGCTCCAGGAGGCAGCCACACCCCTTAGATTAATTACTTTAGAATTGACACATGGTCAAGGACAGGAGGGTGTGACTGTGAGTGAGGCAGGTACGGGGATCCAGGAGTTAGTATTGCAGGAGCCTCAGTCCCTGCACTTGTCCAATAGATTCGAGGTTCTTGCAACCCTTGTGGACAAGTGCGGGGACTGCGGGGAGGACGAGCAAACTGAACACGGCAGCGTGGTACAGGAAGCCGTTCAAGTGGGGGGAGTAAAAAGGAAGGTGGTTGTAGTAGGCGACAGTATAGTTAGGGGGATAGACACTGTTCTCTGTAGCCAGGAGCGTGAGTCCCGAAGGCTATGTTGCCTACCTGGTGCCAGGGTAAAGGACATCTCCTCCAGGCTGGAGAAGAACTTGGAGTGGGAGAGGGAGGATCCAGTTGTCGTGGTTCACGTAGGTACCAACGACATAGGTAGGACAAAGAAAGAGGTTCTGCTGAGAGAGTTTGAGCAGCTAGGGACTAAATTAAAAAGCAGAACCACAAAGGTCATAGGGGGAGAAATTCAGTATCGCCCCGTTTGGGGCGCGATTTTCGGCTGGGCGCAAAGTTTAGCGCCTGGCGCTAATTATTGCCTCCGACTGCAAACTTGGCTTTTATCGCCCCTGGAGGTGATTGGAGCGCTAAATCAGGCGCTGCGCACCTGTCTTAAGGCGCAAAGGCCGAGGAGCGAGGCGCTAACTCAGAGCGCGGGCACAGCGCAGGTGATGTCAGTTAGTGATGGAACACAGACACACTGGCGCCGAACAGTTCTTAAAGGGGTGGGTCGATCTTGCTCTCCAGCCACACCCTGCTCATTGGATCCTTGAATCTCGGCCTGGAGAGACCTGTGACTACATTTTCCAGCCAAGGACTATGGAGAGGGTGAGAGAACAAGCTCAGCGCTTCAGCGAGTGGGCCTTGGAGGCTCTGGTTGGCGCGGTGGAGCGCAGAAGATCCATACTCTACCCTGAGAGTGGCAGGAGGCCTTTTGCCACGCGACTACAGAAGAGTGTGGAGGGAGGTGGCTCAGCACGTCTCCTCCAGGAGCATGGTGACCAGGACCCATACTCAATGTTGCAAAAAGTTCAACGACCTCACTCGGGTCATCAGGGTGAGTGTCTTTTTTTCAATACAGCTCCATCCCTCCATCTCAACCTCACTCTATGGCCAGAGGGTCTTAAAACCCCAATGCCCAAAACTCATCCAACACCTATGGCCCTCTCATGAAACACACACGCACATTCCACACTTTACATACAGTAAGGGCTATTCAACTATGGGAGGCACATCAGGCAAGACCATGGCTGTATATTTACTCAGACGCCGTCCTTTTTCTTGCAGGCCAAGCTATCTCATAATCGGAGACAGCAGCAATGGACGGGTGGAGGGCGGCCTCAGCTGCAACTCCTCAGCGAACTTGAGGCGCGCGTCCACAGGATTGTGGCAAGCCAGGTGATCAGTCCCGTCGCCCCTGGAGAGGTCGACCCTGTTCGGGACAGCAATGGTAAGGTCATCAGCTTTCTTTCCTCTCTCATTCCACTTGTCCCTCACAACACCAGCCTTTGACACTTTCAATCCAACTTACTAAATCGCTGCACTCCATCCTCCCTTACTGCCCCCTGTCCTCACGCTAAAGCCACTCTTGTACCTCCCTGCTTTCAGATGGTGATTCACCAGCTGAGGAGATGGGCCCTGAAGCTGCCAGTGGGAGTGAAGCTGCAGGTGAGGAGGAAGAGGACGCCGGAGCATCAGCTCCACCCTCTCCCGAGGAAGCCCATGCCCACACTGGGAACACGTCTTCCCTGGAGGGGAGCAGGGGGGAAGGGTCTGATGAGGGTGAAGCTCCAGGACCCAGCGGGCTGCAGCAACGCGATGTGGCTAGGGAAGCTCGGGGGCCTTCTCCCTGAGGGAGAGTAGGCCAGCAAAGTCCTGCTGCACTGGACGCAGAGGAGGAGTGGCTCATCGCTGAAATGAACACCCAGGCAGGTGGACATGCACACTCAGCTCATGGGTGCAGTGGGAAGGGTGCCCGAATGCATTGATGCACTGGCAAGGAGTGTGGAGCACTTTGCTGTAGCACAGGCGGATGCCATGCTAAAGCTTAGTGCTGCAATTCAGTCACTGGCTGCCGTGATCCCATCTCAGACTGCTCTCATGCAGACTCAGATTGAGGCCACGCAAGCACTGACTGCTGCCATTCTCGCTGGTTCGGACACATTTCCCCGGGGCTCTCACCGCACCGCAGCAAGCCAGCAATCTGTGCTCCAGCAGATTGCTGCGGATGCTGATGTGCTGCCCCGTGGGAGTGCCAGTGTGTCAGTCGAGCAGAGAGTTGCTGTCCTCTCTCAAGATGACAGCATTCCTGCTGCCACCACTGTCACTTCCCCATTGCACTTGCCACTGCCTGTAGCCCAGACTGCTGCCGCCCATGCAGAGTTGGTGCAGTCTGCAGCCGGGCCCTCCAGGCCCAGAGCTAGCCGAGGCCATCCTTCAAGGGCATCTGCAGTCTCAGGTTCTGACAAGCAGCAGCCTTCCACCAGCCTTGCTGCAGCCACTGGGGCCCCATTACGGAGGAGCAGTAGGGTGGGAAGGGGGGAAGTGCGCAAGGGAAGGAGATCACCCTCGAAGGGCAAAAAGTAGGAGATGTGACAAAATGTTGGTCAATTTTTTATTAAAGGCTGAGGTTCATGTTCAAACTTTTGTTTAGTGTTTTGGACATTCTCTCCAGGTTGTGAGAACCAGTTATGTTAATGAATGATTTTTTGTGTTTGTTTCAATTAGTTTGTCATGAAGAAATGACACACACAGAGTTTGTAAAATAAAAAAGTTTTTGTATTCAAAATGTACAGGTTTGGCCTTTGGAATCATTGCTGCCTTGGCCGGCTTAGGGGTTGCGGGTTGGTTTCATTCATGTTGTTCTCCATGGCAGAAGCCATTTCCTCAGTAGGGGCCTAGAAGTGGCTTGTTATCAGCCATTGACGGACGGCCCTTGCAGTTTCAACATTGTGGGCCTCCCTCCCGCCTTGGTGTTGCTGATGATCATCCTCCTCCTCTTCCTCCTCCTCCTCCGGTGGTGCTCCAAGGCCTGGTGGCATTGGCTGGGTCCTGAGGATTGCCAGGTTATGCAGCATACAGCACACAACTATGAAGAGGGAGACTCGCTCAGGCGAGTACTGCAGGGTTCCTCCTGAGTGGTCCAGACAGCAGAACCGTTGCTTGAGCACGCCGATCGTCTGCTCAACGATGTTCCTGGTGGAGAGATGGCTCTCGTTGTACCGCAGCTCAGCAGGGGTGTTGGGGTTACGGAGCAGTGTCATCAGCCAGGTGCACAGTGGATAACCCTTGTCCCCGAGGAGCCAACCACTTGGCTGATGCGGTGCCTGGAATAGTTCTGGCACAGCAGTCTGGCACAGGATGAAAGCATCGTGGCTGCTGCCAGGATAGCAGGCATTGACTGCGAGTATCAGCTGTCTGTGGTCACAGACCAATTGGACGTTTAAGGAGTGGAACCCCTTGCGGTTTCGGAAAACCTCTGCATTCTCATGCGGTGCCCGCAATGTCACATGCGTGCAGTCAATGGCGCCCTGCACCATGGGGAAGCCCGCTATCCTCGCAAAGCCCATGCGTGTTCATGCTGTTTGGCCCGGGTCATCGGGAAAGAGATGTACTGGCGTCTCCTTTTATAGAGGGCATTTGTGACCTGACGGATACAGCAATGGACCGCAATCTGGGAAATATTGGCGATGTCCCCAGTAGCTGCTTGAAAGGAGCCCGTGGCATAAAAGTTCAGAGCCACTGTGACCTTCACTGCCACCGACAGAGATGTCCTGGTCCTCAGTAGAGGCTGCAGATCTGGCTGCAGCAGGTGGCAGAGCTCAGTGACCACCTCCTTGCTGAAGCGCAGCCTGCGCAAACACTGCTCCTCAGACAAATTAATGTAGGAGAATTGTTGCCGAAATACCCTGGGAGGGTAAGGTCTCCTGTACAGAGGCCTGTTGGCCCTCCTCCATCTGGCCATGATTGCCACACTCTCTCTGCGTCTCTGTTGCCTCTGATTCTGCAGGCACAGGACGACTTCCCAAATCAGTGCAGCCCCCATAATCTCTTGGTAATCTAAGTAATGAAGGTGAAATCCAAAAGTACCTGCAAAGTGATGCTCAGTAGCCAAAACTACTTCACACAGCGTTGACTCTATGCAGAAGTCTCTCCTTCTCTCTCTCAGAATCTCTCTCTCTGTCAGAATGAGTGGTGCAAAAATGTCTACCACAGAAAAAGCCAGGAAGTGGCCGCCTTTAAATAGCGCCCCCCCCCCCCCACCGCCAGCCCCTCACCGACTGGGAAATGTTCCAGTCTCCCTGTCGTTGCTTGCACCAGGCGGAAAGGAGGGGGATGCCACTCAATGTCTGGTCAATTTCGCGAGCAGCGCAGACATCGCCGCGCCCGGGCGCTAGTTGCTTTGCGCCCCATTAGCGCCATCTTAAGGCGCTAGTGGGAGGCGCAAACCAACCGAATTTTTCCCCCATAATCTCTGGATTATTACCGGAGCCACAAGCAAATTGGCAGTGACGTAGTCCAGCAGATGCCAGTGCTTGGAGCGGGGGTGCTGCCATGAAGCCTTGTACTTGTCTCTCTGACGGAACAAGGTGTTGGTTATGACAAGGCCATGTTCTAAGTATTTGGTCAGGAGGAGGGTATCGTTGGAGTTGGCTTTCCCTACCCCCTCTCTGCCGATCACACCTCCCCAGAGGTCTGTGTCCTTTCCAACTCTGGTGTTAAAGTCGCCAAGGAGGATCAGCTTGTCGCCCGTTGGGATTCGGGACAGGTATTGTTCGAGGCTGGAGTAGAATTCCTCTTTGGTCTCGTCTGTGGCTTCCAGTGTTGGGGTGTATGCACTGATGACCGTAGCGTACTGGTTCCGGTCTAGGGTGAGCCGAAGAGTCATGAGGCGCTTGTTTATTCAGCCTGCGCCTCACAAACAACCTGACAACTCCCAGTGATGCAGAGACACAGAGTGCCCACAGCGCCTGGTCTGCACTCAAGGCCTCCATAATCAGCATCTGTGAAGAGACGCTCGGTCACTCGACCAGGAAACACCAAGACTGGTTCGACGAGAACGACCAGGAGATCCAGGAGCTAATAAGCCGCAAGCGCAAGGCATTCCTGATCTGGAAACAGCAACACAACTCGAGAGCAAGAAAGCAGCTCTACAGACGCCTGAAGGCCGAGGTCCAACAAAAAACTCGCGACCTAAAGAACAGATGATGGGTGGACAAAGCGCAGGAGATCCAGCAGCTAGCTGACAACCTACGACGTGTGTGGATTCTTTAGCGCAGTCAAGACCATCTACTGCCCAAGTATCCAAGGCCCTATCCCACTGCGGGCCAAGAACGGAGAGGTACTCATCAACGACAGAGAGGCAGTCGGTGCCTGTTGGAAGGAGCACTTCAAAGATCTCCTTAACCGAGACTCTGTCTTCGACGCGAGTGTCCTCAACTCCATCCCGCAGCATGCTACCCGCCACCATCTCAGCACAACCCCAGCCCGGCATGAGGTTGAAAAGGCCATCCGACAACTGAAGAACAACAAGGCCTCAGGAGCAGATGGAATCCCCGCCGAGGCACTAAAGCATGGCAGAGAAGCACTACTGGCGCGAATTCATGAACTCATTTCTCTTATCTGGAGGAGGAGAGCATGCCAGGGGATCTCAGAGACGCCGTAATTGTGACCAACTTCAAGACAGGTGACAAGTCCGATTGCGGTAATTACAGAGGAGTTTCCCTGCTGTCTGCCACAGGGAAAGTCATCGCAAGAATCCTCCTCAATCGCCTTCTCCCAGTGGCCGAAGATCTCCTCCCAGAGTCGCAATGCATATTCCGCCCACTAAGGGGACACAATGGACGTGATCTTCACCGCACGTCAATTACAAGAGAAATGCAGGGTACAGCACCAACTGCGGTACATGGCCTTCTTTGACCTCACAAAGGCCTTCGACACTGTCAACCGTGAGGGATTATGGAGTGTCCTCCTCAAATTCGGCTGCCCTCAAAGGTTTGTCACCATCCGCCGCCTGCTTCACGACGACATACAAGCCGTGATCCTGACCAATGGTTCCACCACAGACCCAATTCATGTACGAACCAGGGTCAAGCAAGGCTGTGTCATCGCACCAACTCTCTTCTCGATCTTCCTTGCTGCAATGCTCCATCTCACCCTCAGTAAGCTCCCCACTGGAGTGGAGCTAATTTACAGAACAAACGGGAAACTGTTCAACCTCTGTCGCCTCCAGTCCAGATCCAAGGTTGTCCCATCCTCTGTCATCGAATTACAGTATGCAAATGACGCTTGCGTCTGCGCTCACTCGGAGGTCGAACTCCAAACCATCGTCAACACCTCCACTGAAGCGTACGAGAGCATGGGCCTTACACTAAAAGGTCCTCTACCAACCTGCCCCGCCACACAGTACTGACCCCCGATTATCAAAATCCACAACAAGGCCTTGGACAACGTGGACCACTTTCCATACCTCGGGAGCCTACTGTCAACAAGGGCAGATGTCGATGACAAAGTCCAGCACCGCCTTCAGTGTGCCAGTGCAGCCTTCGGTCGCCTGAGGAAGAGAGTGTTTGAAGACCAGGACCTGAAACCCGGCACTAAGCTCATGGTCTACAGAGCAGCAGTGATACCCGGCCTGCTGTATGCCTCAGAGACATGGACCATGTAAAGCAGGCACCTCAAAACACTGGAGAGGTACCACCAACGCTACCTCCGCAAGATCCTGCAAATCCATTGGCAGGATCGGCGCACCAACGTCAGTGTTCTTGCTCAGGCCAACATCCCCAGCATCGAAGCTTTGACCACGCTCGATCAGCTCCGATGGACGGGTCACATTGTCCGCATGCCTGATATGAGAGTCCCGAAACTAGCGCTCTACTCGGAGCACCGGCACGGCAAGAGAGCCCCAGGTGGGCAGAGGAAACGCTTCAAGGACACCCTCAAAGCCTCCTTGAAAAAGTGTAACATCCCCACCGACACCTGGGAATCCCTGGCCCAAGACCGCACAAAGTGGAGGAGAAGCATCCGGGAAGGCGCCGAACACCTCGAGTCTCTTCGCCGGGAGCAAGCGGAAGTCAAGCGCAGGCAGCGCAAGGAGCGCACGTCAACCCAAGCACCCCACCCACCCGCCCCTTCAACCACCGTCTGCCCCACCTGTGACAGAGACTGAAGGTCCCACATTGGACTCATCAGTCACCTGCGAACTCATTTTTAATGTGGAAGCAAGTCATCCTCGGTTGCGAGGGACTGCCTAAGAAGGTAGAAGAGTTTATACCACATGGGGAGTCTCTGAGATGCCCAACTAGTTCATTTTTTATGGCGAAGCCTACCCCATGGAGGCGGCATTCTTCTTCAGGTTTGCCTTTCCAGAAGAAGGTGTAGCCACTGCCTTGCTCCTTGAGCTGGCCTTCCCCTGCCCACCGGGTCTCACTTAGGGCAGCAATGTCTATATCGAAACTTCTGAGCTCCCGGGCAACGATAGCAGTACGGCGTTCCGGTCTGTCACTGTTGGGGTTGTCCATGAGGGTCCTGACATTTCAGGTCCCGAACTTAATTTTAAAGGGTGGAAGATGCCTGTGCGTGAATTCTTTTAAAGTGGGGTGGCCGTTGCACACCAGCTACCACACGGGCTTGACAGAGCAAGGTCTTGGTCCAATGGCAAGGGGATCCAAGACGATTGGAGACCAGGCTCTGCTACAATGGCCTAGCACCCACACACAAACATACTCCTACTGTCCTCCTCCCTCCTTCCCGCAGGTCCTCTCTGCCTCGGTTTCGTAGGATGTATTGTGGTCCTCCTGACCTTGCTGTTGGCCCGTGCTGCACCTTCCCTGGGCCCAGACCCCGCTGCTGGTCCACGCTGTGCCACTCCTGGGCCTTGACCTCGCTGCTGGGCTCGTCCTGGCTCCTGGGTCCCGGCCTCGGACATGAATGATGTTGTCTCTCGCAGGATCAAATTAGCACTGATATTCTCGCGAAGTTGAGTGAGTGGGCAAATACATGGCAGATGCAGTATAATGTGGATAAATGTGAAGTTATCCACTTTGGTAGGAAAAACAGAAAGGCAGCGTATTATTTAAATGGTGATAGATTGGGAAATGTTGATGTACAAAGGGACCTGGGTGTCCTTGTACACCAGTCACTGAAAGCAAACATGCAGGTGCAGCAAGCAGTTAGGAAGGCAAATGGTATGTTGGCCTTCATTGCAAGAGGATTTGCGTACTGGAGCAAGGATGTCTTACTACAGTTATACAGGGCCTTGATGACACCACACCTGGAGTACTGTGTGCAGTTTTGGTCTCCTTACCTAAGAAAGGATATACTTGCCATAGAGGGAGTGCAGCGAAGGTTCACCAGACTGATTCCTGGGATGGCAGGACTGTCGTATGAGGAGAGATTGGGTCGACTAGGCCTGTATTCACTAGAGTTTAGAAGAATGAGAGAGGATCTCATTGAAACGTATAAAATTCTGACAGGGCTAGACAGACTGGATGCAGGGAGGATGTTTCCCCTGGCTGGGGGGGTCTAGAACGAGGGGTCACAGTCTTAGGATACGGGGTAGGACATTTAGGACTGAGATGAGGAGAAATTTCTTCACTCAGAGGGTGGTGAACCTGTGGAATTCCCTACCACAGAAGGCTGTGGTGGCCAAGTCACTGAATATATTTAAGAAGGAGATAAATAGATTTATAGACACAAAAGGCATCAAGGGGTATGGGGAGAGAGCGGGAATATGGTATTGAGATAGAGGATCAGCCACGATCAAATTGAATGGCTCGAAGGGCCGAAAGGCCTACTCCTGCTCCTATTTTTCTATGTTTCTATGCTTTTATATAGAGCCTTTCATGACCTCAGGGCATCCTAAAGCACTTTACAGCTAATGAAGTACTTTTGAAGTGTAGTCACTGTTGTAATGTAGGAAACGTGGCAGCCAACTCTCACAAACAGCAACATGATAATGATAAAAGAATCTGTTTTTGTGATGTTGATTGAGGGATAAATATTGGCCAGGACACTGGGGAAGCTGCCCTGCTCTTCTTCGAAATAATGCCATGGGATCTTTTACATCCACCTGAGAGGGCAGACAGTGCCTCGGTTTAATGACACATCTGAAAGACGGCACCTCCGACAGTGCAGCACTCCCTCAGCACTGCACTGGAGTGTCAGCCTAGATTTTTGTGCTCAAGTTTCTGGAGTGGGACTTGAACCCACAACCTTCTGACTGAGAGGCGAGAGTGCTACCCACTGCGCCACGCCTGACACTAAAGGAACAGAAGGGTATGTTGATAGGGTTAGATGAAGAGGGGTGGGAGGATGAAGCTGCTATGGAGTTTAAACGCCCGGCACAGATCAGTTCGGATGACTGGCCTGTTGTTGTGCTGCAGAGTCAATGTGACACGATGGAGTGTTGGTGTGAAGTGCTACATTTTGGTAGAAAGAACGAGGAGAGGAAATATAAACTAAAGGGTACAATTCTAAAGGGGGTGCAGGAACAGAGAGACCTGGGGGTATATGTGCAGAAATCGTTGAAGGTGGCAGGGCAGGTTGAGAAAGCAGTTAAAGGAGCATACGGGATCCTGGGCTTTATAAATAGAGGCATAGGCCGCGATCTTACCTGAAGAGGCAAGTTGGGAGCGGGTCAGCTGACTTGCAGGATCCAATCCCGCCCCCAACGATGCCCGACACACAGACCCTATTTTGCGTCAATTGGACTTGTTAAGCCCGCCCTGCGGCTTGCCGGCCAATTAAGAGAAAGCCGGTGTCAGATGACGTCAGTTGATGACACGTCATCTGCCTGGTTTTCTTAAAGGGGACTCGCTCATTTTTGTTTGACAGATGATTTTTCAGTGTTTGACAGCACTGAGGTGCTGCAAACACTGCCAATCACTAAAAAGGTGAGCCCTTGCACCCAGGCTCTCCAGAAACTCTCTCCTTAGGATAAAACAGATGGCAGCTGCAGGTGAGGTTACAAAAGCGATCTGTCACTGGTGAGAGAGATTCTCCCAATCAGCTGGGACTACACAAACACTTCAAACCTGATTACCTACAGAAAAGTCTAAATACATTAAAAATGATTTTCCCAGCATTTCCTTACCTCTGAAACTCACCAGTGTACCATTGGATCCTTCACACCACTTCTGCAGCTGTCATCAATGAAGAAACATTACAGCAGACCCACAACACGCCACACTTACCCTGGCGTGGAGTCCTGACGTCGGGAAGCCCGCAGTTGACCTGGTAAAATTGGAAAAAGCCTCTTAACTGTCTGTTAACTACCTGTTAACAAGCAGTTAAGTGGCTATAATCCTCTTCCTGCCACTAGGAGTCAGGTCCCTGCGCAAATTGGGGACCCGACTCCCGGGAAGATTGATTGGAGGCGGGTTGGAAGCAGGTTCGGGACCCGCTGCCAATCTTTTTGATTCTGCCAGCAGTCCCGCCTCCAAACCTGACCCCTGAGCGCTGGCAAAATCGAGCCCATAGAGTACAAAAGCAACGCAGTTATGATGAACCTTTATAAAACACTGGTTTGGCCACAACTGGAGTATTGTGCCCAATTCTGGGCACCGCACTTTAGGAAGGATGTGAAGCCCTTAGAGAGGGTGCAGAAAAGATTTACAACAATGGTTCCAGGGATGAGGATTTACAGTTACCTGGATAGACTGGAGAATAGTCATAGTCATAGAGTTATACAGCACAGAAAGAGGCCCTTCGGCCCATCGTGTCCGCACCGGCCATCAAGCCCTGTCTATTCTAATCTCATTTTTCAGCACTTGGTCCGTAGCCTTGTATGTTATGGCATTTCAAGTGCTCATCTAAATGCTTCTTGAATGTTGTGAGGGTTCCTGCCTCTACCACCCTTTCAAGGCAGTGAGTTCCAGATTCAAACCACCCTCTGGGTAAAAAAGTTTTCCCTCAAATCTCCTCTAAACCTCCTGCCCCTTACCTTGAAACTATGCCCCCTGGTTATTGACCCCTCTACGAAGGGGAAAAGTTCCTTTCTATCTACCCTATCTATGCCGCTCATAATTTTGTACACCTTAATCAGGTCCCCCCTCAGCCTTCTCTGCTCTAAGGAAAACAACCCCAGCCTGTCCAGTCTCTCTTCATAGCTGAAGCGCTCCAGCCCAGGTAACATCCTGGTGAATCTCCTCTGCACCCTCTCCAATGCAATCACATCCTGCTGGGGTTATTCTCCTTAGAGCAGAGAAGATTGAGAGGAGATTTGATAGAGGTGTTCAAAATCATGAGGGGGGTCTGGACAGAGTAGATCGAGATAAACTGTCCCCATTGGCGGAAGGGTCGAGAACCAGAGGCGACCAGAGTTGAGGTGATTAGCAGAAGAACCAAAGGCGACCTGAGGGAAAACTTTTTTACTCAGCCAGTGGTTGGGATCTGGAATGCACTGCCTGAAAGGGTAGGGTGGTGGAGGCAGACTCAATCGTGGCTTTCAAAAGCGAATTGGATTAGTACCTGAAGGAAAATAAATTGCAGGGCTACGGAGAAAGGGCGGGGGAGTGGGACTAGCTGAAGTGCTCTTGCAGAGAGCCGGCACGGGCTCGCCGGACCGAATGGCCTCCTTCAGTGCGGTAACCATGCTATGATTCTGCGGTCCCTGAAGCCAGGTTGTGGAATGCGCATGTGCGGCCCCCTCTCCCGGGTTATAAGGCGGCGACAGTTGAATGCGAGGCGCGGGATTTCCGGTCGTGTTTTTTTTTTAGGAGCACAAGCATGGCGGATCCCAGAACTCGGCAGATGAAGATCAAAACTGGCGTGGTGAAGCGGTGAGTGACAACGTAGCTCGACGGGAAGGAGATGGCGGGCTATGGATCGGGCTCGGCGTAAGAAGCTGAGCTGTATTCCACAAGCCCCCCCCCCATCCCCCCGCCCCGAAGCGGCCAGGCTGCTGCAACCCGAGGCCGGGGCGCGGGCCTAAAGTCGCTGAATCACCTCAGCCGCTGTTTGTCCGCTGCGAAATTTGCTTGGTGGGCTTTGTGCTTGAAAGAAGCGGGGTCAGGCCAGTCTTGGTTGGGTGGAATTTAAATAGTCGTCTGTAATGTTAAATTAAATCGAAGGATTGAGCATGTTTCACTGACACTGTTATTGGTACAAAAAACGCACGAGCAAGTTGGTTTGGGAAATAACAACAGAAAACGCTGGAAAAACTCAGCAGGCCAGGCAGCATCCGTGGAGAGAGAAAGAGAGTTAACGTTTCAGGTCGATGACCTTCTTGGGTTGGGGGGAGGAGGTTGATGGTGTTTCACACCAAAGACAGTGGCCAGCAACATTCCATCATTGTCATCTTTCAATTTCAGCAGCAGAGTCCTGTCACAAAGGAGAGTTCATGGCAGGCATCTGAAACATGACTAGATTCTAAAATTGAAAACACGATAAGTACAGATGAGGGAGTCTGTTGGGCCAAGGTAGCTTGTCTGCCCATAAAAATGTATGATGCCTTTATCATGGCAACAAATTGTCTCTTCAATGACTCCAGGGCTTTTGCCTCTACTATGCTATCTGGAAGGCCATTCAGGTGCATTTGCTTTATGTACAGAAGTTTTTTCTTACATCAATCCTCAACTAGCCTTTTATTAGCTTGTACTTTTTGACCCCTTGTACTGCATTTGTGGTATATCTTGAAATAGTGCTTAGGATTAATCTTTTCTGCTCCTCTTAATGTCACATGCCTCTAAGATTCCCTCTCATTTAAATCCTTTGAAGACAAGGGTCTACATTTCCTTTTTAAGTTAGGGTTCAGCCTTGTGACCTTGGATGTTTCCTTTTTGTTGATGCCAGAACTGATTGTGGTATTCAAGCTGGTGCTTGATCAGAGTACTATACAGCTTAAGCATAACTGCCTCAGACTTAAAACTCTACTGACTTGGTGATATTGCTCAAGGATACATGTTTTGGTTAATAGGAGACTTTGTATGCTTCTGGAATCTATTGCTTTGCCCAAACACAAGCAAATGTGTTGAAAGAACAATTTTTGAAAGGTAATAGTTGATTGGATTAAAGTGGGATAAATTTCAGTCGCTGACCAAACAGGCTGTTAGAAATTATCAGAATGAAACGGCAATTATGAGCACAACCCTCTTCTGAGAGGTAGAATTGGCTTCTCCAGCAACAGAAAAAAGGCAATGTCAACATAGCTGAAATGTGTAGATTGGTAATAAAGGAGGAAAGCATCAGTGCAAGTATGAGGAGTTGTAGTAAGGCACAAGACCAAAGAAAAGCAGTGCCAGCATAGGATGAGCAGCAGAGGTGGGAAGCTGAAGAACACAAATGACAATGTGAACACAATGAGCCTGCAAGTATGAGAAGGAAGTAAAGGGTGTTACTGCATTTCACGGGTAATTCTAGGGAAATTAAAAATGTTGCAAAGGCAAAAGGAGATACTGTATCTGCATGCCTTCATGCAGTGAGGCCCAATGACTGAGATCAGCAAGCATCGGTCCAATTGACTTAGCTCATTTTGTGCCAAATAACTATTAAATCTAAGCTTGGTCCAAATTTTAAGGAAGGACGCAACATAGACTGATTCTTCAGGGCATTTAAATGATTATAAAACCATCATGAAATAACAACAGAAAACGCTGGAAAAACTCAGCAGGCCAGGCAGCATCCGTGGAGAGAGAAAGAGAGTTAACGTTTCAGGTCGATGACCTTTCATCAGAAAACCATCATAGTTGGCAGACAGAAATAAGGGCAGAAAGGTTGGTACCATCTCTTAATGGGAATGCAATTGCTTTATTTTCTTGAGTAGATCCAATGTATATGATGTAATGAAATGAGTGTTGGTTTTCACTGCTTTTGATCTCATGCCAAAAGAGTATGGATGCCAATAAAAAATGTTACAGAAAACTGAAGACTGTAGTTCTAGAACTGATAGAAATGAAAGATGCATAGGAATTGTAGTTAGTGCAAGAGAATGCCATGGCTTATGGTGGAGGCATTGAGTTGAAATTAAATAATTTTCTGGAAGTTTACCTAGACGATTTGGAAGCATGGTTGATTGACCAATGTCTGACTTGATTGAGCTAAGCATTTTGCAGTCTCAAGCATCGAGTATCTGAGTAAGTAGGCAGATGTCCTGCACCAGTTGACCAATAGGTCACTGAATTGGGTAATCTGCCAACTCTCCCATTAGCCAGAGGTGTACAGTGCATCATATCTCAAGGGTAATTAAGTGCTACAGGGTGAGACACAGAGTTGGACTGCACAGCCGGGTTATCAGTTGATGCTGAGAGTTTTCTGGGAGCCGCCTGTAAACTTGAGGTGATCCAAAACTCGACTGCCCGTGTCCTAACTCGCACCAAGTCCCGTTCGCCCATGACCCCTGTGTTCGCTGACCAACATTGGCTCCCGGTTAAGCAACGCCTCAATTTCAAAATTCTCAACCTTGTTTAAAATCCCTCCATGGCCTCGCCCCTCCAAGTTTCTGTAATCTCCTTCAGCCCCACAAATCCCTGAGATATCTGTGCTTCTCTAATTCTGGCCTCTTGAGCATCCCTGATTATAATCGCTCAACCTTTGGTGGCCGTGCCTTCTGATGCCTCGGCCCTAAGCTCTGAAATTCCCTGCCTAAACCTGTCCGCCTCGCTACCTCTCTTTCCTCCTTTTAAGATGCTCCTTAAAATCTACCTCTTTGATCAAGCTTTTGGTCACCTGCCCTAATTTATCCTTATGTGGATCAGGTGTCAATTTTTTTGTCTTAAAATACTCCTGTGCAGCACCTTGGGACGTTTTACTACATTAAGGTGCTATATCAATGCAAGTTGTTGTAACGAGCTTGCACAATATGATACAGTACCTGCACCTGATCGCTGTGGGTGTACAGCTAACAGAATTCTTAAGTGATACAGGGTGTACCAAGACGATCTGTTTCTGGAGAGCAGTAGCACCCACATTCATGATATTTCAGTGGCTGGAGTGTGACTAGAATGTCAATTTTGGATGGGTGAGAAAGTGATAGGAGTTTGTTATTTGTGTATGATACTATGTTAGGTAATGATTTAAATGTTAATGTACTGATATGTGCAATCTCTAGGTACTATTCTGGAAAACAAAACTAACCAATGAAGGATAGTGATGACGCTCGTGGTATTGTACAGGGCCAACAGCTTTTGAAACCTTAACCAAACTTGTGAGCCAGACTTACTGCATTAACTTTGAGTATTGGAGGGAGATAGCAAGTCATCCATAGCAAGCCACAACAACAACTTGCATTTATATAGCGCTTTTCAAATAGAAAAACATCCCAAAGTGCTTTACGGGGGTGTTATCAAACAAAATTTGACACCAAGCCACATGAGATATTACGACAGGTGACCAAACGCTTGGTCAAAGCAGTAGGTTTTAGGATCCGTCTTAAAGGAGGGTGGAGAGGCTTAAGGAGGGAATTCCAGAGCCTCAGGCCCAGTCAGCTGAAGGCACAGCTGCCAGTGGTGGAGCAATTAAAATCAGGCTGCGCAAAAGTCCAGAATTGGAGAAGCGCAGAGATCTCTGAGGGTTGTAGGGCTGGAGGAGGTTACAGAAATATGGAGGGGTTTGAAAACAAGAATGAGAATTTTAAAACCGAGGTGTTACCCATGTAGGTCAGCAAGCTCGGGTGATGGATGAATGGGACTTGGTGCGAGTTAGGACACGGGCAGCAGAGTTTTAGATGAGTTCAAGTTTATGAAGGGTAGAAGATGGGAGGCCGGATTGCAAAGTCAAGTCTAGAGGTAACAACAGCATGGATAAGGGTTTCAGCGGCTCATAGAATGATACTCCACAGAGGGAGACCATTTGGGCCATCATGCCTGTGCCAGATCTTTGGTAGAGCTATCCAATTGGTCTTGCTGTCCTGTTCTTTCGCCATAGCCTGTAAATTTTTTCCCCTTCAAGTATTTATCCAATTTTGTTTTAAATGTTACTATTTATTTGCTTCCACCACCCTTTCAGGCAGTACATTCCAGATCACAAAAAAAAATGTTTCCTCATGTCGCCTCTGGTTCTTTTGCCAATCACCTTAATTCTGTCTCCTCTGATTACTGACCCTTCTGCCACTGGAAATAGTTTCTCATTTACTCTCTCAAAACCATTCATGATTTTGAACACCTCTATCAAATCTCCTCTTAACCTTCTCCCAGCTTCTCCAGTCTCTCCACATAACTGAAGTCCCTCATCCCTGGTACCATTCTAGTAAATCTCTTCTGCATCCTCTCTAAGGCCTTAACATATTAGTGGTGCCCAGAATTGAACACAATACTCCAGTATTTTATAAAGGTTTAGCATAACTTCCTTGCTTTTGTACTCTCTCCCTCTGTTAATAAAGCCAAGGATCCCATATGCTTTTTTAACAGTCTGCTCAACTTATTCTTCCACCTTCAAAGATTTGTGTACACACACCCCCAGGTGTCTCTGTTCCTGCACCCCCTTCAAAATTGTACCATTTAGTTCATATTGTGTTGTCTCATTCTTCCTACCAAAATGTATCACTTCACACTTCTGTGTTAAATTTCATCTGCCATTTCACCAGTCTGTCTATGTCCTCCTGAAGTCTGTTACTATCCTCCTCATTGTTTACTACATTTTCAAATTTCGTGTCATCTGCAAACTTTGAAATTAAGCCCTGTATACCCAAGTCCAGGTCATTAATATATATCAGAAAGAGCAGTGGTTCTAATACCGACCCCTGGAGAACACCACTGTGCACTTCCCTCCAGTCTGAAAAACAGCCATTCACCACTACTCGCTGCTTTCTGTCCCTTAGCCAGTTTTGTATCCATACAGCCACTGTCCCTTTAATCCCATGGGCTTTAATTTTGCTAACAGGTCTATTATGTGGTACTTTGTCAAATGCCTTTTGAAAGTCCATATACACAGCATCAACCGCACTACCCTCATCAACCTTTTCCGTTACTTCACAAAAGAACTTGATCAAGTTAGTCAAACACGGTTTGCCTTAAACAAAACCATGCTGACTTTCATTTATTAGCCCATACTATACTATTGGCATCCCAGCCTTGGTACTAGTATTTAAAATTTAAAAATAAACCTGTCAATCTTGTGAAGGCTAAATAATTTGTCGTTCTTGTGAACGTTTTGGTAAATTAAGAATTAAAAAAAAAGACTTACATTTATATAGTGCCTTTCAGCCAATTAAGTACTTTAAGTGTAGTCACTGTTGTAATGTAGGAAATGCAGCAGCCAATTTGCACACAGCAAGCTCCCACAAACAGCAATGTGATAATGAACAGATAATCTGTTTTTGTTATGTTGACTGAGGGATAACTATTGGCCAGGACACCTGGGATAGCTTCCCTGCTTTTCTTCTAAATAGTGCCATGGAATCTTTTACGTCCACCTGAGAGAGCAGGCAGGGCCTCAGTTTAACGTCTCATCTGAAAGATGGCACCTCCAACAGTGCAGCGCTCCCTTAGCATTGCACTGAAGTGTCAGCCTAGATTTTTGTGGTCAAGTCTCTGGATTTGAACCCCCCCAAACCTCTGACTAAGAGGCAAGAGTGCTACCCACTGAGCCACAGTTGACATTTTGATACCATTTGATCTGAGCATTCACCTGTTTATGCCTAACCAAAATAGTAATACATCTAGAACATTTGCTGTGGCAAATTGTTAACCATGCAAAAGTGCTATTTTCTTTAAGATCTCCATCATCTTTCTGGAAGCGCACACATTAACAGCCAGATTGGTAGATAAAGGAAACCCATAGTGGCAGAAAAACTGGCAATTTCAGTCAACCCAGAGAACACCATATTGTGAGAATTTGTTTACAATAGAGTTGATACAATTTAAAAAATGCTCAGCATAGTTGTACTTAAGGCACTTGTTGCAGTTTTTTGCATTGTAATATAAATATATAGTTAAATTTTCAGCTTTTTTAAAATAGAATGTATATGTGAAATTGTAAGAAGAACTCTTATCAGAGCAGTTTAAAATTACTTTGAAATGTAAAGACTTTTTTTTAAATGCTCCTATGTCCTGCCTCCCTAGTTTCTATCGCCCATGCATATGGTCTTTTAAATTCTGAGCAGAGTTTCCTTCCAGTGGTTCAGTAAAGGACGTATTGGGACCAAGACCAGAATTGACATGGACACCAGCTGGCCTTCATTCTCTCAAACCCAGCTCCCAATTTTACAAGGAAAAGTGTAAAACTAGGCCAGCGAACTGGTGCTTGAGGCAAATTTGGTGACGCTGCCCTGGATGGTGATCGGAGTGCTCGCCTAGCTTATACTTAGACTGAAATGTTTGTGCTTGCAGTAGTCTTCTAACAGTTACACTGATATCAAGGAGGAAAATTGTGGTTTTGTACCCAGCGAGTTATGGAATCATTTTTGCAGCTATCAATGAGTCTGAGCCTCTTTGCCTCCAGGCCTTTATGGGAGGTGAAAGGAAAAAGAGTTAGACTGGCAGGAGAAAGACAGATATTAAAAGAAAGTCTGTGGGAGACATGAAAGAGAGAAGACATTCAAAGAGAAAGAAACACTGATGCATACAGCGAGTGGGAGACATACAGAAGAGAGAAACAGGGAAGAATAGACTTTGAGAAAGAGAGAAACACTGAGAGGTGACAGTGTAAGAGCGTGTGAGAGCCATACCACAGAAAAAGGTTGATGGAAAGAGTTGAAGATTCATAAAAAGACAGACAAAAAGAATTAGTGTGAGACATGCAGATAGTTAACAGGAAGATAGGCAAATTCCTTTGTGTCCATGAACAACTAGTTTGTATTAAAATGAGAAGTTGCACAACACCAGGTTATAGTCCAACAGATTTATTTAAAATTACAAGCTTTCGGAGCTATCGATCGCCCCTTCAGGTAAAGTTACATAGTTTGTATTAAGTCATGTTAGAGTAAGTTTATAAATGATGTTTTTAAAAGTTGGTGGCCTCCACCAAATGGGAAGATAACATACCGACAATGCAAGTTGTGATGTACTGCCATATTGTAAATTTCTATGGTAGGTCCCCCCCAGCTCAAGCAAAATGGTTTCTATAGCAGCAATATCTGATTATGGAGTGCAATTCCATTTGACTGCATTAATAGTATCAATGAGGGCTGGATTTATGTTCATATTTCCCATGTGTGCAGCATTTTCTTTGGGTTTTTTGTGACTTTTTTCAAATGATCACAAAATACATGATTGAGCTTAGTAACATTTATTCACTGAATTAAAGGAATTGGAAACAAATTTTAAATCTTAACTGTTGAGCTGTCTAAGTTAATTTTTAAAAATTGATTGAAGCAACACTGGTTGTGTCCTGATTGGGTATAGTTGGGACCAGTTTTTATTGATCTACACAGGTTTTAGAATCTATAGTGTACACACAAGGCTAAAAAAACCTGTCAGTGTGGTGCTAATTTAGGCTGATAGTTTAGTGTTGATTAAACCAAACTGACATCAGTAGATTAGAATAAGCCTAAAACAATTCACAGTGCAATCCTTTTAGTTTATCTGTAACATTCTTTTAACACTCATATTTAAATGTTGTTGGCATACCATAATTACACATCTGAGCCTTGACTATGAAAGAACCTTTCATTATATACCAATGGGGAGACCGTATTGATTGATTAATAAAGAATCCTTTGCCATTTCTAGCATTACTGCAAGAAATAAGATTTATTTTTTCTCCAGTCCTTGTGGAGACCATGTCCTGTCTTCACATGGAGGACATTCTCCATCGTGTCATGTGGCACTACCAATGTGTTCAGTGGGATAGATTAGGAACAGATCCAGCAGTTCAAAACTGGGCACTCGAGGTGCTGTGCAGAACTGTACCCACCTCAATCTGTAACCTCATGGCCTGGAATATCCCTCCCTCTCTCCATCACCATCAAACCAGGTGTAGACATCATGCCTGGAGCAGCACTAGGCCTACATAAAAATTAGGTGCCAATTTGGTGAAATGACAATACAGGACTACATGCATGCTAAACAGTGGAAGCAGCATGCTATAGACAGAGCTACAGATTCTCGCAACCAACAGATCAGGTCAAAGCTCTACAACCCTGCCACTTGCAGTCGTGAATGGTGGTGGATAATTAAGTAACTGACAGGCTCCATGAACATCCCCACCCTCAATGAAGATGGAGACCAGCATGTGAGTGCAAAAGATGAGGCTGAAGTGTTTGCAACCACCTTCATCCAGAAGTGCCGATAAAGAAAAAGAAAAAAAATCTAGTTCAGAATGGTATTGAAGTTTGTAGAGATGAATGTAGATTAGGTTGATTAAATACATGCAATGATTCATTTGTTGCTGGGACCATTGAAATGCCATATGAGGAAAGCAAATGACCTGGTTTAAATAAGGAAGATACTTTGGAGTTGACTATCTTTGGGAAATATTTTGTGGAATTTTTCGTCTGATAATTGAGGCATAGAATCCAGGATTGGGCAGATTGTACATGGATTTTTAAGATACTTATTCATGGATTTTGAGTCCAGTGATGGGTACTGATCAAGTGAACTGTTCTGTCCTGGATGGTGTCAAGCTACTTGAGTTGCAGTTGCACCCATCCAAGCGAATGCAAGTATTGTGTAATGAGTAAACTTGATGGGGTTAAATAGCCAGTTCTCCATCCATTATTTTTTTTCTAAATTTATTGGAGTTTTGGAAAAAGAATTTTAAATTGTATGTTCAAGCTAGTTGCCATTGATGGGCAATAAAAGTGCCATTACTATTATCTATAAGAATGCAATGCACAGTTAACAGGCCTGAGTTACACTGCTGATAGCACCTTGCGGTGACTTGACCTCTCCCTACTGAAGAGAGCTTTGAAACTGCTTTGCATCAATAATATAATGTAGGAATATAATGACACTGACTCAAACCATCCTAATAAAATAGCCAGACTTCAGAAAGGATTTATCTTTAAATATAGATAAATGCACCTTTTTGCTTAAGTCATGGCAAGTGGTGCTTTTAAACCTGCTGTTCATGACCATAGGTTAAAAGTTATTAAAACTGTCTGCTGCGAGGCCTTCATACTATGATTTAATTTGCACTTTCTGAATTTGAGACGTTCTCAGTATGTGCATGTCATGCAGCATTATTGAGATTGTAGTGCTTTGAAAATTAGCACTTATGTGCTGTGATGGTTGTCATCTAAAGGATGGTGGAAAATTTCAAACAAAAGTTAAGGTAAGTTTACATTTTAAAAAGTTACAGCCTAATCCGCAACCAACAGTACAGCTTTCAGCTTGCCAGCTCTGCTAGTGACCTTGTTATTCACTTTTGGCACTCTGCTCTCGTGCACTTTGGTAAGCTATCTGTCATTACTTTGTACATTTATTAAATTCTTTGACAAGGTGATTTCTACACTTTCCACCATAGCTGAAGCTTGAGACAAGTGCTAGAGGTGTAAAGCTGGGTGTAGTTAGCGTGCATGTGGAACCTGACCCCATGTCTGTGGATGATGTCACCAAGGGGGAAACATGTACATTGGAGGGACGACCAGGATAGATCTTCGGCGGAACTCCAGAGGTAATGGTGCGGACGTGGGAAGAGGATCCATTGCTTGAGATGTTCTGACTACGATTGGCTAGCTAAGAGTGGAACCAAGCAGAGGCAGTCCCACTCAGCTGGACAACAGAGGAGATGTGTTGGAGGAGGATGGTGTGGTCAACTGGTAAAGGCTGTAGAGAGGTCAAGAAAGATGAGAGAGAGTGCATCACGGTCATAGAGGATGTTAATTTTGATTTGCGTTGTTTCAGTGCTGTGGCGGGGCGGAAACCTGATTGGGGAAATTCAGCTATGGAGTTGCAGGAAAGATGAGCACGGATTTGGATAGCACCAAGGACTTAAGAAGAAAGGAATATTTGAGATGGGGCGGTAGTGTGCAAGAACAGAAGGGTCAAGGGTGAGTTTTTTGAGATGGGGGTTTTGAAAGGAAGGGGTCTCCAGTCCCCTTGTACTTTAGTGGTGAAATCACTTGATTTTTCTCGATGCTCTTCAACAGGAATATTGAGAATCTTGAGACCATAGAATTATACAGCACAGAAGGAGGCCATTTGGGGCATCCTGTACCCAATCCCTGCTTTTTTGACTCTTCAAGAACAAGTGCCAAATTCCTGTCCACAACTCTAAGCCCCCAAAATGGGTTTATTTTCTTCACTTCTGAAAAGGTTATAACACAAATACAATCATAGACCATAATTGGCCCATCGGGTACTTTTAATTACTGCAAAGCAAAATCTGATGTTTGCCATTTTAATCCTCCATATCATTAAGTTGGAACACTATACATTTAGCGCAGTCAGTGCTGTGTAAATCTATTGGACTGGTCAGTTAGATGAGCAAAATGTAATGTTTTCGACAGTACGTATAGATGATGCACCAGTGCAAATGTCTCTTATTTGAGATTGGCCATGCTGAGATGTGTCATGAGTGTGGTTTAATAGGGCCTTTTGTGCAAGTTTATGAATATCAGTAACACACTTTTCACTATTCTTTAAGTTGGCTTTTCGATCTGTTAGGCATGTGGAACATTGCTAATTGACAATTGATTATTTTGGCTGATTCATTGCTGTTATCCTCTTTCCCATAACTCAAAAAAAAGTTCTCCTGGATACAACAATGTTATTTGATAGGGTCAAATAGCAACCTCAAATGATCTTTTCTATATAAATGGTTAGATATTTTATTTCTAATACATCTTGATATAAATGCAAGTTCTTTCTTTTCTATGCAAGTTTAAATACTGCTCAATTAAATGTAATAATTCTCCAAGTTGTACTTTAAAGCTGTCCTCTTTTGTGGAGGAACTCATGTTACACTTTCAGGAGAGTTCCATTAAGTATGCACTTGTCTCTCCTTTTAATATCCCCATCCAAAAAACATTTGAACCAAATAATATGAATGGGTTCAAGAAACAGCTAGATATGTTTCTAAAGAAAATTGAGACATTTGCTGAGAAGACAGGAAGGTGGGATTGAGATCAAGTGAAAAGAGGCAAGCTTGTTAGAGCCAGATTGCCTTTTCCTGTTAATATTGTACACAATTGATTTTCAGTTAGTTTACCACTTGATTTCTTTTTAGACTGTTGTAATCATCTATAGTATAGTAAAAATCTTGTGCCTACACATACTTTTGTCCCATTTTTGTTATGTTTATCACTAAAAATTCATAATTTTAATGAAATAATTCATAATTATAATATACATTCACATTTTAATGGAAACTGCTTAAAACATTTGTCATGGTATAAATGCACCCTCATGCCAGTTGTGGTGCTGTTGTCTCAATTTTGTGTCTGCCAGCTCCTTGGCCTGTACTGCAGGATGCCCTATAATCCAACTGACTCTTAATTCTCAAATTGCCATCAATTTTGCTATTCAACTATATCATTTCATTAAATTTAACTAAATAATATAAAATGAAAGTAGTATATAAAAATGACAGACTTTAACATGAAGACTGAATTCCATCTGTGTACACTGGTCCAATAACCCCTTGTCCTCCAGCAATGCTTCACCTGAAGATTCTAGTTGGTCTTGATTCACGGTGTGCAATGTCACAGGAGATTGACTAGTATTTACTTCATAAAGTCAGTGAGTGGAGCTGTTTGGGAGGTCTCCTTATGTGTAGTTTCTGATGACGTGCAAAGTGATTACATTTTGCCCCTTTAAAATGAAAAATCTTTTAAGGAAATAT
Organism: Squalus acanthias; assembly: GCA_030390025.1. Classification (NCBI taxonomy): domain Eukaryota; kingdom Metazoa; phylum Chordata; class Chondrichthyes; order Squaliformes; family Squalidae; genus Squalus; species Squalus acanthias. The sequence goes on along the minus strand of CM059425.1, from coordinate 233,225,749 downwards.
GCCTGTCTGAAATGTACATTTAGACATCCAGGTTACTTTTTTTTTTACGAAGGAGCTATACAGGTGTAGGCTGAAGAAAAATCCCATTGTGCTGTGGTGGGTTTATGCAAATGTGGATAAATTTGGGCAGCCTTGCACAATAATAAATCTTGCAATATTGTACAGTTTTTAAAGCTAGAAGGAAATTGAATATGAAATATATAGCAAGAAGGTAAAACAAAGTGAGAAAAATAAGTATAGCAGTCAGGTGTAATGGCATTAATGGGTAAGATAATCACATGGTAATGTATTCTAGGCGGTGAGGAAGATCACAGTTGGTGCGGAGCATTTACATAGAATTTACAGCACAAACAGGCCATTCGGCCCGGCTGGTCCATGCCCCACATGAGCCTCCTCCCACCCAACTTCATCTAACCCCATCAACATATCCTTCTACTCCTTTCTCCCTCATGTACTTATCTAGTTTCCCCGTAAAGACATCCATGCTATTCGCCTCAACTACTCCATGTGGTAGCGAGTTCCACATTCTAACCACTCTCTCTGGGTGAAGAAGTTTCTCCTGAATTCCTTTATTGATTTATTAGTGACTATCTTATATTTGTGTCCTCTAGTTTTGGACTCTCTTCTCCCTCTCTCCTCCTCTCTCCCCCCCCCCCCCCCCCCCCCCTCCCCGGACAGGTGGAAACATTTTCTTTATGTTTACCCTATCAAACCTCTTCGTAGTTTCAAAGACCTCTATTAGGTCACCCCACCGCCTTCATTTTTCCAGAGAAAAGCGCTCCAGTCTGTTCAATCTTTCCTGAGAGCTATAACCTCTCCGTTCTCGTATGATCCTTGTAAACCTTTTTTGTGCCTCTATCTCCTTTTTGTAATAGAGACCAGAACTATACACAGTACTCCCCAGTGTGGTCTGACCAAGGTTCTATACGAGTTTAACATAACCTCTGCTTTTCAATTCTTTAGCTTTAGAAATGAGCCCCTGTGTTTTGTTTGCATTTTTTATGGCCTTGTTAACCTGTGGTGCTACTTTTAATGGTCTGTGAATCTGTACCCCTCGAGCCCTTTGCTCCTCTACCCCATTTAGACTCATTGTCAGCTCCTGTACATGGCCAGTAATTACATCCATTCAAGTATTCAGGTTGGTTGCGATGTGTTAAATAGGAACCCTCAAAGGAGCTACAGCTGGCGTTCTAAATGCAGCCTCGCCATGACCAGTTGGGACTAGCTTTTCAGTTACATTCCTGTGCTGTGAAGAGCATCCAACAAAACAACAACTTGCATTTCTATAGTGCCTTTAACGTAGTAAAACCTCCCAAGTCACTTCACAAGAGCATTATCAAACAAAAGTTGACACTGTGCCACAAAAGGAGATATTAGGACAGATGTCCAAAAGCTTGGTCAAAGAGGTAGGTTTTAAGGAGCGTCTTAAAGAGAAAGGTAGAGAGACGGAGGGAATTCCAGAGCTTGGGGCCAAGGCAGCTGAAGGCACGTCTGCCAATGGTGGAGTGATTAAATTTGGGGATGCGCAAGAGGCCAGAATTGGAGGAGCGCAGAGATCTCGAAGGCTTGTAGGGCTGGAGGAGGTTACAGAGATGAGGGGCGAGGCCATGGAGGGAAAGAATGAGAATTTTAAAATTGAGACGTTGCCGAACCTGGAGCCAGTGTAGGTCAGCAAGCACGGGTGTAAGGTTTCCAAAATTTGCAGATCCCCAAAACCTAAGGAAAAGGGACTTTGGAACTACCCCAGAGTGATAAAAATGCATTTGGGCCTAACATAAGGAATTTAAGACCAAAAACCAAGTTTTGGCATTTTAAAAGACATGTCTGGACCTGTAAGGCTGCACAGGAGGTGGGTTGACCTCTAAAAGCAGTTTTGGGTATTGCAGTTAAATCTGGGGAATCGGGATGACCTCACTCAAGCCCCAGCAAGCATTAACATTTGGACAATAGACCCTGGGAGAAGACAGGCCCCATTAAAACCTATCACAGACCCATCAAAATCATGCACAATTCAAATCGCTCAGGACCATTCTATAGAAAAACCCGAGTCCAGCCTAGAAACCCAAAACACGAAACCAATCACCTGTAATCAACCGAAGAGATCGACAGGACGCAAGCCATTTGACACTTAGTAAAGTTGTTACTGTTAACGAGGTCTTGCAATGACCAGGATTTGATTTGGTTTTGACAAGGCCACTTCAATTTAGTATAATTGAAGGCCCATCAAGCAGTTACAACAGTTCAGTAAGTTACAAGTTCAAGTTCTCCAGTAAAACAGTTCAAGTTCAACAGAATTGAAAGCCTGTGTTGAACAGAAGTCAGGGCTGCAGTTACAGAAGCAGGCAGAAGGCAGTTTCCACAGTTCTGCAAGAAGGCAGTTCCACAGCTCGGAAGAAGACAGTTTAAACAGAGGCAGAGTTACAGCAAGAAGTTAAACAAAGAAGGCCAACAGCTTCAAGCAGACCAACACGCAAGAAGAAACCAGAGCGACTGCCTCAGTGACCATCGGACACCTCGCGGCAATAAGGGCCTCACGAAACCTCTTACTCAAAAGACTCTAAACCCTAACTCTAAACTGTCAAGGATTTGTTTGGTGAGCATTATCCCTAGTTCTCCAGAGTCCAACCTAGCTGGTGAAGTATTCTTCTAATGTTATTTCCCTCGCTTGTACCGAAGTGTTCCCCCACCTTTTAGAGTGATGAGTGTTTGTGTTGTGTTTTACTTCCTTGAATAAAAGTCAAACTCTTTCATCCAAACCTGTTGTCTACTGCATCTTTGTTCACAACCCCCCAAATAAGTCCAAGGTCTAGAACCAGGGGCGTGGGAGCGATTCGAACTGCTCACTGAGTCAGAGGTGAGGCTGACCCCTACACGGGTGATGGGTGAACGGGATTTGGCGCGAGTTAGGATACGGGCAGCAGTAGTGAGTTGTGCCAATTCCAGTTGGAAGCACACCCATGGCAAATGTAATCTTTGTGTTGGGTCTGCTTTTGGACTGCTACATTTTGGTGTTTCTCCTTTCAAGAATGGGGTTATTGCAACCAACCAATAATTGCAATCAAATTACATCTTCTTGCCCCCTACCTTTTTTAAAAAAAAAAGCCCCATAAAATAGAACACATTTTCTCCACTTTCCTGAACGAGTCCTACACTGCAGTATAGTTTCATGGGTTTTGCAGCTCTCCTAATGCAGAGTGTTTTTCGAATGTGATCCTAGACAGTGAGAATCAGCAGGCTCTTTGACCATGGGGATGTTGTAATCAAGCATATACTACCTCTCCCAATGTCGCTGCACACTTCCAAGTTATTTTTTTTCTCTCCACGCTACCGCCACTGCCTTGCTGAGAACTGCTAACTTGGTGCGGACCAGGGATTGAAACTGGGTCTTTCCCAATCTGAGAATCTTCACAAACATGTATAAGCTAGTTGATCTCCTGTGGTGTTGCACATAGGGAGTCAAGACCAAGGATTTTTAAGGTCATGCAGGGTTAAAGGGCAGGAAGATAATTAAACCAAGGGGGTGAAGGGAGCTAGAGAGTGTAAGCAGAGGATATAAAGAAAGACTTGCATTTATATAGCACCTTTCACGACCGTCTGACGTCCCAAAGTGCTTTACAGCCAATGAAGTACTTTGTGTAGTCACTGTTGTAATGTGTGGTGTGTATATAATTTATACAAAAATTGCATTCACTTAATTATATATTGGTCAAAGAAATGTATTGGAAAACAAAAATGACCAAATACCCTAGCCCTGAAACCCTATCTCTAGTTTCTCTCCATTATTACATTTTGGAGCTCATCTTGTCCATGAGACTCTCCTCCTTCTCACTAAACTGCTCACCACCCAACTTTCCTTCCTGATCCCATGATAGCTGACCTAGTAAATGGTTCGCTCCTTTTTGAATCCCTCCAATCCGGTTTCTCCCATCCCACAGCACTGAAACAGCCCTAACCAATAAGGTGGCTCATCACCACCTTCTCGAGGGCAATTAGGGATGGGCAATAAATGCTGGCCTTGCCAACGACGCCTGCATCCCATGAATGAATTAAAAAAAAAACGAAGTCATGACCAACATTCTCCGTGACCATGACCATAGTGCATTCTCCCTCCTCGACCTCTGCAGCCTTCGACAGAGTCGACCACACCATCCTCCTCCAACACATCTGTTGTCCAGCTCAGTGGAATTGCCCTCGCTTTGTTTCACTCTTACCCATCCAGTCATAGCATCTTTAACAATGGCTTCCCATTCCTGCATTGTCAACTTGGGAGTCCCACAAGGATCCATCCCTGGCCCCTCCTTCATCTACATGTATGCTGATGCCACCCAGCTTTACCTCTCCACACCCTCTCTTGACTCCTCCACTGCTCTGCTTATCTGACATCCAGTCTTGGATAAGCCACGATTTCCTCCAGCTAAACATTGAGACGAATGACGTTGTCTTTGACCCCCACCGGTCAGAAACTCCATACACTCGCCATCCATCCAGCTCCCCTCCACCCACTCTCAGCCTGAACCAGACTGTTCGCAACCTCTGTCCTATTCAACCCCAGACTGAGCTTTTGACTCTCTCCTCTCCATCATAAAGACTACCTACTTTTGTACTATTGCTGGCATCTGCTCCTACGTCAGGCTATCTGCTGCTCAAACCCTCATTCGTCCCTTTGACACCTCCAGGCTTGACTTTTCCAGTGCTCTCCTGGCTGGCTTACCATCCTCCACCATCTGTAAACTTCAGCTCATCCAAAACTCTACTCCCCTGGTTCCATTCTTATCTACCTAATCGTAGCCAGAGAATCACCTGTAATGGCTTCTCTTCCCGCTCCCGCAACGTTACCTCTGGTGTCCCCCAAGGATCTATCCTTGGCCCCCTCCTATTTCTCATCTACATGCTGCCACTTGGCGACATCATCTGAAAACACAGCGTCACTTTCCACATGTACACTGACACCCAGCTCTACCTCACCACCACTTCTCTCAACCCCTCCGCGGTCTCTAAATTGTCAGACTGCTTGTCTGACATCCAGTTCTGGATGAGCAGAAATTTTCTCTAAATATTGGGAAGACCCGAAGCCATTGTTTTCGGTCCCCGCCACAAACTCCATTCCCTAGCCACTGACTCAATCCTTCTCCCTAACATCTGTCTGAGGCTGAATCACACTGTTCGCAGCCTTGGTGTCATATTTGACCCTGAAATGAGCTTCCGACCACATATCTGCAGCATAACTAAGACCGCCTATTTCCACCTCCGTAACGTTGCCCGTCTCCGCCCTTACCTCAGCTCATCCGCTGATGAAACCCTCATCCATGCCTTTGTTACCTCTAGACTTGACTATTCCAACGCACTCCTGTCTGGCCTCCCACATTCTACCCTACGTAAATTGAGGTCATCCAAAACTCTGCTGCCTGTGTCCTAACTCGCACCAAGTCCCGTTCACCCATCACCCCTGTGCTCACTGACCTACATTGGCTCCCAGTTAAGCAATACCTCGATTTCAAAATTCTCATCCTTGTTTTCAAATCCGTCCATGGCCTCCCCCCTCCCTACCTCTGTAATCTGCTTCAGCCCCACAACCCCCTGAGATATCTGCACTGCTCTATTTCTGCCCTCTTGAGCATCCCTGATTATAATCGCTCACATTGGTGGCCGTACCTTCTGTTGCCTCGGCCCTAAGCTCTGGAATTCCCTACCTGAACCTCCGTCTCTTTGCCTCTCTTTCTTCCTTTAAGACGCTCCTTAAAACCTACCTCTTTAACCAAGCTTTTGGTCACCTGCCCTAATTTCTTATGTGGCTCGGTGTCAAATTTGTTGTCTTGGAATACTCCTATGAAGCACCTTGGGACATTTTACTACATTAAAGGTGCTATATAAATACAAGTTGTTGTTGTTGTCCCTTTCTATCTCTGTCACCACCTCTAGCCCTCCATGGCCAAACCTGCGTCTTGGAATTCCCTCCCTAAACCCCTCTGTCTCCACTTTCCTCTCTTCCTTCAAGACACACCTCTTTGGCGAAGCTTTTCGCTACCCCTCCTAATATCGCTGCCTTTGGTGCAGTATCCATTTTTTCCCTTGTACTTCTGTGTCGCGCCATGTGATGTTTTTTCTACATTGAAGGCATATATAAATGCAAGTTGATCTGTATTGTGTGACTGTGATCCCATTCCTCCCCAGATTATTGGTGATTTCTAGCCTTCATTAAAAAACAGTTTCAGTCCATGATGAATATTCTATAGACACTGAAATTGAATTTATTGAGCGGCAGTTCACTTTCTAAACCATTTATAATTCAGAAACAATACTAGGTGCAGATCTACCAATATGTGTGTGACCTTGTGCAAGACCTGCAGTCATAGTGCAAAGTAAAATGAAGCACTGCTCCATCTTCCCTCTGCTGTTTGGTCATTGAAAGTACTGTGCATGGTTTTCCTGCAATTTTGCACATTTGAGTTAGTGCCAGATGCAGCGGATGCTCTTAATAAAATGACAACAGTAATTTAGTTTTGTCATTTGAACTGGCACTAGCTACATGGCTCAAAAATACAGTATTAAAGCAGTTGAGTGTGTGTCGCGTCTAATTCTTTTTTCCATTTTCCAGAGAGCTGCGTTTCCATTAACTTTGGGAAAACGCACTGGCAGATTCATTTAAAATAAGCTCAGCTCCACCCTTCGTATATAAGTGACTTAGCCTACAAAATACAAATTAAGACTATGGGATGGCTTTTCATTAGCTTGTCATTTATTTATTTTTTTGCACTCCTAAGACAGCATGACTAAACACAAGCATAACTGTAAGACAAGTGATCTCAAAGAAGCTTAAAATTCTTGCTGCAGCATATGCTAACTATTACAAGATGCTTTGATGGAAGGATATTAAAATTACTGGTAATTGACATAAAATATGACAAAGTGTTTTAAGCTTTCTGAGCAAAGCAACACATTACAGAGGAGCGGCCCCATAATGTAACTGATTAATGAAGGATTGCTCAGGCACATGCAGCTGATGTTATGAAAAATGAATTCTTTGTTGTCTTGCCGACAACCAGGCAACAGCAGCCGGAAGAAACTATTAATGGGAATCATTATCAATAGCAATATTTTCAAACTCTATTATGGCAATCAGGCAGGAATTTATTCAATAGATTTAGTTCATTTGGTGGTAATTGACAAATAATCAAAATTTATCAATGTACTTGCACACATTTCACTAACAATCAAGCAAAAGTGGTCCATTTACCACCTGACTTGATCCAAATTAGGACTAAATTGATGATCAATTAATCTTAGAAGGGGCAGCGTTGTATTTTGTAGAGGAGCAGCAGCAAAAGTGGCAAATAAATGGAGTAAAGACAGGAGATTAGTGGAATGAGCAGAAAGGAGCTGAACGCGCCACGGATCGCAGCTAATGAGCGTGCAGCTGGATTACAAATGGCTGGATTTATGGCGTCTGTATAAAAACGACAATCTAAGGAAAAGATGGACTAGTTTCTTTTCCACGTCAGTCATAAAGTAAACACATTTAAGTGTATTGAGTAATAGTGCTGTTAGCACCAATAAATAGGTAGGTTTGTCTTTAGAATATGTAAATACTTGTACAGAATTTGTTTTCTCTACAGGCAGAGAAAAAAACTTTGAATGTATTTGGTGTGTGATGTTGTAGGGGAGAAGTCATGACCTAAATAATGAGTTGATACTCGTTTTTTAAAAAAAAACTATCGATGTACTAAATAGAGTATCCTGAATAATTTGAGTTTTTCATATGTACTTGGGAATGAAAAGTTTTTAATTTTATAAATCTGACTTGACTGTCATTGTCATTGTTTTACACAGGCTGGTAAAGGAAAAGTTTATGTATGAAAAAGAGGCCAAACAACAGGAAGAAAAAGTTGAGAAAATGAAAGTCGATGGGGATGATCACTATGTGGTTAAAAAGCAGGTGAGTTTGCTTCTTAGTTTAATGTTGTATTTGGAAACAGCTTAATGAACATAAAAGGCCAAAAATGTTTATATGCCAATACTAGTGTTTTATACCAGATAGATGAAATCATAAAGTATGTAGATTAGATTTAAAAAAAATCAATGTTGCCATACTTAGATTGTCAATTATTGATTTGTGTCCAACATTCAAAGCTGCTAAGGAAATAATTTCAGAATTGTTGGAGTTACAGGACTTCAGTAAGTTTGGTGCAACCAGTTTCCTTGTCAAAGTATTCAAATGTCTTCGAGTTATAACATTTGTGCATCAAGTAATTAACTATTGCAAAACCAAGTTTAAAAAATAATTAAATACCAGGAGACATTTTGCAAGTTGTTTTCAAGTTTTGTCATCCAGAAAATGTTGGAAATGGATATTAAGAACTCCGTTGGTAGCATCTATTTGTCTGCTTCAAACTGTTAACGTTTCAGTGTTTTCCCTGGTTCATGCTGACACATGCATATTTTTTTTAAAGTCTAAGAATTGGTTCTAATTTGTGCAACAGTGAAGCTTAAATATGAAGCTATTTTAAGTTTAATAAAGTGAATTACTTTTCTTCAGTTTGTTAACTATTGTAGTTTGAATGGGACAACCAATCCTGGTTCAATATATAGTGGAAAATACTAAGTTTTTTTTGGCATAATGTGCTATCTCCCCCCCCCATCATTTCAAAATAAATTTAGAGGGACTACGTAGTATGGTACATTATAAATGTGCTTTCACCTCTAATCTGAATGAATTGAGTTTGAATGGTTGCAACCAAAATTCTGTTGATGCAGATCCATTGCACAAGATTTCAGTAATTTGATACAAATTGCTATGTTCACTTAGACCAAAAGAACGACTGTTCTGGTATATGGTGTTCTTGAGGTTAAAGGTTGAAGAACATTGGAGCCGAGTATAGCTTCCCTCCACTTTGCATGGGAGATTTCTGCTGTTCACTAACTATTGTGTAATTCTAAATATATTTTAAAGAGCATGTTTACAGTTGCTATAAATAATGACCAGGGTATATTTCCCTCCTCCCACCCCACAATTGGCCTGCAGTGGGGGTGCTTGGTGCTGATGACTGGTGCCAAAATGTAAAAATATCTATATCTATCCAGTTTTCATGTCGGCCTTCAAGCAAATGAATTAATGTCAGGCTTGTTGTAAATATTGTGATTCAGATCCCTGGCTCACTTTGATATTGCTTTCACAATGGTAATTTGATCCAGTGGGTCACAACTGTTGCAGGGCAAGTGCTAAAAAGGAATTCTGTTATGTTAACACTTCTAAAACTTGATACTGAGAAAATTATGACTTACCTGGTCACCCCATAAGCAATGACCTGTGAGGGGAGTGTGCTTGGCCCCACTCCAGCTGTCTAATGGCTCCGGGAGAGGAATTGGACCCAAATTGCTTTTTACTACTAGAGTGGAGCACTTTTTTTATATAAAAAAAGAAATGCCTACCTGACCATAAAGAAAAGGCCTAAGCAGGATATTCTAACGGGGTTTCACTGTCATTTAAGGCAATTTCACAGTTATTGCTCTCTGAAGCGCAGAGTTTAAAACTAAGGTTTGCATGGTCACCACATAAGCACTAATCCCAGTGGTACTGTTCGTCGCCCCCTCAACTCTCTCTTAATGGCCTGGTTGATTTCATGAAAAGTAACATTCTCTTTCCTATGACGCCACTGTTAGTGATATCGTCCTCATCTGGAAGATAGCTGGTAATCGGTACACGTCATCACTGCAGGTTGATCTAGAGTCAATTGAGCAGTAGGTGAACGAATGGTGTACTTTCTTCAAACAAGTGAATAATTTTGTCGAGAAAGATTACCCATAATTTTGGCCACACATCTGTACTTTGAGAGTTGGTAACTCTTCAATTACCAAGATTCAGCTTCTTGACTTGATGATCACATCTTTCTATCAAAGGCCAACATATGGTGAAGGTGGCTGGAAAAGAGGAAATCTTCAAGAAACCTCAGGCATACTTGGCTCTATTGCTGACTTTGGTGTACTACATAGCCTATGTCTCCCAGTGATGAAATATTGTACCTCTGTTTACATTCTGTGGAGAAAACCTTTCTTGTATTCTGCGCAAGCTATGGAAATCAATTGAACTTCATGAGGATAGTCTCGGCCATACCAAATTCTGTCCTTTACAACATGCGAGATGTGACCAGGCTCTTAGTCCTCCACAAGATTATGATTGGAGTCCTCGACAAGATTATGATTGGAGTGGCAGCTTAATAGTTTATAGGGCCTAGGCCAGGCAATGTTAATTCTAAGATCGTAAGAGCTGCTCAAACTGCAGCTCGGCATTCTGTATCAATCCATTATGATGTGGAGATGCCGGCGTTGGACTGGGGTGGACAAAAATGAGAAGTCGCACAACACCAGGTTATAGTCCAACAGATTTATTTAATTTTACAAGCTTTCGGAGCAGTTCGCTCCTTCGTCAGGTAAGTTTAGCAGTGAGAGAATCTCCCAGAATTCACAATTTAAACACAGACACATCTCATTGTCTTGGCTATGCTCTTTGATGTAAGGAAAGATTTGAATATATTTTGTCTGTGTTTAAATTGTGAATTCTGGGAGATTCTCTCACTGCTAAACTTACCTGACGAAGGAGCGAACTGCTCCGAAAGCTTGTAAAATTAAATAAATCTGTTGGACTATAACCTGGTGTTGTGCGACTTCTCATTTTTGTCAATCCATTATGGCTACGCACATTGCATTGAAGCTTCACAAACGGCTGGTGGAAGCTTGCTCTTATTTACGTGCACTGTTAATCATCACTGGCTGATCAAGGGTTTCAAGAGTTTGCTGCAGACAATGGGAAATTTGTGTCCTGCCTGTTGGGACCCCAATTTACTTCCTCAAGTCTTTGCATGCTCTTAACTGTTGCTGTTAAATTTGAGAGATCTGTTGACTTCTGTTTGTATCTCCACACTTAATATATAGGGAAAAGTACATAAATACATTAAAGTTAGTTTTCTAAGACCTACACAAGTCTTTTTCAGGTGAAAAAATTAATTATATGTGAACTCCAGTAGATACGTTGAGCAGATGACTTGGAGCACATGGAACCTGTCATAAAATCTGGTATAAAAATCACAATGTTCGTTCATCTGCTTCCTCTTCCACCACCCTCTGACTTTTTTGTGCTAGGGTATGGTAGCCTAGTGGTTAGGGTACTGGATTAGTAACCCCAAATCCCACCATGGCAAGTTGTGTAATTGAATTCAATAAATCTGGTAATTTCTGGCTAGCACCAGAAAAATAAACTTCTGGATTGCCATAAAAACCCAACTGGTTTACTAATGTCTTTCAGGAAAGGTAAATAGCCATGCTGCCCAGTGTAGCCTACATGTGACTCCAGTCCCACACTGTGGTTGACATTTATTCCTCTGAAGTGCCCAGCAGACCACCCAGTTGTAAATCGCTGTAAATCGATAAGAAGAAAATCAAACCGTTGGCTTGCTTTGTGAAATCACCATCACAATAAGGACTGCAGTGGTTAAGGATAAGGCACACCACCACTTCGGACAACTAGAGATGGGCTATAAATGTGGCTGTGCCCAGTTGCCCACGTGCCAAAAACAAAAAAAAAATGTTTTTCTTTTTAGAGACATTCTGTTACTGTTATTACTGTTAGTTCTGTAAAACACTCCCAACAGTGTTTTTCATCCTCATTCCATGGCCTCATCCCTCCCTATCTCTAATCTCCTCCAGCCCTACAACTCTCCGAGATATCTCCGATCCTCCAATTCTAGCCTCTTGCGCATCCCAGATTTTAATTGCGCCACCATTGGCGGCCATGCCTTCAGCTGCTGAGGACCTAAGCTCTAGAGTTCCCTCCCTAAACCTCTCTCTGCCTCTACCTTTCTTTCCTCCTTTTAAGACGCTCCTTAAAACCTACTACCTCATCTGCCCTAATATTTCCTTAGGTGGCTCGGTGTCAAATTTTGTTTGATATCGCTCCTGTAAACGCCTTGGGGCGTTTTACTATGTTAAAGGCGCTATATAAATACAAGTAGTTGTTGTTTCAACCCATAGTGATCCCACATGCTTAGTTAGATCCCTCCTTTTCTACCACCATGATGCTGTCCTTTGTTACTAACTGCCACCACTCTCCCCAGTGCTCTTTTTTCTCTATTCTTTCTAAAAATAAATTCCATATCTTGGTATATTTAGCTCCCTGTCTTGCCCTGGATACAAACAGATTTCTGTCCTTGCTATAACAGCATATAACTATATCTGGATTTGGCTTCCGGGTCCTCTTTTGCTGCAATCCTCATATCAGTAGAAAAATAATTTGGTTGACTGCTTTCCCACCAATTGTTCCACTTTGATTTGTTGCTTAACTATCTGGAATTCTCTACCTAAACCCCTCTGCCTCTGTTTCTTCCTCAAAACCCATCTCTTCAATCAAACTTTTGTTCACCCCTCAATCTCCCCTTTCCTATGTCACGAATATTTTCCTTAGCACTTATTTGTGAGTTAGGAGATGACTGAAAGCTTGGTCAAAGAGATGGCTTTCAAGGGCGGCAAAGCAGGGCGAGGGTCTGCAGACTCTTATACTTGGAAATCCATCATTGGGCCAGAAATTCGGGTCTCCACGGGTGAGTACGCGCTGTGTACTCACCCGTAGACCCAATGAAAGTGCCGGTTTCGCGCATGCGCTGGAAACCGGAACTTCCATTCCCTTGAAGGAAGGGGTTCGGAGGTCAAACGCGTGCGCCGGAGAGGCAGCGCGCACGCATTGGACTTCCGTTTTTTTTTCAGGTTTCTGTGTGAGGGACCAAGTGCAGCGTATCCAAGTTTACAGACGATACAAAGATGGGAGGGAAAGCTGAGTGAGAAGGACATACAAAACCTGCAAAAGGACATAGACAGGCTAAGTGAGTGGGCAGAAATTTGGCAGATGGAATATAATGTTGGAAAGTGTGAGGTGATGCACTTTGGCAGAAAAAATCAAAGAGCAAGTTATTATCTAAATGGAAAGAAACTGCAAAGTGCTACAGTACAAAGGGATCTGGGGGTCCTGGTGCATGAAACACAGAAGGTTAGTATGCAGGTACAGCAGGTGATCAGGAAGGCCAATGGAATCTTGGCTTTTATTGCAAGGGGGATGGAGTATAAAAGCAGGGAAGTCTTGCTTCAGCTATACAGGGTACTGGTGAGGCCACACCTGGAATACTGCGTACAGTTTTGGTTTCCATATTTAAGAAAAGATATACTTGCTCTAGAGGCAGTTCAGAGAAGGTTCACTCGGTTGATTCCGGAGATGAGGGGGTTGACTTATGAGGAAAGGTTGAGTAGGTTGGGCCTCTACTCATTGGAATACAGAAGAATGAGAGGCGATCTTATCGAAACATATAAGATTGTGAGAGGGTTTGATCGGGTGGATGCGGGGAGGATGTTTCTACTGATGGGTGAGACTAGAAGTAGGGGGCATAATCTTAGAATAAGGGGCTGCCGTTTCAAAACTGAGATGAGGAGAAACTTCTTCACTCAGAGGGTAGTAAATCTATGGAATTTGCTACCTCAGAGAGCTGTGGAAGCTGCGACATTAAATAAATTAAAAACGGAGATAGACAGTTTCCTAGCTGATAAGGGAATTAAGGGTTATGGGGAGCGGGCAGGGAAGTGGACGTGAGTCTAGGTTCGGATCAGCCATGATCCTATTGAATGGCGGAGCAGGCCCGAAGGGTCGTACGGCCTACTCCTGCTCCTACTTCTTATGTAATTCCCCAGCAGCTGCGTGGGGGAAAAAGCAGGCGCAAGGCCTGCTTTTAACAAGGTAAGTGGTGAACTAAGTAAAATTTAAACACTTTTTCCACAGGTTTATCTTTTTTAAATACTTTAATGAAAGGTAAGTGTATTTTTAGCGCTGTTAAAAACTTTAAATCTTTTCAAAAATTTAAATTTTGGTTTAAAATAGTTAATTTATGTAATTTATAGTTATTTTAAAAATGTGATTTAAAAAAAAAAATTATTTGCAGTTTTAGTTAGGTTTTGGGGCCGATCTCTATTCATAGATTTGACAGGTCTTCCTGTCAAATCTATGAATGGAGATTCCCTGCTCCGATTGGCTCTCCATGGCCCACGTGATCCCAGGGGATGCTTTGAACTAACTGCGCCCCTGGGATACGCAAGCACTGCACACCGGCAGCTGGAGGAGGCCCAGGATCGGAATCCCATGCGGGCCCACAGCACAACGGCAGGCGTGCTAGGCAAGTGCAGGTTGGGGGCTTGCACCCGCGGGAAGCCTCCGACCCGAATTTCTGGCCCATTGTGTTTATCAGACATCAGGTGATCAAAAAAAAATCAGAGCAGTGAGAGTTCTTTGAGATCTCCAAATATGCTGTGCTAAATGCTTTTCCTCCTCTCTACATCTCCACTATATTGAAATCGCGATTTCTGATCTTCTCCAACTCATTTCTCTTTCATGCTCAAAATTGTGAAATTCCTTATCTTCAGTCTTATCTCCCTTGTACAATCTTAAAGCTTTTAATTTCCAAGCTAGGCATCACCTTATCACTACATCCTGATTGCATTGTTGTTTTCAACCTTGCTAGTGTCCTACACTGGATCTTGGTGCTTCACCTTGATAGCAAAAAATATTAATCAGAAATTGATTTCTTCGATGGTGTTCTTGTGTGAATATTAATATATTGGATGGACACGGGTGCTTAATTAGGAGAAGAAGCATCCTTTGCCTAATCACTAGGTGGGGTTATTGCTTTGGTTTCATTTTACACTTTATCCTTTAATCCAGTACATAACCTGAGTCCTAAATTGATGAATCCACAGTATTATTATGCTATTTGTGCTTCTGTATCTAATTATAATATGTCTGTCTGACTGTGTTCAGGTATTTTGTTGCAGATGCATCATAGAAGCAAATAACAAAATCCTTCGAAATCGATGAAAAATTGCTTTTACCAAATGAGTTTGAGCTAGATTAGTAGTGAAGATAGACTTCAGTTATTGACCTTGGCAGCTAAATGTCTGTAATCTGTCTTCATTACCACTGTTTGCATAGTGTCATTGGATTCTTAGAAAATTTCTAGTTGGGTTGTAGAAGTACTAGCTCTATACTCTGCATTTTATAAAATACAATTGAGACCCACTGTAGCACTTTGGTAACGAGATTGATTTGGTTTCATGTGTAATGTAATATAATTTATAGGTTAAAAACTGGAACTGTGCTAGTTCATTACTCAGTTGAATCAGGTTTGTATGAATTACTGCCTTGTTAGTAAAATATCCAAATTATATTTTGGCAGTATTGTGATGTTTATAAATATAAGGTAACATAAAGAGATCACTTTGCTTTCTATTACTTCCTTCCTTTGCATTTATTTTGTTTATTTCCTTTCCCCTCAATTTCTCTGAGCCATGTGCTTTTCCCTTGCTGGAAAGCAGGCAACCAACCTGTTTCACAGCCAGTGCCACTTTTCAGCTTGTAGTTTGGGTACAGGATTGGTCAGGGTTGTAATACTGTTATGGGGGGGAGGATTACTTATGGTAAAAATGTCAAAAGTAGTTAAAATTGTAGTAACAAAACATAGTCATGGATCTGTTTTCTGTTAACTTGGCTGTATTTGTGTGTTTGTGTCCTCTTCCCTTCTCCCCTCCTCTGCCACTGTTCTGTTGGGTTTTATATATGTATATTTTTCAAACTCATTCTGACAGCCACTTCTAAACTGTTTACTTTTAGCTAAGGGCCTAACATTAAATTACAGATATTAGGATTTCAGTGAATGGAATGTATACACTTGGGTGCATATTTAAAGCTCCAGTCTCTCTGACCATAAAGCAGTCTGACCTGCTTAGAGTGACATTGAGCTCGCAATGTCGCTCTTGGTTTCTCTGCCAAAAAACCTTCAAGAGCAGGTCAGTGGAGAGTTCCTAGCTGCCACTCAATTCCTCTCTGCAGCAGCATAGCTGAGAGTACATTTTTTCTTAGAACTTGTCCCATTGCTCTGGTACCATATGTTCGTGTTCTATGATCAGTGGATGGGACCATTGTCCTAGCGGAAAGGGTAAGTAGGGAAGTGGCATAGGCTTTAAACTAGTAAGAAAGGGGAGGGATCTAGAAGAAAAGAAACAAGCCTAAATATAAACAAAATGGGAAAGGAGAGCATAGGACAGACTAAACTAAGGGAGGACATAAATGGCCAGGGGATAAATAGTTATAGAACAGGAGTGTAAAAAGATGGTTAAAATGAAGTGAGAGGAACTATTAAAAATGAGTTAAACTGTCTACAGCAATGCACACAGTGTCTGTAATAAAACAGGGGAACTGGAGGCAATAATACATTGTGTATTACAGTAGGGATTACTGAGACATGGCTACAGAAAAATCAGGACTGGGAATTAAACATTGCAGTGTGTAACATATTTAGAAAGATAAGGGGAAAAAGGGGGAGGTGGAGTAGTTGTACTTATTAGAGATAACATAATGGCAGTAGAAAAATGCAAACAAATTGGGAAAATTAGTAAAAAGCATAATAATCGTGGTGGGAGGATTTCAACTACTCTGAAATTAATTGGCCAGAAGAGGTAGGTAAAGGGGATAAGGAAATGCAGTTCCTACAATGTGTATAGGACTCCTTTCTAATCCAGTATGTAGGAAGCCCATCAAGGGAGGATTTGCTACTGGATCTAGTAATGGGGAATGAACCAGAGCGGATAAGAGAAGTAAAAGTAGGGGGACATCTAGGCAATAGTGACCATAATATAATACACTTTAAGATAATAATTGAGAAGGACATATGTATGACAAAGACCAGAATAATATATGGGAGAAAAGCTGATTGAGGGGCAGAGAATAGAACTTGAGGAAAATAAAAATGGACAACAATATTGGCAAACAATGATGTAGAACAGCAATGGGAAGCATTTAAAATGGGGTTCAACAGAGTCCAGGAAAAATATATTCTGCTAAAAAACAAGAACAAGCTAAACACTAATGAGGCACCATGGATGAATAAAGACATAAGGGAAAAATTGAGGGTAAGGAAGGAGGCATGCACTAAGTACATGGACAGCAGGGGAGAGCATGATGAGGGAGAATGCGAAGAGATTAGGAGAGAAGTCATAAAAACAATTAGGAAGGCAAAGAGGAACTATGAAATTAAATTATCAAAACATAAAACAAAATAGTAAAATATTCTACAGACACATAAATTTAAAAAGGGAAAGTCTGGATGGGAATAGGGCCACTAAGGGATGGACAGGATAAAATCACAGGCAGCAATAGCAAAATGGCAGAAATATTAAATAATTACCTTGCTTCAGTATTTAGCAGGGAGACACATCAGGTGGACATGACATCAGAAGATGAGATTAGAAATGATATAACCGCATTTAGAATAAAGAGGAGAAATATTAAATCAGCTAATCAAACTCAGGATAAAACCCCAGGTCCGGGCGGATTACATTGCGCATTTTTGAAAAAATCTAGAAGGCACTATTACAGATATTTAATAATTCATTAGAAAAAGGTGTAGAGCCAGATGTCTGGCGGATAGCTAACGTAATACCGATTTATTTAAGAAGGGAGATAAAACATGTCCAGCAAACTATGAACCAGTCAGCTTAACATCGGTGGTAGGAAAAATAATGGAATCCCTACTAAAGGAGAAAATAGAAAAACCCCTAGAAACCAAAAACAACATAATGAATAGTCAGCATGGATTTCAAAAGGGAAAGTCTTGCTTGACCAACCTCGTTGAATTCTTTGAAGAAGCAACAGAGTAGACAAGGGTAATGTAGTAGATGTAATGTATCTAGATTTCCAAAAGGCCTTTGATAAGGTGCCACATAATAGATTAATGAATAAGGTCCGAGCATGTGGAGTCGGGGCAAGTGGCAGAATGGATATCTAGTTGGCTTCAAGACAAAGCAGAGAGTAGGGGGTAAAGGGTAGTTATTCAGAGTGGCAGAAGGTGGAAAGTGAGATTCCACAAGGATCAGTGCTGGGACCACTGTTCACAATTTATATTAATGATTTAGACTTCGGAATCAAACACAATTTCTAAATTTTGCGGATGACACCAAATTTGGGGGGGTGAGGGGCAGGGATAGTTAATACTGAGGAGAACTGCAAAAAATTACAAGACGACATTAATAAACTGGCAGAATGGGCATAAAATTGGCAAATGAATTTCAACGCAGATAAGTGAGAGGTATTACATTTTGGTAAGAAAAGAAAGGCGGTCACATATTACTTGGGAAAATAAGAGTCTAAGTGGGGTAGAGGAACAAAGGGATCTGAGTACAAATACACAAATCACTAAAGATAGCGATGCAGGTTAATGAAGCCATTAAAAAAAAAAACAAGCACGAGGGTTTATTTCTAGAGGGATAGAATTGAAAAGTAGAGGGGTTATGCTAAACTTGTATCAAACCTTGGTTAGACTACACTTGGAGTACTGTGTACAATTCTGGTCGCCATATTATCCAACAGATATAGAGGCATTGGCAAAGGTGCAAAAAAGATTTACAAAGATGCACCAGAACTGCGTGGTTATACCTATCCGGAAAGGATGAACAGGCTTGGGTCTCTTTTTTCTCTTGAAAAGAGGAGGCTGAGGGGTGACCTAAGAGGTCTTTTAAGATTGTGAAAGATTTTGATAGAGTAGGGACAGAGAGAGTGTTTCTACTTGTGGGAAAGAGCAAAACTAGAGGCCATCAACATATGATGGTCACCAAGGGAATTCAGAAGAAAATTCTTTACCGCAGGGAGTGGTTGAGGCGAATAGTACAGATGCATTTAAGGAGAATCTAAATAAGCATATGAGGGAGAAGGGAATAGAGGGTTAGGCTGAGAGTTGGACAAGGAAAGACTGGAGGAGGCTCGAGTGGAGCATAAACGCCGGCATAGACTGGTTGGACCGAATGGCCTGTTTCTGTGCTGTACATTCTATGTAATTCTAATGTACTGCGCCACCATACTACTCACAAAGGTAGCATTAAATGAGGTGTAAAGTATGTTGAGTGCAAGTTTTTTCAGTTTTGTATGAATGTTGCAGAGTTTTATATCAACACGGTGTTAAGGTCTGGCGCTACTTAATATTTAGTCTCCTGACTAGATTTAGTATTGGAGCTTTACTGTACATAATTTGTTTTTAATGGATCGCTATAATGCTTGAATGATTAAAAGATGAATTTAAGTAAAGTGGATTTTTTTTTGTCAGTGGAAATTTTGCAGTGTGTAGTCAAATGCTTTTCTTTTGATCCATTGCTTAAGAGGGGAAATAGCTACACTTTCTGCTCACTATAATGTGAACCCTCCTTAGTGTCAGTAATCTTTTCTGCCTGTTAACTTCTTGGGTTGATTCACTGGTTCATATGAGTGACTCAGGCCAATATCATCCCTTGGAACTGATTATTCTCCTTTCTAACCATCTAGACCATGTTTAACAAATTATACATTTAATCAAAAACTGAGTTTAAAAATTGTTGACTTTAAAAAAAAAGTTTTAAATGTCTGCTTTTCCAACCTAGTCCTAGATGTTACAGTACAAATTACCACTGCTTAAAGTGCTGTATATTCTGGAGAATTGCAGGACTTCTCTAAGATCTTGCTGGTTACTTTAGGTCAGCTTTTCATTGACTTACGCATCTCGCTTGTCAAGTTTCTGCTGTCCTAATCTATCCTGAAGACATTGACTCTTGTTGGGGTGCAATTCCATGGGCATCAGTTACCCTCTCCTAATAAAACCAAGTGGCCATATTCGCATGTGAGCCTTGATGTTGAGTGTTGGTCAGCTAATCAGAGGCATCGCAGCTGAGCCCAACCTTGTCCTCATCCAATGTCTATGCACACGCACTTTCGAATAGGAGGGGTCACTGAGTAGCAATTGAGAGAGAGAAAACCATGATTGTTTTTCTCTCATGCCCCTTTCCTAACTAATTCTAGCACTGCTACTACTGCCTTGGTTGAGGTCTAGTAACTCATGGATTGAACTTGAGTGACACATTTTTCTACAATATGTTTTAAATTTATTTTTCACTAATTTTATATCCTCTTGTTCTACTGGCTGACTGACAGTAATATTCTGGATCCACCTTGTATGTGCCATTTAATACTTTACATATGTGAAGTTTTCCCTTAATCATTATCATTCTAGATTGCAGAGTTTAGGTTTCTTGACAAACCTAAGTCTCAAAACCTTGTATAACTGATATATAGTGTTCTGAGTTTGGTACTTTATTGACCTAACAATACTTCAAAGAACCCAATTTGCTTTTCTTCAGCTACCTCATCTCTTGTGAACCTTTAGTGACTGATCAGTGACTGTTCCAAGTCCTGTTCCTCCTCCTACTTTTAATGGACACCCATGCATGGAGCAGACATGCCTTGAGTTGCCTGGCCTTGGGTGCATAACACGGCAGTTCTTTACTATAAATTACATCAGTAATTTATGAATTCATTCACTTACCTAAATCAACTTTCAACCTCTATGTTCATTTGCATTTCACCTGCAAATTTAATAATGGTACTATCTATAGTGTTGATCAACTGAATAGATTAATCCAAATGATATAGGTTCGGACACCAGAGATAAATCAACTGGGTTTTATTGATAAAGTAAAAGCAAGTTTTTACATCTATATACTTACACGTAGGATATCCATTTGGGTCTTCAAACTACAAACCAATCCAGGCTAATTCTCAGCACAGAATACCAAAGAATTACTGAAAGTGAGCTTATTTATACACCTAGATGGACAATGCCAGATGACTTGCTCTGAACCTATCAATTCTGAGATTGTCATGTGATCTGTCATATGCTACTACACCGGTAGATGGCGATTGTCACACCACATACACTCCATTCTCATTGGAATGTGGCTGGCGTTTCATTTCTTATCAGTAAAAGATGAGACAATTTCTCATTGTTATAAACATCACACCTTACCTGAACAATAACAACCGAAACCAAGATGTGGTGTTTCCAAACTACAGGAAACTCTTTCGTATCCGGCACCGACAGGACCGGGATGGTGCCGGTTGATTAAAAATTCTGGATGATGGAGAGGTATATCTACCGAGGCTATTTTTAACAAACACAAATAAAAAAAATCAAGAAATGTGCAGTAAATTGGGTACTCACCTACAGAATGTTGTTAAATGGATGGTGGAAGATGCTTGATTAGTACAGTACTGCCAGTTGAGGGTAATCCATAACTCTTTAACAGTAAAACAAAACTTATAAATGACTGTATACTGTAGTTGACTGTACACTTATTCCAAGTCAGCTGGTTCATCAGGAATATCCATGCCTGCTGGGTCATCAGGTTCATGCACTTCAACAGATTCTTCAGGCACTTCCACTGCTTCAATTCTTTTGGAAGCTTTCTTAAACATGTCCCGGATGTCTGCTTGCTTAGTGGACTCTTGCGATTTTTGTAGAAAAGTGGAATGCAGAATATGGAGTTGCATAACTTCTTGGACAGAGTAGCACGGCTGCCTTTCAGCAAATTGGAGGATTAAAGCAAATCCTTCTGTAGCTTTAGCCCAAGAAATCTTCTCTTCAGAAATCTCATCCTCTTCACTTTCCACCTCACTTTCCTTTTCTTTGGATTCAAAACAGTCTCAATTATTTCATCATCACTTAGCATATGCACAACACCAACTTCTCTATTTGCATCAACCCACTGCTCGATATCACTTTTACTGAGGTTAGTAGAGGGTTTGCTGGGCCTACATTTTTCACCATGCCAGTCATTTCCATTATTGTACTCTTCTTGGGACAAACATTGAACCCATGAAATTCCTCCTCTGAAGAACCTTCAGCAAACATTACAGAAGGCCACAATTTGCGCCAGGCTTGCCTCAAAGTGTGACCTTTCACCAAGTTCCAGGAACATGCAACATTAAAGATGGCATCTTTAAGATTGTATTCCTTCTGAAATGCGTGAATATTGTCATCTTGGTTTATCAGTTTACGTAGGAAGTCTGTCTTGTAATGACACTTGAGATTTTGGATAACACCCTGGTCCATGGGTTGTATGAGAGAAGTTACATTTGGTGGCAAATAAATGGTGAAAATATTTCCCAAAACCAACTCTGATTCATGCGGATGAGCTCTACAATTATCAAGCAATAAAATGCATTTGCTATCTTCAGGTTTCCCTATTTTACAGAAATGTTCCCTCACAGATGGAACAAAAATATGATGGAACCAATACGAAAAGATTTCCTTATCCATCCAAGCATTTCTTTGAGCTTTGTACTCAACAGGTAAGTGCCTCACATTTTTAAATGCACAGGGATTTTTATACTTCCCAATAACAAGTTTAACCCGGTGTGATCCAGCAGCGTTAGCACAGTTACACAATCTTTATTTTTCTTGTAACCTGAAGCATTAGCCTCACTAGCCCCAGCAAGTGTTGATTCTGGCAAAAACCTCAAATAAGCCAGTTTCATCGGCATTGTATATCTGTGCTGGCAACAAATCATGTTGCTGCACAATCCGATTGGAAATAATCGCAGTATTCTTCTGCGGCGTCGTGATCAGCTGATTTCTTCTCCCCGGAAATATCGAGTCGTCGTATCCCGTGCCGTAACTTGAAGCATGTTAGCCATCCCTCGGAGAAAGCACACTTGTCAGTGAGCTCCATCTTTTATGTAGAAATCCTTCGCTTTCTCGATTTAGCATAGGTCCGGAAAGTGGAACACCCTCTGAACGCTTGAGAAAACCACTCATAAAGCACGGTATCCAGCTCTTCAAGCTTAGGCTTACGAAGCGTACGCCGTTTCTCTACACTCTTGGATGTCTCCAAGCTTGAATAAGACTTGAGCAGCTTATCCTTCTGCGATTTGATGTCGTAGATTGTTGACGAACCGATTTTGAATTCATAATGTTGATACGCTTCTCTCCCCTTTCTAGTCTTTTGCATATCTCAATTTTCTGTTTTAAAGTTAACACCACCCTCTTCCTTTTGCTTTGACCAACTTTTGGGAATTCCATAATGCAAGATGGGGGAGATAATTCACGATAAAGATGGAGCGACACACAGAAAAATGGTGAATCGGAAGAGACTACCGGCAGCGTGGGAAACACACAGAAAAATGGCGGATCGGAAGAGACTACCAGCAGCACGGGAGAGTCCGACTCCTGTTATTGAGGTGTTCGGACTTCCGACCGCGCCAAGAAGCCGAGTAGTGGCAGTTTCGAGAACTACCCCCACTGACTAACTCGGCCACCGCGAGAGACTCGGACTCGGCAACATTTCCGGTTATTGAGGTGGTGTTTTCGGAGAATTAATTTTGCCGGTTAATAGAGAATTCCGGATATTTAGGTGCTGTTTAAATGAGAGTTTCCTGTAGCTATAATTCTATGCACAAACCCTTTGATGCTTCTTAAATTACCTTAAACAGATACCTCCTGCTTACTTAGCTTTGGTGTGCGGAATCCTAACTACCTAATCTAAGCCATGTGTTAGCCTTTATCACACAATACATTCTCATAAGATATTAATACTGACTTCCGTATTAAGCTATTCTTCCTATTATATAATATGCTATCCTACATATAGCTTCAAGATCATTGGTAAAAATAATGAATAGTAAATTAACCAGCACAGATCCTTGGAGAACACTACTCATCAGTTCCCAATTTGAATCCTTCAAATAATAGCTACTCTGTTTACACAATCTCGCCCAGCTGCAAATTCTGTGTGTGAGCCTAGATGGGGAGTATTGGTAGGTTGTTAAGCTATGGGGTATCACAGCTGAGCTGCGCTCTCCTGATTTTCACACACATGCACTTTCCAGTATGAATTAGATAGTGATCACGTGCAAGAATGTCATCTGTTCTCTTCTCTCCCTGTCCCTTAACCCAGGTGCTGAGGTCAATTGTAGCATCTTGCCTCAGACCATCTAACTTGAGATGAATTGGTAATTAAACCTGAGATTTCAGGTCTGGATGGCTGCCAATAGAACAAGCTGTAGTTTGGGGAATGGGAGGCTGGCCGGGGAGCATTGCAGTAATTGAGTTTGGAGGTGACCGAGACAAATATGCGGGTTTCAGCAGCCAGGAGGCTGAGGTAGGAGCAGAGGCGGATGATATGGAGGTAGAAGTAGGCAGTCTTTGTGACAGAGAGGATAGGGGTTGAAAGCTCAGCTCGGATCAGCCTGAGACGGTGGCTGGGGAGTAGGTTATGACTGGCACCAAAGATCATGACTGTGATCTTCCCAGTATTTTTGAAGGGAACTGAAATTCATCCAATACTGACTATCAGAGGCAGTGGTAGTTTGAGACCTGGTGGAGAGGTAGAGCTAGGTATCATCGGCATACATGTGGCAGCTGTCTCTGTCTGCAGATGATATGGCATAACATCTAGATGTGGAGTAAAGGGACATTTTCGGGGTGGGAAGAGAAGCCTTTTCTACAGATGCTATGCTATATTCAAAAGTGAGAAGTCGCACAACACCAGGTTATAGTCCAACAGTTTTATTTGAAATCACAAGCTTTCGGAGCGGCTAATTTAAAATAAAACTGTTGGACTATAACCTGGTGTTGTGCGACTTCTCACTTTTGTCCACCCCACTCCAACACCGGCATCTCCGCATCATGCTATATTCAGATAGTATACTCTTACTTCCTTTCCGTTTCTTTAGGATTGCAGACAAGGTCTTCCTCTTTGCGCAAATAAATAGCTTCCAGGTAAGAATAAATTAGCCAAAGTTTAAAGTCCAGATGCACTTTTTTTAATAGGATTCTATTTTTCTATTCATGGATAATTTGGTTAATATCACTCACCTGGAACTTTTTTATTCAAGCATAAGGTGGGAACGAGAGAAAGGCATTCAGCTTCCCCTTTCATCCAGATCCATGCAGATTATTTTCATAAGAGCTTGAGATTATTGCACAATTATGGAAATTAAGGAAGAAAGTTTCCCTGTAACATCTAACCAGTTTTAGAGAAAAGGCAAGCAAAGTGCCAAATCACCTAGGAGAATTCAAAGTTAATAGTGCATTTAGAGACCCTAAAAGGATGAAAAGCTTTATTTGATGAATTAAAATCCAGTATGCATTTCTAATTTTTATGAAAGTTGTATCCACTAATTTTTCTTGCAATAAAAAAATGTGGAAGGTTAAAGGACTAGAGTGCCCGTGCCATCCTGAACAGTTGCCCAGAATCACTGGCTGAAAGGAAAATAGTAGCATTCCCCAAATGCAATGATACTGAATTTATCCACAAAACAACAGTAATGCTATGTAACACTAGGTAGAGGATTTTGCTTGAGTAATCTATTAAAGTTGGATAAATGGTGATTTTATCTTGATACTGGGGCTCCAGGAGAGCAATGCTAATGACCTCCAAGTACTGTTCTTCCATTTTTGCTGTGTCACAGTGAACTGTAGTGCCTATTCAGTGTCAGCTGTGGCTCAGTGGGTAGCACTCTTGCCTCTGAGTCAGAAGGTTGGGGAATCAAGTCCCACTCCAGAGACTTGAGCACAAAATCTATGCTGACACGCCAGTGCAGTGCTGAGGGAGCACTGTACTGTCGGAGGTGCCGTCTTTCAGATGAGACGTTAAACCGAGGCCCGTCTGCGCTCTCAGATGTAAATGATCCCGTGGCATTATTTCGAAGGAGAGTTATCCCTGGTGTCCTGGCCAATACATATCCCTCAATCAACATCACTAAAAACAGATTATCTGGTCATTATCACATTGCTGTTTGTGGGAGCTTGCTATGCGCAAAATTGCTTGCTGCCGCGTTTCCTCCATTACAACAATGACTCCACTTCAAAAAGTACTTCATTGGCTGTAAAGCGCTTTGGGACATCTGGTGGCCATGAAACGCGCTGTATAAATGCAAGTCTTTTCTTTTGTTGGGAGAGCCAGGAGTAACTACTCTTGGGACCCAAGGAAAGTTGGATCCTAGATCCTGTTGGCGGTGCAAAGTTTGGCTGCTGCCAACAGTACAATATTGTCACCATAAAAGCACCTAGATTCCCCTTTAAGAAAAATTGAAGTAGCCTAATAGGAATAAAGTATATATTAAAAAAGCTTACTGTTCCTAATATAATTCTCAAGATGATTGTAAAAGATACATTTAGATTGCTTGAAAATGGCCATGTGGATTCTCTGTTAACAAAATCCTAAGTGGCACCAACTTCCCTTCAATTATATCAATGTCCCTTGTATGCATCATGTGTTTCAGATTGACATTATGTCTCTTACCACATAACCAACTGCTGCTTATGGGAAGTAATGGGAATTTGCATAGTTTCATGATGACATCCTTTGGAAACCGAAAAGACTGAATTATATTTGAGCTAGGTGTGTCATAAAGCTGATTTAACAGCTTGCATGTGTCTTTTTGTGTCTGAGAACAGAATGAAACAATTTGCATTTATCGGGTCCTCAAACTATTCCAAAGCACTTCACAATCAATGGATTCCTTTGTGAAGCACGGTCACTAATGTGTAGACTTATTTGGCAAGGGCATTAAGGGTTATGGAACCAAGGTGGGTAGATGGAATTAAGATACAGATCTGATTGAATGGCTACAAGCCCGAGGGGCTGAATGGCCTACTCCTGTTCCTATGACACGTGGCAGCCAATTTGTACATACAGTAGTAAGATCCCACAAACAGCAAATGAATGACCAGATAATCTGTATTTTGGTAGTGTTGGTTTAGAGAGGAATCTTGGCCAGGACATACGGAGAGCTCCCTATTCTTCTTCACATAGTGTCTTGGAAGCTCTTGCACTTTCCCAAGCAAGCAGAGGGGGCATCGGTATGATGTCTCATCCAACAAATGTAACCTAAGAAAATGCAGCACTCTCGGTACTGCACTGTAGCGTCAGCCTAGAATGTGTGCTTAATTCCATAGTGGGGTTTGAACCCATAATCTTCTGACTCAGGTGAGAGTGTTACTAACTGACCCAAGCTGACACTTAAGAACTGAATGCTTCATGGTGTCTGGTATTGTATTTGTCAGCAAGTGCTTCTAGCTGTAACTCTATTAGTTATAATACCATTATCTTTCTAATGTAAAATTATATTAATTCAAATGAATTTCCATACCAAGTGCAACATAATACTTTTGGAGACTTCAATGTGGGTTTGACAGGTGATACAAGAGGAGGAATGTAATGACTTTGAATTTGCTTTAGCTGTTCTTGCTGCCCTGATAACTTGAATAAGGCTACTGATGTTTGTTTGAGCACAATATGAATTGCACTATTTTAAAAAAAAATTCTTGTTGAATAGTCTGGCTATTTTGTACTTTGTAAAATCTAGATTAGATAGTGATAGCCATCACTCATGATGGTATTACTTTACCAGTCTGCTAAGGATTACTTTTTTATAAAAGTACTAGGGCAATGTTCATTTTCTAAATCCCATTAGGTGCACGTTAAGAGTGATGCCTTTTAAATGTATCTGCTTATCTCTAATTGACACTTGCTGAGATGGCAACGATGCTTTAATTTTAAAAATGCATGTATTGTATGAAAGTTGCATGAATTGGAGTGACCTTTTCTAACCTCAGTTTGTGCATCTAGAATTTATATTTGGGAGGACTTTAGGATAATTCGGGATAGATTAACAAAGATGGGCCGAATGCCTTCCTCTTAAATTATGTTGTGAACAGGCCACTTAAATTATATTCAATTGAGCCTTTGGCTTTATAAACCCAGCTCCTTCATCTTTCTGTACCTTTAGAATAAAGCTTAATCTATAGCTTTGTCTTTGCTAGTAATGACTATGAAGGACGTTTTAATTTTATTCTGTCTGTAGAATGGATAAGGAAATACAAATTAAATACTTTTCTCTATTAGAACTTTTTATGGACTAGAATTCTAATTTTGACTAGATGTTTGGACGTTATTGCTTTTAAATTTGTTCATTTAATTTACATAGTGAAAGATGTAGGCTAGTTTTTTTTAAACTGTCAGTGAGGTTGGAAAGTTTTGGTTGTTGAGGAAGACCTATTGAGTCTTTTATTTTTCACTTCCCCAAAGGGAGCAATGCAGAAGATGATTCCTATATGCTTATGCAGTATGTTAATTAAATAGAGTATTTTAGGGTTTTTTGTGGGAACAGCGTTACTACAAAGGTATTCTTGATTTACAATCAAATCTGTAATGGGCCTCCCTTTTATGACTCTCAGCCTGCTACAGCTACAAACAGACTAACATCTTTATAACTTACTCAACTGTTAGAAGCTGACCTCAGCCACAACCGATAAGTTTTGTGGACAGTTGTGAAGAAATCAAAGGGAAATATGAAAGCCATTTTCTGTATATACTTATAAGCGAACGAATGAACTTACATTTATATAGTGCCTTTCACAACCTCAGGATATCCCAAAGCACTTCATAGTCAATTAATTACTTCCTGAAGCGTGGTCACTGTTGGAATGTAGGGAAATGTGGCAGCCAAATTGCGCAAAGCAAGGTCTCTCAAACAGCAATGAGATAAATCGCCAGTTAAGCTGTTTATTTTAGTGGCGTTGGTTGAGAGAGAAATGTTGGCCAGGGCACCCGGAGAACTCCCGTGCTGTTCTTGGAATAGTGCCATGGGATCTTTTACATCCACCTGAGAGAACAGATGGGACTTCAGTCCATCATCTCATCTGAAAGATGGCCACTCCCTCAGTGTTGCACTGAAGTGTCAGCCAAGCTTATGTGCTCCGGTGCTGGAGTGAGGCTTGAACCCACAACCATCTGACTGAGGCGAGCGAGAGTGCTACTATTGAACCATGGCTTTAGCCCTTCTAATCTTTTTCACCTTCCTACAACACTTTCCATATTACTCATGATTATCTTCAATATTAGTAGCTCTAACTTTATCACATTTGGACCTTTTACGTTTTAGTTTAATTGTAATCTATTTATCCATAGAACTCCATTTGACGCACCCCATTTTGCCTTGGAATATATTTACTTTGCACTCTACTACAACAACAATAACAACTTGCATTTGTTTGTACATACTTGGTGGTTAACCAGATTTCTTACTTTCTGTCTCTTTATTGGAGGTAATGTGCTAAATTTTCAGTGTATTTTAGCCTTCAAACCGTAAAATATTAGCCACTTTTACTGATGCCAAGAGTTCATGTGCTCCAAGCATCTCATTCTGTGCACATATTTACAAGTCTATTTTGACAGTGGTAATTCAAAATACAAAGATGTATATGTTATGGCTGGGATATTGTGATTTTTTTTTTACGGTATATACGAGTATTGGGGCTGTAACAATTTATTATGACTTGAAGCTTTAGCTGCCTTTAATTCAGGTACACTGAGCTGTTGCAACTACACCACTAGCACTATTACTTCTTATGCACTGTGTAAAACATTCCTGAGGTTAAAATAAATATGTTTCTGGCAAAATAAAAATAAAAATTATGCAGCTGGAAACCAGTTCTCCAGTCTCTAAAGCAGCACAGGATGATGATGCAGTACACTTAAAGCTTTAAACATGAAGAAACGGAATCTAATCCTTTGTACTTTCCTGAAGCTTTGAAGCTCGAAAGCCTTTGTTCCAGCTCTAATGCTACACCATTTGGTTGGGCACTTTTTTTTAATGGTTAGACTGCATTCGTTATTTCAATTCATCCTGAAGGGATCAGAATCATATTGGCTTAACCAAAATTAATGTGCACAGTTTTTCAAATAACTTTCTTATGCATGATAAAGACCATGACGATGAACCTGCTGGTCTCCACTCTCTTGTCTCTGAGCTCCTGTAGACCTCTGTCTTTCACAGTCTGAACCTCCTGCAGTGAGCACACAGTCCGATCAATAACTCAATAACTTTTTTCATGCAGTAATTATCTGTGAGATATTACTTGGACACTGCATTTCTTTATTACCCCAAAGATGAAAGCTTTTTATGTCAACTGCAGATCCTTTTGTTTTTTAAAAAAAAGGAATAAAAGCATACTTTATATCTGATCTCTGAAATTATGAATATAAATTAAAGAAAAATATTTGAATCAATTCATTACAATATATTTATTTAATTAGTTTAACAATTTTAATTGTAATTTTCATATTGTAAAACAGTGGAACATCTATGGTGATTCAAAGTATTGACAACATTTCTAAAAGTGTTGAAAAGAACAGATAGTTTATTCAATCAGTATCTTGACAATAAATCTGAATACAATATCATACAATTCAGTTCAAAGCATGGAGTAGAATGGGTGGTATCCAGGGTGTTTTTAATAGCTTGATCCCATTGTTGCTTCCAGACTCATTTTTCCCTCCCTGTCTTTTTTTCTTAGATGGAGGTTCTGCAAGAATCACGGATGATGATTCCAGATTGTCAACGTCGGTTGGCAGCTGCCCACAGTGACCTTACACAACTATTGGTGAGTCTGCATTATTTTCAGTTTGGCAAGTTATAAGTACATGGTGTTCCTTTCTATATCTAGTATATGTATAGGGTTGAGGAATGGATATATTGCCTCAACTTTAATCAATTTATTAGTCACTGTAAATTCATAGAATCCACATTAGATATCTGAAATCATGAAAAGTTAAGCCAAGTATGTAGAGTGAAATGATTGGACTAGAGTTTGTACAACAAGCTGATATGTTCTCTACAAAATTAAACTTTAAGAAAGTTACTGAATTTGGTTACTTTTTGTGCCTCTTAATTCAAAAGTATGAGCTTGATGTGCCATAAAGAAAGCCTGTTTTGTTCTTTGTATTTTTGTTGAGTATATTTTCTGTATCTAAGAGTAACAACTTGCATCAAAAGCAAATTCTAAAACAAACAAATGAGAGTTGTTGCTTTACTAGACTAGATATGAAATGCACAACATTCAAATGCAACTTAATTTGTGGTTGTGGAGCTTCATTTGCATTATCTAGTTATCTTTAACATTTAATGAATTGGTCACACATGTTCCAGAATAAAGTTGCAATAAGATGCATTTCATTATTCAAATTGTTTGGGGAACATGCATTTTAAACAAAAAATAATCAGTAGATTCTTCATGGCAAGCATGAGGCAATGCAATTTATATTCATTTTGGAAAATCACAGTTAAAGTACTTTTTAAAATAAGTACTGATTCAGATATTTTGTGAAGTATAATTTTAATGGAAGTGTAAATGATATGGGAGTTTAGTCTATTAAAGTCTGCTTGCTTGGATAAAGTCTCTGAATCTATAATAAATACAGGATATGGAAAAAATGGATGATGCCAGCTCTTTCTAAATATCCTGGTTGCCACCTACATATTTTAAAGAAATTGGACTAAAACCTTTCCAGTGCACTTACTCATTTCCATTTTTATATAAAATTAGCTGCAGTGTGTCTTTTAACCTTATTGAAATGTCTTGAAAGTAGTGTTACGTTTGTTATGAATAACAGAATTTGGCAATTTTTGAAAATTAAATGTAATTTATTGATCTGGAAATGTTTAGTGCATAATGTGAATTTTTTGGGTGGGAGGGAAGCAAAGACTACCTTTTGAAGACCAGGTTAACAATTCCAGTTCAGGTACAATAGTGTTTTTTTTAAGTGTTAAAAATCAAATCCTAAAAATGGGTAAATCTGAGTTAAATGACATATTTGACTTTAATCTTTTTCACAAAAAAATTAACTGGCATTTTATTTGTCTGTACATCAGCAGATTGTCTACAAGATGCACAAACTACATCCTCTTTTAATATTTATATGTGCTCAACGAAAAGCCTAAATTACTTTCTCCTGCCTCACCAAAGGAGCGGAGACCAATTGTAGCACCTTACTGCCACCCTGGTTGATGCTGGCTACCTTAGCAATGGCCAGGATGCTACATTAATGTAATGGGGCAGCTATGCCACCATCTTACATTGGTGTAAAGCAGTTTTTATGTGGCATTGATGCAAGGTGAACATTATAATTACATTGAAGTCATTTTCATTTGGGTTTTTTTCCTAGTGTTGAGACCTTCTGGAGAAGATAGCTTATACAGCTTCAGCTGTTCACCAATTACAATACAACTGGGACTGGTGCAAAGCTCAATTTTTAAACTTTTTGAGGTGTTGAACTATGTTAGCATTCAAGTTGATAATTGTACTGAAAGATCAGACACTCCCTGATGACTCCTTTCTAATTTAAATGTTTAAGTCCACCTTCTTTGCCTAATTAGTGCTGTTAGCAGACAGTATCAGTCCAGTATAATTGCAGCATGTGTTTTCTCACTGAAGAGGGTAGCTAACTGAAAGTCACTTTCAACATCTCACCAGCATTAATGCACAGAAGATTTTTATTCATATGTTCATAGCTAATATGACTTTGTTTTGCCCCATTTCAACTCAACAGAACCTTAATCTATGAAAATGTAGAAAGTTTTGTTGAATTATCCAGCTGTGATCATTCAAATTTTCACAAAGATTTGCCAACTGGGTGTGTTAAAACAGATATAACAGTTTTCTTGGTGAAATCTAACAGTGTTGAAATACATTGGGCCAGATTTTGCTGTAGCAGGGCATCTAATGCCATCTGCCATTTGTTAAACTTGCCCCTGCACCCTTCAGCTCAAGTTGCTGAAAGTGCAAGCTGGTAACGGCGCAGCGAGGGAAACAGGACATCTGGGACCTGGGTGAACAGGGAAACCAACCGGGTATATCCTTAACCAGTGAGATTCAAGAATTGGGAAATAAACAGCGGAAGGACTGAGCAGGAGGGTGAATTAAAGGGGGGTGAATTCAATGTCAAATCAGGTACAGAAAGAGAGGATAAGAAAGATTGGATTGAGAGAGGGAGAGAAAAAATAAAAGGAAAAGTAAGAAAAAAAATTACATTTAAAATTTGACATTTTTAACATCAAACAATTCACAACCTGAAGGAATGAGGCACCACATTTATAACAGTTAATTTTTGGTGCCAGAGAGGTTGGTTGTCAATCTTTAACACTTACCATGTCATTAAAGGGGTACTTGCGCTTGTAATTTCTAGCCCTAAATATCTGCGGCAGGTTTAGTTCATATCTATCGTGCAAATACAGCAACTTTACGTCATTCAATGCGTGTCAATGGTGAGGCAGACAGCGAGATGCAGCTAACGGCAGAGCAGGACAGCACTTTTTGGATATTGGCATTTAACCGCACATCTGCTCCCCGCCTGAAGTTGCTGTACCATTTATGCATAAATAATGACAAGCGCCATTAGCCTCACCGGTATTTTGACAGCAAATTTGCTCTTCTCCCCCCCTCCCCCCATAGCCATTATCTTAAAGTTGAATTTAGAAACTTCATCCCTGGCCTTTTGGCTACTCCAGACTTCTTATTGAGTTTTTGGCTCACGTGCAGATGCTGAAAGAAACCCTGGTATTGCAGTAATAAAGCTACTCGGATGGCAGGAATAGCTTTATTTCACTAATAACCCTATGCTGCTTAAGAACACAGTTTTAAATAGAATATTTTACATTCTGCCTGCTTTGTCTTCTCCTTTCCCTCGCACACTCCTTTTTTCCCTCTCCTGTTCTCTCCTCCCCTTCTCTTGAAGTGGCCATTATTCGTGTTTAGGCCTTGCAGTAGATGTCACTAGCTAGCAATTAGGAGTAGGAGCCTTGTTGATCGACACAACCTTAACCCAAGAGCACCATGGCCAATTGAAGCAACCCTGACTGAGATCAGCTAACTGAACACAGAATTAAGAAAAGTCCATGGTTTCATTCCTGGTCTGTGTGGTTCGGCTATGTGCTGGGTAGACTTGTTGAGCTGCCATTAGGAAAGCATTTTTACTTTATTTCTAACTAATTCCTATTCTAACTTTTATATATTTTTTCTCCTAATATATAAATACTTTATTTACCTGTGTTCCTGTGCCTACAGGGTCACCCTGTACATTTCAGAGCTGGGACCTACATTCTAAAACTTGGCCTGTAGTTGGCTGAAAGCTAGCTCCACAAGTCTGTTTTGCAACCAGTTGAGGATCATGAGCATGATGCCCATTTTAACTTTTGTTGGAATTTCAGGCATCACTTGATGAATAATCTTGTCAGTGGCCACAGTAGTTCCCCACCAAGGTTATTCAGTAGCAGTAATCCCCATTCCAAAAAAAGTCACTTTTTTAAATCCTTTAATTCAAAACTCTTGCAGAACCCTTAGTGAGTATAATGACCAGCATTGTGATCTTTCTCCACTCTCTGTATATCTAATTACACCAAATAAACGTCAACCATTTCTTTGCTCAGCGAAAGCCGTTTCAGGTACAATCTATGCTGTCAACTTCATCCATGTAATGATGGCTAGTCTAAGCCTACTAAAAGTATAGGTATTTTTATAATGTAGAACCCCAAAGCAGCAACAACTCCGTACAGGGTTGGATTTAAACGAGTTGCCAAAGGAACTAGTGTTGTACATTATTGTACAGTACTATATTGTAGGTGTGAATGTTTTACAGTATTTATATTCTGTTAGCTGGAGTGCTATAGGTTTAATACATTATACGAATGTATATACATGTGAAAATGAAAACATTCTATTTTTTATATCCTTCCTGTTCTAGGAAAGCGAGAAAGAATTGGAAGAGACTGAGGAATACAAGGAAGCCCAGGCCACAATAGAATCAATCAAACTAGAAGCATAGAACGTATTTCTTAATTATAATGTTTTGTTATAAATATTTGCACTGTGTCCATTCCATTTCCCCCCCCAATTTCAGTTTTGGGCAGTATGACCCTGCCATTATTATGCTTGGGCTCTATGTTTGAATCCTGTGTAATCTGAGTCCTCTTACATTGGACAACAGACTGTGTACCCAAACGAATTTTGTGCCACATCATGGTGAAGTAATGAAATATTAAATAAACGTATGTGCTGACAATGAATTGTCTTAATTTGTGTTTGCATCTGACATTAAAATACCTATTGCTAAGAGATCCCTTCCATTTTAACTTGATGGATAAAGTGAGTATATTTTGTGGTCTGGCAACATGTTGTATTTCAGCAGCTGCTACATCATTGGCCAAGCATGCTGACAATATTTCTGTACGAAACAACTTGTCCAGGAACTGAGACGGCCTGCGACTGCTTTGTTGTTTGTTTTCAGGTGATTTGATAACTGTTGTACTACCAAAACCACTTAGTATCAAAGTAAAAGTACCATGTAACTCAGTAGTCTAGTCTCAATCTGACTTCTAAATATACGGCAGCCAGGATGTGTAAGACCATCTCTAGTAAGTAGACTTGCATAGCTTATGCTGTGCACCACCAGGTGTAGCATAACTCCAGTCTGAGTATGTGGCTTTGCACTAAAGTGCCCAGGTATTCCAGTGACCTGCTTGGGAACTCGGTATGGATCTTTTCACCAGCCTTCTCGTAAGATTAAAAATTAACTTCTTGAGAGTGGCACATTGCACATTTGTCCAAGCAGGCATGTACACCGTCCCCTTCTCACTAAGCTTAATGTAACCTGTTGAAAGGTCAG
The DNA here is from genome assembly GCA_030390025.1 of Squalus acanthias. Classification (NCBI taxonomy): domain Eukaryota; kingdom Metazoa; phylum Chordata; class Chondrichthyes; order Squaliformes; family Squalidae; genus Squalus; species Squalus acanthias. The sequence continues at coordinate 233,190,367 of CM059425.1, read as the reverse complement.
CTGATGGTGTAACTTGGGTCTGTTGGCTTTGTGCTGCACTGTAGAGATACTGGTATTTGTAATATAATGGCAGCCAGCACTTGTAGCACTACAGTTGGATTTGTAGTAGTAACAATAGTGTCAACAAAGTTTGAGGGTTTTTTTTGTTTTAAAATTGCATCAGTTTAGAAGAGTCCAGACTCATTCTGTGACTCACTGGCAAACTTGCAGTAGCCAAGGTTATGTGCCCTGTGAATATAATGAATTTTCTAAATATTGGATAGTCACATTAGGAAGGAGGTAGATCACATGACGTATTAAACTTCCCATCATGCTTAAATATTTGTTTTAATTATAATCCACTATTAATTATAATAAACAAGTGTTGTAGATTGAATGTGGAGGGCAGTTTAAATAAACCTCCATTTGCTCTAGTAAAATCAACTACAATGCACTCCTGGAGATAATCCTATTTCACAGCATAGCATATTCTCTAGTTACACAATAGCTGTTTTATATTTAACAGCCCTATATGACTACAGCGTGACACAAAATTTATCACACTATGATGGAAATATCAGCTAGTTTTCTGTTTCTTCCTCGACTCATACTGCAAATTGCTGTATTCAAGTTATTTTCAAAACCATTTGTGTCTGCTTTACATAGTTAAAGCAGCAAGGCCATTGCTCATTTGGCGATCTTTTACAAGTTTCTGCTGAAAGCAGTGTTTGGGTCCTGCTAATTTAATGAGACATAAGATGCCCATTGATATCTGGAGCAAGTCAATGATGTCTCCTGTAACACAATGGAAAGTATTTTTAATAAAGTCTTTTTTTGTTAGCACTGTTGGAAATAATGTTATTTATTGCACTCCTAACTTGCTTTGTTTTATTTTTAAACTGGTGCAAGAAATGAACATTCTCAATTTGTGCAAAAGTGATGTCATAACTACAGCCAAACAGTGAAGGAAAGCAGTGTCCCAAGAAATAAAACTCGATATAGAGTTACAAAAGTTAATGAACGCAAAGCATAAAACATAAATGACCACCTTGTGTAAATGGGACATTAAAAATACCGATTTACTTTAATTCCTCCTAATAGTTGTGTTTTCCTGGATGTGTATTTGTTTCTATGACAGTAATTCTTGGGTGTAATGAAACTGTCACTTCCACCTGAATGGCGACCTATGGCTTGGGACGTTTTTTCGGAATGTTGAAGGCGCTATATAAATGATTGTTAAACACCACAAAAGTGGCAGTATGAGGGTGCATTTACACCGCAAGTTTAACGTCTGTGGGAAGTGATTTTAGCTTCATACCGACTCGAAATTGTCGGTATAACTCTGGAATCCGAGCCCACCTGCCTCCTTGGGAAGCTGAAAGCGATACCCTGGATACAGCAGTTTGGCACTGCATGGAATACAAATTCAGTGCGGTGTCATCCCTGGTTTGTAAAGTGCTTGGGGTCCATTGGGCTCTCTGTGCACTTTGTAAACGTAGCTGACCTTAATTTAAAGGTTTAGAGAGCACAGATTCTTCCTCGCCATCTCCAAATATTGCATTTTTTAACTGCTGGAAGAGTGAATGTATCCGGACAGAAACGGGATGAAATTCTACCCAAGCCGAGTAAACAGAATTCTTCCGAGCTGGAGCCTGAGCAGTGCAGTTGTAGTGGAAATTCGCCCTGTAACTCTCGAGAGATTACCGAGGGCACTGAAGCAGGCAGGTGTGAGACCCCCTCCAGGGGGCGCTGTGGCACGGTTTCATAGAATGCATTATAACTCCAGTCTTACTGTCGATAACTAACTTCTCATCTCCCATTTTGAAGTTGTACTGGCTTAACATCAACATTTGACTAAAATTAGAATTTATTTTTCAAAACTGTGGTAATGATATGGACTGATGAATCAGATTTTTTACAACAGAATTCTGTATGCGTGTCAATCTCTGCAGGGTTAAGTGTTAAACTACCAACAATCATGAACTTTCCTTTAATAAAATAAATTATTCTGCCTTCATACTGGCGTGTGAAATAAACTGTATTTTTAAAATTATTAACGCCTTTTTACATGCCCATTTTACCCTGATTTCGATTTCCTTGTTAATCACACGATTACTGCAAATGTTGCGAGAATAGACGGTTATTTGCATTCCTTGGCTTGGAACACATTTAATGACACTAGTACATTTTGGGCAAGACAAGCTATGTTGGAAGTACAGTAATGCATTTAGTGGACAGAATTCATTATGACATTGATGAAAATTGCTACTATACTGTAAAATAAGTTGTTACAGTACATTATGGAAACAGTGACCAATGGTTAGTAATCCATGGTCTGTCGGCGCGTGCTGCTATTAGAGGAGCTCATCCAAAACTCTGCTGCCCGTATCCTAACTAGCAGCAAGTCCTGTTCACCCATCACCCCTGACCAACATTGGCTCCCAGTCCTGCAACGCCTCGATTTTAGAATTTCCATCCTTGTGTTCAAATCCCTCCATGGCCTCAGCCCTCTGCCAATTCTGGGCTTCCTAAATATTTCCACCTCTCCCATCCTTTAAATCTCTCCTTAAAACCTACTCTTTGACCAAGCTTTTGGTCACCTGTCCGAATATCTCCTTCTGGGGCTCGGTGTCAAATTTTGTTTGCTAACAGTTTGGGCCACTTCACCACGTTAAAGGCGCTGTACAAAGGCCGGTTGTTAAGGTGGTCCCGACCTGAGCCTCTGGATGGGATGGAAAGGTGTTTGGATTAAATGGGAGGCTTGGAAACAAGAGTTTGGCACGCCCCGCCTTGGGTGACCTGCGGAATCTGACCAAGGAGAAATGTACCATAATAGCACCGTAAAATCATAAAGCGCATTCGATTCCCCCGTCCGAAGCGCGGACACAAATAAAACCAAACAAATTCTTGGGCCTGAGCCAGGAAGTGGGTCACTTGGACAAATGCAAGCAAATTAGGTCAGCCCCAGCAAATCAATAGCAGAGCAAACCTTGAAGGTAAAATGTTCAAACCAGCAAAATTCAATTTAGGAGGACCAGAGAATTGTACAGGTTGGTTGTATCAGAGTTTACCAAGAACCGTATACACAGCCTGGCAGTAAGTTAATCCTAGAGGTGTCTACCAGTGAATTTCCGAGTTTGGGAAATGTGACTAGTTTTTGGATGAACCCCCTTTAAAATATTGTATAACATCACTTCCAGTGCAACGTTTCTGAAATCGGAATGTCTTTTGTTTTTCGTTTGCCCGACTCCCTCGCTAAACGTTGGATTTTTTAAAAAAAGCAGCTTTTAAAAAACTCCTGTTCTGCCTCATCCACAAACCCAGCCTCATTACCAGCGTTTAATGAGACCCCCGTACTCCGTGACATGCAGCCGCTCCATCTCATTAACGAAATCGCTCTTCAATGCTGATTATTTTATTTGGAGCCATAATTATATTTCTTTTGGCTGAATCACGATTTAATAGCGCACACGTTCGGGGGCAGAGCGCCCCTTAATTGAAGGCTGCTTTGCGGCTGCGAAGGTTTAGCGATGGTTGGATGCGGGGCGGGGCGGAGGTTTCGAGTGTCTGATCCGGCAAAGTGACTCCCTCACAGCCCCGCTCCATTCTCCTGGCCTCGGCAAAGAAAAAAAAAACATCCACACAAACAACTTATTACTTCTAATTCATGAACTGTCTGCGCTCTCACAAAATCACCTGCACGAAACAAGAATCTAATTTGTTAACCTGGCATTTCTGTAGATGGAAGATCGATTTTCTCTTTAGAATTCTCTAATTGAGTGAATATAGACGCCCGAATTAGCTCAGTTGGAAAAAAGTCAACAAAAATCATCCTTGTAAAATAAGCCATATTACCTCTGGAATAGCCAAATAATAAACGAACTCGGATCGAAAGGTCCCTGATTGAATGACAGTCATATTCTGGAACTAACTGGGTTTTAAAAAGCAGAGCTGGGCACGGTGTTAGAATACTAACTAACCGAGCTGAGAATTGCTGGAATTACATTTGTTTTCTTGTGATATTATTAAAAGTCTATCCTCATCTCCAGAGTGCGTGAAAATATCTACTTTCCACTCAGATACACCGCATTAACTTGTTCGAGGCGAATTTGTTTGTTTGTCTATTTTTATTTATTTGGGGAAAAGATTGATGTGTTGTTATTATCAGTATCTTGTTAAGAAGCAAATGGAGAGAGAAAGGACGCTGCCGGCGCTTCTTTAAGTTTTTGCCTAATTAAAGTATTTAAAAAAAAATGTTTTTTTAAAAAGATTAAAATTTCTGATCGTTTTAGATTTGCTTCTCTGCGGTTGTTTACTTTCCTGGTTTTGCATAAAATAAATAAAAAGCCCCCAATCACTGGCTTGTTTTATATAACTGAATGACACAGAAAAGCATTGCTCTAATTTGCCGGCGAATTAAAATTGATTCTACTCATCAGGCAAGAAAATAAGAAAATGTGCGATCGTTAATTATTGCAGTGGACTCTTCATTTCAAACGCCAGGGGTCGGAATAAGCATTTTTTTAAAAAATCAAACATGGAATCAAACCAGGCGAATAGGCAAAGAAAATGAAGAAATCGCTAAATATCTGACTGAACGCATGGACGGTTTCTGGAACTCTTACAACAGTTTATAATCCGTTTATTAGTGTGAATTATTTGCAGGCCATTTATCAGTAAGACATAGCTAATACATGTATTCAGTCAGGAAATATATATACAACACGGATATACCACGGTCAACATATTTATACTGAAGTCGTTTTATTTATAAGACTTTTTTTTTCCAATTACATTTGGCCAATAACATTTCAAAATTAATTGTTTCCAAGGTGCGTGACCAATATTTAGAGGTTTGATGCTTATTTACGTTTTACTAGAAGGTATAATATTTACAATTAATTATGTCTTGTATCGCTTTGTAGACTTCACACCATTCGAAATTTAGTTGGCCGGAATTTATGAAACCTCAGACTGTTAGCTTTTATGAGTACATATATAAAAAAAAAACAGAATAGCGGGAGTAATTTACAATATACACCAATCGGTCCTTTTAACTCGTTTTAACAAATTTAGCTTCTCGTCACCAGATAGGGGCACAAGTAAACGGAAATATTGCAAAAAACAAGAAAAATAATATTTCCAAATGTCTAGTTTCCGTACCTTTAATAAAAAAAACCTGCGAGAGTTTATGTTCTGCGCTGCCCTTCTGTCTCTAGTTTAGTTCCTAACCGCGTTGTGTTTGTATAAAATTGAATCTTTGTGTTCCATAAGAAACAAACTCAGTAAATAAATTATATTACGAGCAACCAATATGTTTTCAGGCAGTTACTTCACTGCTGCCGTTGGTGTGAGTAACAATCTGGAGAGCTATTTAAAATGTGCAGAGCCCTTCCATAAACAACCCCCTTTTTTTCCGGGTCTTTTGAATCCGATTCTGAAAACATTTTTAATTTTCTCCGGCCGCCTGGGGGGAAATGTTGCTGCAGGAAACGTTCCAGAACCGAAAAATGCTGACAATTCTTTTGAGGATGATCGTGTAACGAGCTACACTGAACAGGTCTTCGCAAAGCGCACCCATTCGGTAAGCGGTAAGCTGCTGGTTTTGTTTCCTTACTCCCTGCCCCAGCTTCTGCGAGAAACTTATTTACTCAGAGTATATTTTCCACTGACAATCGCAGCCATGTGCCGCTCCCTGCCGCCAGTACAAGTGGCTGTGCACAACTGTGAAATCCACTCAAAGCTTTTGAAATTCATTTCTGCTCGTGATCATCAGTTCAGATGAAATAAAACCTAGCAGAACATGGAACAAACCCCCCCCCCCCCCCCCCAGATCCTTAGCACCGAATCTATTTTAGTTATTTAGACGGGACTTGTTCAAATTTTAAAATGACATGTCCTTTCCTGAAAAAAGAAACTATACACGAAGTAAAACTTAAATGACAGAATCACAAGTTTGTCTGTGTTTAAACTTTTCTTCCCCAGTCGTTGTTAATTATCCCTTGTTCTGTTTTTCTTGTCCCTGCACTTTGCTCTTCCTATTCGTTGCATCTTTATCAAAGTTCTCCATCACCGACCCACCGAACCCCCCCCTCCAGTTTTTCTTCCCCCTTCTCTTTCGAACATGTAGGAAGTATACAAACCTGTACAAATATCGGTGTGTTTGTTCCGACATGAGACCCCACAGCGGTATAAGAAGTCATAAATGCAGCTGGTTATCAATCACTCGGCTGCCATTACCAGCCCGCAGTAAACAGCGAATAATAAAACCAATGATCTCTCTATAACACAAAATATACTTAACCGTAGCGTTACGTCGATACATTTTAATACCCATATAGCATCTCAATTTGAACTGAGTCGGTGAGCAGAAAAGTAAACACAGAGATAATAATCACAACTCTGTTACAGAATTCAAGTAAAATGCACATTTCTAACATGCTATTCCATTAACGACGTTTTTTTTAAACAAACCACATTTAAAAATACAACGAAAAGAATACATTCAGCCTGGGTCCGCCCAACACCTGAGTCCTTCTCTTCAATGAGGATGCAGCTGTCGGCTTTGCAGAATTGAACTCCACGATTTTTTGTTTTTGCGGCTTCTGGTAGTGGTACTGTTTTTTTTTCTAACAGTAGATTGCTCTTCTTTTCCCAGGTTCCAGTTCACGTTCGTTTTCTAATGTTATTGGCGCATATATCTAGATGTATATACATGCACAAGAGGAGTTCTGAGCCCATCCCGAATGGACTGAAATGAGCAGGTACCACACACCAGTCTGGAGCCTCGGCATAGACGCCTGTGTGTCTGGCCGAGATCAGGATTACAACGCTCTGCTGTGGATCCTATCGCACTCACATTCATTCTGAAGACTGACGTGTCTAAAAGCAGAATTGAATAAATCTGGCCAAGGTGCAGAGAAAAGAACAAAAATGCACAATCTGCGCCTCGCCGCCTCCTTTGTCTGCTCCTCACTATAAAGAGCTTTTTAAAAGCTCACTCTTGCATCTGCTTTAAGGCTTTACAAATGTTTGGTGCGAGTCATTAAATTGCTGCACGATTAGCCTATTGTACCTTATTTTAACCGACTTTATATAACACCCGTTTTGTACTTTTATTACCACTTAATAAATTCTCTTAATTGCATCAATTTTGTTTAAAAAAAATCAATCACAATCGAGATAAATTGTATCAATGAAGTACATCAGTCTCAATTGTGCCTTATTACCCATCTTAAGCATTGTTTTCTTGTGTTAAGTTAAATGTCTTAGAGGAGCTACAATCTCTCTAATACAAATACCATTTGAATGGACTGGTTCCTACACCCATTACATCTGTACTGTAATCTGCTCTCTATTTCCACTGATACCATTCACAACAGCAGATTCTTTCGGTTGACAGCCAGGTCTAAACCAGTAGTAAATTAGTACACATTTATACTGATTTTATTTTAATAATCGTAATAAAAGCTTATAGATTTGGCACTAATTAGATAAATGCCTAATGATCTTGAAAATTACTCTGGTTTGAAATATATTACTAACAGAAACTTTGTTGTTGGCTGATTTTGGAAATCAGAATATTAGAAACGGATGGCTTCACATGTTTTCACAGTTCTGTAAACTGTTCAAGCGACGATAAAGTTGTTAAAATCCATATTATTGATCATTTCCCGATTTTTTTTTCAATACATAGGCTTGATTTTTGTGCCTCGTGCATAAGTTTCCAGAAATATGCCTAGGCTCGAATATTTGTGAAGTGTTTAATTGTACACATATGCTGAGAACCGAGAGCTTTCTCGCGGTGTGTAATTATTACAGTGCATCCAGAAACGGATGCAGGTTGCAAATGAAATATAGAAAATCAAAACCTTTTGTAGACCACATTACACTTGGAAAAAAAGTTGAATTCCTCCACCCGATTTTGTTATAACAATATATAGCTTCAACAATATAACATTGTGGGGGAACAATTCCAGCCTTTATTGTATGTGTACGTACGATCTGCTATAAAATTGTGATAACATCAATATTTAACTCTGAATCATAATAGATCACATTAAGGGATAGGAAAGGGAAGTGAGCAGATAAGGTATAGTTGGATAAATATAATTCCTGTAATATTGGCTTTATTATGTTTGGTTTGTATCTATTATCCAAATTAGAACAGGTCATTTAAAGGCATAATATTTGACGTTGAAAGCTAATAAATCAGATTTAGAAAGCAGAAATAGAATTGTAAATGTTCCGAGTGCTTTCTGAGTGGTTGGGGAGAGCTGCCTTGAGGCATGCGTAATGGAGTCTCACTTTGCGCTGACATTTGCAACGTTGAGTTTTGATTGGCCCCTGATTTGGAGCTGCTCATGGGCTCATTCAACTGTTAAGCACCACCCCGTCCCTCTAAAGGAGATTATAATGCAAGAGACCCCCTTTTACAACAAACAGAAATTTGTAGTTTTTTTTTGTATTTTTTAAAAAAACCTCTCCGGTTTTTAGGGGGAATCTCACCCTGGAGCGGTGCGCCATGCTCTCTCACGCCGACCTCCTGGACGCTCGCCTGGGTGAGTGTTTGCGCAAAACTCCGTTCCAAAAGAAAAATCTCTCTCTCTAGGAACGAGCCACCGGGGGCTGCTGGATAGCGGCTTCCACTCACAGGCTCCTCGTTATTCCGCTTTAATGCAGCGAAAATTAGTTAATTCTATCTAAAAGTAATTATTTTAGTTTCAAATTACTGCAATAATTTGATTTAGAATCAATCTAACAGAATTGTGCTTGTTATTTGAGTTAGGGAAACCTATCACTGATATTAACAACTGGTGGAAAGTTTTTTTTCCTCTTTCTCTTTTTTGGGATCATTATCTGATTTGTGTTTGTTTTGTTTTATTTTCTTCACCAGGGATGAAAGATGCCGCGGCTGAATTGCTCGGGCACCGGGAGGCGGTGAAGTGCCGGATGGGGCCCGGGGGCTCTGAGTCGGGCCACCCAGGCGATTGCCCTCCGGGCTCAGACACGGTGGAAGGTGCGACCCTCCTTCCGGGGGAAAGCATCACCTCGGCCGGATCGAACCCGGGAGGAGGAGGCGGCGGCGGCTCGGCCAGCGGCAAAGACCCGGACAAACAGCAGCAACAGCAGCAGCAGCAGCAACAACAACAAAGCCAGCAGAAACAGAAGAGGCACCGGACCCGCTTCACCCCAGCTCAGCTGAACGAACTGGAGAGGAGCTTCGCCAAAACCCACTATCCCGACATCTTCATGAGGGAGGAACTGGCTCTGCGCATCGGCCTCACCGAGTCCAGAGTGCAGGTAAGAAAACGCGGCCACATCTCCCGAGAAAGGCAAGCAATCCCTATGGGGTGGAGGGAGGGGGGGGGGGGGGGGGGGAGAGGTGGTGCAATAAGGAATTAAATAATCCCATTTCCAAAATGGGAACGAAAATTTTGTATGAAGTGTGAAATCCTTATTTCCTTAAACTTAATCCTTAAGGTTACTTTTAACGAGGTTGTAGTATTCCTATCAAATTCTGGAAAAAGTCAAGGCTATATTAGCAGACTTTGAAACTATTTAATCAGCGTTTGAGTGCTACACGTTGTGTACAACAACGAATGCAGACGGGGAATAAAGGAGCCTTTCTAAACTCCACTATTTAACTGTATTTGATTTTAATTTTCTAATGGATAATATATCGTTTTTAGCTTATTTCATTCAGCAAGGGAACACATTAATCTCTCGCTTGTCACATTTCCTTCATTTTGCTTTGGGTGAAGAAATATGCAGACTTTTGAAGATGTTGAATATTAGAAAAGGTAATCAGATCATTGGAAGGATAAAGGACCGAAATGCAGAAACTGCACCTTGCTGCTGAAAAGTAAAGCGGTTGATAAAACGAGTAAAATAACAAGCGACCATGCAATTTCGAGAACGTAGAACAGAAGAGATGTCAGCAGAATTTGACAAGGTTTCGGGTTATTAACAACCCGTCATCAAGTCAGGATGAAGACTGGCTCCTGAAAGATAGAAGTTGAAAGGCACCCGGTGTCTGTACAAACACAGCATCAGATATTGGGGAATCTTTCATTCAGTTTCCAAAAGTGAGAAGTCGCACAACACCAGGTTATAGTCCAACAGTTTTATTTGAAATCACAAGCTTTCGGAGCTGCTGCCCCTTCCAGTTAGACACATAATTCTAACAGAGACGGAATCCTCAATAATCTGATACAGGAGGAGATCAGTTTAATAGACTCCCAATGTGTGTATATGTTAAGCTGTGAAATGTATGAAGTTGGTCTTCAGAATGTCCCTGTTACTACAACAACTATACTTTTTTTTTAACGAAAGAGAACATTCATCTTTTTTAAACCATGAATAATCTTTAAGGAACTAACAATTGGAACACACTTACATTGACTTTTCTAAACTTCGATCTCTGGTCGCTCGCCTCTGCAAAGCGGTTGGAATATATTTCGTTTACAATACCATTGTCAGGCGTGGAATTTTAAATATTTTCAAAGTTTGCTGAACATTCAAAAATGAAGCGAAATGTTAAACGTTAGAAGGTAAAGATTTGTGTAAAGGTGGAATACAAAAACGAATCCAAATCAAAGTAACAAATCGTATAAAATAAAGTTGAAATTTAAGTTCTCAAAACGTAACACTTGTGAAAATATATTTTAGAATTAGGATAAGCAATAATTATGCACGTAATAGAAAGTTCTGATTAAATTGTCAGACGGTAGCTTTACAACATAAAATACAGGCAGGGTTGGAGTTCATTAGTGGAACTCAGCATTTTCAGAAGTTGAAGGAGGTTCTCACTATGCAGTCGGCTTCTAGTTCAAACCTTAAGATTTATGGTTGTGGTGTTAAGAATTACAGATGTGCCCGAAAACCTGCGCCTCTTAAAGTAACGCAAGCCAATGAAACTAATCTCCGTGCGGCTGTGAACGGTGACTGCAGAAGGAAACTTTTTTTTTTAGAGACGTGGAGACTTGTGAGTTTCCGGGTTCTGACGAAAGGTTTGATCAGTAAATCACCCGAAGCGGCTATCTGTAATTACTGCTGACACTGGCCATTACAACTGCTGGCCAATGATTTAAAATGATAGCAATTCTAATCTGATGATAAAGCAGATAATGGAAAGTGTAAAGAATTACATTTTAGCTGTTTGCACGGAGAAGGCACCTAATAAGTACGGCGCACGTTTTATATACAAGGTAAATAAACGTGACTCAAAAGTTCTGGAGCCTCTCGTTCAGTGAAAAGAAGATTGCACACCAAATCTTAGCAGAATGCCCACCTTTTAATTCCGAATCTTTACAAGTACACAATCCAGAGAGAGCTTAACAAGCCAAACAACCCGAAGCATAGTCAGAAATGACAATAATCAACATTTCGAACAAAGAAACGGAACGGGTTCAAGTGCACTTTGGCACATATGGTTTATTACTGGATGACATCTAAATTTTGAACTCAAATCCAAAATGTAGGATTTGAATAAAATTAATTATAACAAGACAGAGTTAAATCGAAACGTGCAACATTTGATATAAAAGGTTAGTTCAAATTTACTGGGACTATAAATAGATCCACGGGCTATTTTCGCTATTGGGTCTTCAATATTTTACGGTTAGAACTCAGCTCTAAATTAGTGTTAAAATATTACAGCCTTCTAATAAACTTGATGTAAAGTGTCTCACGCCGTTAAAGCTGAAAGTTAAAAAGATCAAATTAGGGAGCCCTGTTCAAAATAAAAACAGTGTGATTGTACCATACACCTCGCACATAAAGCCAGGATGTCGTTCAGTGTTCAGTTTTAAATGAATTTTCAGTAGTTTGCCTAAGGGATGACAAATTATAATATTAGCCCTGAACTTGTGTTTAGTTTTAAACATTAAGTGAAGGGACGCCTGTGACTGGTCACAATATGCTTAGACTAGTATTTACAGCGAGATTGCCACAGATTACAATTTCCGAATTTGGGTAGACTACTCCGCTGATAGTGATCATATTTATTCATTTATTTAGGAAAACATATGGGTTTCATATTTTGACCGAATTTACACAAAATGTGAACGCATTATTAATGATCAATTCTGTTGAAAGATATTTGAAAAATATTTCCATTGCATCTTATTGCCAAGATCAATTTTCTCAAACGCGAGACAATTCTTCCGTTTGTTGTGAATTATTATGCGCGGTTTTGCAGAGGTGTGCTAACCCGTGGTTATATAAACGGTCTCTTTCCTTGGTTTAATCTTACGTGTTATTGTTGTTTTTCTTTACCTTTTCTTAACGTTTGCCATGAAGTGCGTTCCTGTCATTGCCCACAAAAGGAGACATTATCTAAAGTTTATTCAATTTCCACAGACAACACATTACAACATAAATCACTTTTCTTTCCAGGAACCCGATGAACAAAAGCGAGATGCAAGCCCAGTCTCTCTTTCTCACACACACACACACATACATTGTTTCACGTCACACTATTCCTAAGTCACTATAAACAAAAAGGGGGATTTATTATCATTTTACATTTATGCCACACGAATATCGAAATTTATTTATTCACTTAAAATATTTCACACGAACAATTATTGGCAGCCCGTTTCTGAATCATCTGTCGTCTGAAATGGTTTATTAAATGACAATGTGAAAATAATGCAAATCATGCAATAAAATACAATATCATCAGCATAATCATTAGTCTCCAGCATGTATTAATTAGCTTTCAATACTTTATTTACATAAAACCCATATCAGTGAAATAACCGCTGCACAGTGATCCTTGAGATCTCATCTTTTCTTCCTAATTATGTGTTTTAATTCTCAGTACAACCTGCCTCTCTATATTGTAGATATGCAATGCCCCGTCACCTGCCACATCTTAATAGGCGACAAGTTGAAAGTATTTTCTACTTTTCTAATGGAATGAGAAATTGCATTTTCTCTAACACTATTAAAGTGTAATGAATTTCGCTGGGATTTCACGGCTGGCTGGCCAGAATGAATCTGTGCTCTGAGCACATCGAGAGCTTCAGATTTCACACAAAATCCCCGCATTAATCATCACAAATATTACAATGAGATCTTCATAAACCCAACAGTTTCCTGGAAAATTTAACATTCTAAACACTATTTTCTAAAACGACTTCACATCCGTTAAAAGCGTTGGTATGCCATTCATTGGCTTTTATAAATGGAGGTTGAAAGACAAAAAATACCTATAGAACCGCTTTTATCTTAAAAATGAAATCCTAGGCAGCAGTCAGATTGTATTACTTGCAGTTACAATAGCTGTTTTTGGTCTGTATCGATCTTTTTTTTTGCACAAAGTACCCTTCTTAACTATAAAGATTTTATTTTAATATAAATGCCTATTTATTTCCCAGACTGTAGCCAGTACCATTTAACGTATAGATGAATTCTATTGTTATTTTCGCCCTCTGTAAGACTTGATCTTGATTACAACCTGTCGACCATTCTTTCAATACTATTTGCATTCTGATGATAAATAACTGGGCATTATCTATTATACTCTTGGTTCTAAATTATTTCACAGCTATTGCAAAATTAACATGAATTAATCTTGTATAATTTGTACGGTTCATTTTTCTTGCCCATCTTGCATTTTATATTAGATGGAATAGAATAATTCTTATTTTCTAAATCAAGATATAGATAGCTCCTATTTCAATCCCAGAAGCAGGGTGTCGCCTCACTGAATTCGCCGGATTTTCTAACGGTTAATGTGTAATGATTTAAGACACCCCTTTTCTTAAACAAAATTCTGCTATTTTAAACGCCGTTTGTTTCAGTTCTATTTCTTATATTTATTGCAATGATGTTCACTTTTGAGTGCATTCCTCTTACTTGCATATCGTCCTTAATGTTGGAAAGTTAAGCCTTTCTCAAAGACACCATACTCGAAACCCTTCCGACACCTCGAATTACTGCAGGACAGGTTCAACATCGTATGTGTCCATATGTTAAACATCCCGGCTGTTGCCTCTTTCCGGGTGGAAATTGCAAGATAGAATGACAGTATTGTAATTCAAAATCTTTCTAAAGGATATTTAATTTATTTCATCCGGCGTTTAATTGTATATCTATTTGTGCTGAAGTGGAGTTCTATGTACTAACGGAAAATCGATTAATTACAAGGCAACTTTAGAAAGTTCTAAAAGTACACATAATACATGGTGAAGGACTCTCCTTGTGCTTCAACAGGCTCTTCAACCCTTCCAAGATAAACTGATGCGATTACTTCCCCGCCTCCAGAACAACTTTTTTTTCTCCATGTGGTAGAATTAATTTGCTCTACTTTAAGTGTTTGACTGCCTAATTGTGTCTTTAACACATTTTTTCACAATTCCTATTTTCCCAGTTGTACCAGATCCAATACTTCTCCCTCTTTCTCACGAGGCAAATTTTTTTTGCGGGAGTTGATCTCTCCCCTCCCCCACGTGACAAAAAGAGGTTCCCCCCCCCCCCCCCCAGATAATAAGAAATGAGGGATTTTTTCTGGAGACTGGAACATACATTTAGTTCTTATGTAATTCCATAGTTTGGCCCAATCGGTACAATTGGGCACTATCCAGCTCTTGAGCGTGGGCTCAAAGTGAAGGGTGCAGCGTTCGGTTAGGTCAGTTCAAAATTGAGCCCCCTCCCCCAGCCTTGTTTTTCATGAGCTCCTGTAAAACGAATGAGCAATTCTCCACCAACCTCCCTCATTAGGACACTCTGGGATCCCATCATCCGATTATGTTAAGAGAATATTCCATAATCTGTAATGTGGATCCAGCCCAGTTTTGTATTACCCTGGCTGATACTTGCAGACTCTCTCTTTGCTCCCAGTTGTCTCACTAGCAACAACAACAACTTGTATTTATATAGCACCTTTAACGTAGTAAAACGTCCCAAGGCACAGCACAGGAGTATTATAAGACAAAAAATTTGACACCAAACCACATAAGGTGGAATTAGGGCAGGTGACCGAAAGCTTGGTCAAAGAGGTAGGTTTTAAGGGGTGTCTTAAAGGAGGAAAGAGAGGCGGAGAGGTTTAGGCAGGGAATTCCAGAGCTTAGGGCCTAGGCAACAGAAGGCACGGCCACCAATGGTTGAGCGATTATAATCAGGGATGCTCAAGAGGGCAGAATTAGAGGAGCGCAGATATCTCGGGGGGTTGTGGGGCTGAAGGAGATTACAGAGATAGGAAGGGGCAAGGCCATGGAGGGATTTGAAAACAAGGATGAGAATTTTGAAATCGAGGCGTTGCTTAACCAAGGAGCCAATGTAGGTCAGCGAGCACAGGGGTGATGGGTGAACAGGACTTGGTACGAGTTAGGACACAGGCAGCCGAGTTTTGGATCACCAAGTTTACATGGGGCAGAATGTGGGAGGCCAGCCAGGGGTAGTCAAGTCTAGAGGTAACAAAGGCTTGGATGAGGGATGAGCTGAGGCAAGGGCAGAGATGGGCGATGTTACGGAGGTGGAAATAGGCCACCTAGAAGGACAAGGGCAGCAGGTGAACAGGACTTGGTGCGAGTTAGGACACGGGCAGCCGAGTTTTGCATGACCTCAAGCTTATGTAGGGTAGAATGTGGGAGGCCAGCCAGGAGTGCATTGGAATAGTCAAGTCCAGAGGTAACAAAGACATGGATGAGGTATCACTAAGGACTGATATTGACAGGATGAATGCCCCTCACTCGTGTTGTGTCATTCTGTTTCGTTCCTTTCTGATCGCCATCCCCTCTTTGCTCTGCTTTCAGGTTTGGTTTCAGAACAGACGCGCCAAGTGGAAGAAGCGAAAGAAGACCACCAATGTGTTCCGTGCCCCTGGCACGCTGCTGCCGACGCCAGGACTGCCCCAGTTCCCAGGCGCGGGCATGGGCGACGGCCTTTGCTCTTTCCACGCCAACGATACCCGCTGGGCCACGGCGGGCATGGGGGTCTCGCAGCTGCAGCTGCCCCCAGCCCTGGGCAGGCAGCAGGCCATGGCTCAGTCTCTGTCCCAGTGCAGCCTCGGAGGGCCACCCAACTCCATGGGTCTTTCCAATAGCCTCGCCAGCGCCAACGGCGGGGGCTTGCAGTCCCATATCTATCAGCCCACTTTCCCTGGCATGGTGCCCGCCTCTCTGGCCGGCCCCAGCAACGTGACGGGCGGCTCGCCGCAGCTCTGCAGCTCCCCGGACAGCGACGTGTGGCGGGGGACCAGCATCGCCTCCCTGCGCCGCAAAGCACTCGAGCACACAGTCTCCATGAGCTTCACCTAATGCAGCTCCCCCCTTCTCTCCAGCAGCCAGGGAGCCGACTCAGGATTTGAAATACATCCTTCAGTACCCACACGCGAATAGGAGGTGGGAGGGAGAGGGAGGGTGGTTGGTCAAACTCTAAAATACTAATATGTAAAGAACACACTAGAGGCACCAGGGACAAAGCGAACACAACATGGACTCAACTTCAAGAACTCTTGATCAATGGCGGTGATCTGGAACTCTGAGCTGCCTCATCTTTCTGAATTACATTTCCAGATCACTAGACTTGACCTGTTGCAATAACACGTTAAATCACACAAAGAAGGAGCTCTGACCAACTTTAGGGGATCTTTTTATTTGCTTTGAATTTCTGCACATTTGTATTCTTAATATATATATATAATTAATATATAATTAGCGGGCAGGGTTCACCAACCCGGTCTTCTTACATTTCCATGCACTTCACGGCCATTGCCGATGCGTCATTCTAGGATTTCCTGACTATTCTTGTCTAAGACATAGGAACAGGAGTAGGCCATTCAGCCCCTCCAGTCTGTTCCGCCATTCAATGAGATCCTGGCTGATCTGTACCTCAACTCCATTTACCCGCCTTGGTTCCATATCCCTTGATACCCTTACCCAACAAAAAAAATCTATCTCATTTATGAAAATTTCAATTGACCTAGACTCAAGACCCTCGATTACATAAATAAAGAGGCTGGACGGTCAATGTATCGGTGATATTGGCCCATACAGTGTTGCCTCTGTATCTTGAACAATTGGCTGGACAAATGCCTTTTGATTTGCAATGCAGCGAGGATCTTTTTTTCGCCGTAGAGATCACACAGAAGCATACTCTCGTCTTGCACTTCAGCGGCCAGGTTAAGACGAGGGGACACTGCAAGAACAGGTATTGACTAATAGTATTTTCTCAATGCACTATGTTCAAGCCTTCGGGAGGCTTGTTTCTCCTTGGTCGTAGCTCATGATTTGGGTGATTTTCTTTTTTTTTTGGTTTTAAAATATAAGAAATTCTTTAGTCAAAAAAATGCCACCTGCACAGCATGCAGAGGGGGAGGTTATCAGCATGCGATGTGCACGTGAGTATTTCGAACCCTGGAACCACATAACCCACAACCCACACCTTCGCCTGCATGAACTGGTCAGAATCAACCATCGGGCGGAAGCCTCATGTGAACAAAATGATCAAAGCTGTGATATAGGATGTTTTTTGTGTAGAATAACCATTCTGGTTATACATTGGTCAATTTGTGATATGTTTTAACTTACTGTCTGTGCTTATTTATTGAACATAGATTTCCTAATAAATGTTTGATCTGTTATTGAATATTATTATTTTTTTGCGCTAAGTTAAAAATTATTCATTGTAAACAAAAAAAAACCCTTGCATTTTGAATATGTAATATACAATATCCTCTTCACATTTTCGGAGTGTGTGATCTTGGCTTAACATTCCCTTTCTGAGAACACGCGATTATCCTCTGTGCCTTTTTAACTGTCTGCTGCAGTTCCGAATCTATAAGGCACTGTATGCTGTTTAAATAAAGTATTAGAACTAGCAAAGCTATCGCAGTTATGTTTATTATCAAACGACCACAAATTGATACGTGGCAATTCATAACTGTTAAAAATTCCACGCACTGGTTAATTGTTGTCTAGGCTTTCAACGTACTAAATATGAATTGTAAAAATGACACAGTTAAAAGAGCACAGAAGTATAAGAATGTCTTTTCTGTTACTCACTGCCCAATTTAGCAACTAAGTGATGGTTATTATTTTCAAATGTTTTTAATACACAATGTGTATTAAACCTGTAACGGAATTTATATGAAAAGCTCTATGATTTCATGTACAGTTATTTGTATTTAGAGACGTCAGAAGCGTTAAAAAGTGAAACTCGATCTGTGGAAATTCAATAAATGAATTGAATAAAAACAAATGCAATGCATTGCAGGAAAAAAAAGTTTCGACGTTACAGTTTTTGCACAACCTTTTCACCTGTGTTTCACCAACAAGTGACGAGAGCAGAACATCAAAGCAGGCGGATTGTTACCTCAGCATATCGTTAAAGGAGACAAAAATGTGGGTTTTTTAAGTCTTCTATAACAGGAGAATTCAGTAAAGCTCCAGATCATAGAAAGCATGTGAAGTTAGTTTTTGCAAAGAATGGATAACCAACATACTACATCAAAATGAAACCAATAGTAAGTGAGCGGGGTGCTGTTTAGGAGCAAGGGTGCTTTTTTTACATTCGCTGCTTTCAAACGCATCGGAACATTGTACCTATCAGTTTCTTTGCACTTTTAGTTTTCGACATAGTCTTGTGTATCTTTGCAGCCTTCTGAAGATTTTGCACGTATTGTCTTCAAATAAGTTTTGAATGCTGAAGTGTCAAGTTTTATATGTCCATTAATAAAGACGGCAGCTGACCTTTGTAGTACTACTCATTTGATGTCTCTCCAGTTACCTACACGCAACACCGAGGCAGATTTTAACTTGCAACACAGGTGGATGTTTTGATCGATTGCTAATGGGTTTCAATCCGCATATTATATGCAAGACATTGCACAGCAGATGCTGCGGTGGCATTATCGAGGGGTTCAGGTCGAAGAAAATCTATAGTTTATCTTCCCAGTGCAACTTTTGGGGATTAGTGGACCATTAGTTGATAAGGGGCCGAAATAAGAATTGACGCACCAATTGAAAAACAAATTCTGACGAAAGGTCACAGACCTGAAACGTTAACTCTGTTTCTCTCTCCACGATGCTGCCTGACCTGCTGTGTGTTTCCAGCATTTTCTGCTGTTATTTCAGATTTTCAGCATCCGCAGTATTTTGCTATTGAATTGGGGGAAAAAATCCCAGCATAACATGGACAAATTCGAAAACAAAGGCAAAATACCGGGGATGCTGGAAATCCGAAATAAAAGTGCTGGAAACACTCAGCAGGTCAGGCAGCATCTGTGGAGACAGAAACTGAGTTAACGTTTCAGGTCGATGACCCTTCATCAGAACTGGAAGTTGTTAGAGATAGACAGTTTTAAGCAAGTACAGAGCCAGAACAATAGACAAATAGGAGCTGTACTTAAACCTACATCGGCGTTCAGTGAATAGGGCGGCTGCGGAATAGTGGTAACCTAGATCTGGTTTAGCCCGTTTCTATTTCCCTCCTGCAGATGCCAGCGCTCTACATCACTGGGAGGGGAGCGTGAATAAATAGCGCAAGATACAAACAGTTCTGTCACTTTAGCAGAACTCTCTTACAACTTCCATCGAATAATCAGGAGATTGAAACATAGACATATTTTTTCACCAGTTTCACACCATGTCAGTGAAGGGTTAAATTCAAGACTTTTACATTTGTTTGCATGAGTTTATTTGACGAGATTTTTGTAACTATATCGCAATTTAATATTGACAGTCCGTTTGCCTGCAAAACGTAACGTAATACAACAGAGTCAAACAAACCACTGTAGCATTTTAAATTAAATAGCCTAAAATAACTTGACAAAGTAATTCTCAAATGTTATGTCAGTGCGCAATCCATTAAAACTGTTCAAAGTTAACCAAATGTTATGTAACATATGCAGTCATTACATGTAAGTTGAGGTATTTACCAAAGAATCTTCCACGCCTTGTGGCTCTGATGGGTTCTGCGTACCCGAAGATCATTTTGCCCAACAAACCTTGAATTATTTGATCATGATTTGTATTTTAATAGCAAACATTAGTTCTAGTATAAGTCTGTGGGTAGGTTAAGTCAAGCGATTTAATACAGGTTTTGGAAATGTAAAATACAAAGGGATTTGTTGGAAACTGATCTATAAAGGAATCTATGGACAATTAACACTACAAGATCCTGCTCAAATTTAGTTTCATATTACTATGTGTGCAGAAAATAAATGGTCTATACCGAAAAGTTGTTCGACACAGGCTGCTAGCAAAGAGTTTTAAGAGGATCCTATTTCCGGAAAACTAAATCTTAGTGCAA
The DNA here is from genome assembly GCA_030390025.1 of Squalus acanthias. NCBI lineage: Eukaryota > Metazoa > Chordata > Chondrichthyes > Squaliformes > Squalidae > Squalus > Squalus acanthias. The sequence continues at coordinate 233,170,126 of CM059425.1, read as the reverse complement.
TTATAAGGACAATCGTTTGCCAAACACGGGAGCGTTAAGGACCACCAGCATCCTAATTATAATTATGGATGAGAAAAGTGTCATGTGCCATTATGGTCAGTTACTGTTTGTTTCAGGCCTAGAGGGACGGTGCTGCAGCTGGGGATTACGTGCAGATAGTTTTCAGCCGTATTGGCTTCTTGCATCCTCTGTGGTGGAGCCACTGCTCATACCGTGCGCCTGCTCTCTGGATCTATGTGCCTGTGCTATTATCACACACAATAAACGGCTCTCTCCTCTGAAACTATTCCCCAAGGGTAGCAGAATGAGTGCCCAGAGGGGTAGCATGAATTAATAGCTAACAGCCACTCCCTATGCTGTAAGTGTGCCTCCCACCTCGCAGTGAAACTGCTGATCAACTGTCGGAGCGAATACACGCAACATGGTGAAACTGTCTGACATAATCGCCAAGTACTTGTTAAATAAATATATTTATCTCTGTTAAGTAGTCAAAATATATTTTATTTTTGTTTTTGAGATGCCTTCTGGAATCTATCAGAATGGTTGTTATAGTGGTTTGGTAATCGCAAACCTCCTCAAATGACAGGAGGACTCTGACTAAAGATTACTCGTTAGATTAGCATGGAATATTTAACCCTGCTTCGACACGACCAACTTTAGATGACACTTAAAACATACATAGGAAATTGATAACACTTTTCAAACTAGGGAACAATATTTCCTATATTTAATTTCAAAATTATAATTTATAATTTCAGTAATGACTTGAGCTACATAGTATAGTAACAACCACATTTAAAAGTCCTTGAGGATAATGACAATAGAAATTACATTAATGGAATGATACAGTTTATGTTTGGAATTAATTACAATTCATTACATTTCTCGTAATCCATTAGGAACAACCAGCACTTTATTTGAATGAACATGCCAACAGTCTACACTTTAAACAAAAAGTGTAAGATTTCATCCTATTGAAGGTTTCATATGATTCACTGTTTCACTGGCTATTTCATTGCTTTCCTTAAAATTTAATAAAGGGTGTATTTCATTGCCAATGTTTCTTGTGTTTTTCAAACTTTAGCTTTATGAAAGGTTGATAGGTCTGACCAGAGGGTCTCCCCTCTGATATTACTGTGGTTTCTATTGACTCTTTCTGGCTCTTTAAAACTGCTCACCAGAGGCCATCCAGTTCTTGAGTACAGAAAAGCGCAACAGAAAATCAGAGAAAGGAACTGCCGATCAAACTAAGAAATGTACAGAGACCTTTGCTCTCATATTCAGAGGTAATTAAATAACAACAACCAACTTACATGCGTACTATACTATGAATTGAAGCTCGCCTGGTGGATAGAAGGATTCGGCCTTGTAGTCTTATTGTTTGGTTTATTAAATTAGGGTAGCTGAGTTTCCTTGAGCATCAGTTTTAGGATCAGAATGTCCCAAGGTTGGAACCCCAACAAGCTGCTCCCCCTGAGGTGGACAGAATGAGTAGCACGCCTTGTGACGTGGGGAGAAAGGCTGTGCTGGCCACACTGTTGTAATGTTAGTCCTGGCTGCTTTGGGATGAAAGTGGGGAATCAGTGCTGCACCCAAAGAAACTACGTCTGAAGAAGAGTGATCACAGTGGCTTCACTTCTTTCTCGCTTTCTCTCCCCACTGCATTATATTCAGTTCCAGAGTGCAGCATATGCACATATGCATTATTAATTAACTGAAAGATCCAACAAGCTGAGTACTTAGACCGTCAGTGGGATTTTAGGTGAAGCTTGTTGTCATCTATGGCTTGCTTCGATGCTTAATCAAGAGAATGTTGAAGCAGCCTGGAGAATCACATTTCCCTGGTGCATTCTTGTCTTCGAAGAAAACTAGTCAGAGTTCTGGTATCACAGGCACTTCTACAGTGTTGCTCAGCAGACTGAGCCAAACTCAGTCAGTAAAATTGATCAAACAGGGCAGATGAAACCACAAAAAATGTCATTCATTTGCTAGACATAAAGGATCTACTATTAACATGTTCTGCCTACGTGGATCCCCACTTGTTATCTGCCACTGATATGCTAGGCTGAATGACTTTCAATAACGAACTGTTGATGGTCATAAACCAATGCCAGGGTCACATTTAACAGGGCACATAATCCAGACAGGAGAGGGAAACATCTTCTGTAGTGCCAAGCACATATATAAGTAGGCAAGCTCTGATAAACAGCAAAGAACAATTTTAGAAGTAACGGCCCAATCATGGGTCTCACTGAAAAAAATATGACATGGGTTATAATGACAAAAAGAGCCTCAGAATGGCAAGGATACAAATGGTCTGAACTGTGGGAACCCGTTAAAGAATATCACAAGTTGGCGATCACAATGCAGGTCATAAGTTACAAATAGAGGAAACAGAAATAGAGAATGAGAAGGAGGAACAATAAGAACATAGAAAAGGATAGGAAACAGAATAGTAAGACATGTAAAAAGCATATGCATTATCCTCCTCATCATCCACCAAGGACTTCCTCCTCCCCCATCTCTGCAAGCTTCTATGTGTTAGCCTTAAACTCAGTGGTAGCACTCTTGTTAGAAGATTGTGGGTTAAAGCCTCACTGCAGAGGCTTGTGCATATAATCAAGGCGACACTTCAGTGCAGCACTGAGGGAGTGCTGCATTGTTGGAGGTGCCATCTTTCAGATAAGATGCTAAATCAAGGCCCTGTGTGTCTGCTTGGGTGGCTGTAAAAGATCCCATGGCACTATTTGAAGAAGAGAGGGGGCGTTTTCCTAATGTCCTGGCCAACATTTATCCCTCAATCAGCACCACTAAAATAGTTTAACTTGTAATTTATCTCATTGCTGTTTATAGGACCTTGTTGTGCACAAATTGGCTGCAGTGTTTGCTGACAAAACAACAGTGACTACAATTCACTAGGATGAACAAATAGAAATATGAAGAAAGACTTTAAAAATTGGGGCTGCTATCATTGGAACAGAGGAAATTACAAGGTGTTTAAAATTATGAAAGAATGGGACAACGTAGATAGAAACCAGACACCAGAACTTTCAGCTTTGGTGGGTGTGTAAAATGGGCAATATCGGATTGGCCGCTTATTATATGCCCCGCCCGATTTTCCATTCCATTGAAGTCAATATGAAGGGCAGCCGATCCAGTATCACCCTCTTTACACTCCTGTTGAAGTTAATAGTTCCCCACAGACTGTTTCCAGTGGTTGAGAAGTCTGGAATAAGGGGCCAGAGATACAAGACCTAAATGTAAGAGATTTAGCACAAAAAGCAGGAGAAACCTTTTTCACAGAGAATTGTGAGGGTGTGCAATACACTGCCAGAGTTAGTGACTGAAGCAGAGACCATGTCAACATTTAAGAATAGGGTAGATAAGAGGCTAAAGGAAAGGTGGAAATAAAGAGATATGGGAACAGGCTGGCCACATGGGACTAGAACGACTGCTTGTGTGGAGCATAAACAGTAATACGGACTGGTTAGACTGAACATCCTGTTCCCGTGTTGTAATTTCTATGTGATTTCAAAGTAGTTTATTGGCTATGAAGCTATTTGGAATGTCCTGAGGACATGAAAGGCGCTATACAAATGCAAGCTCTTGCTTTCTAAAACATTTCTCAAATGCTTTGTTCATCTGACTCTGGACTTCAGTTCATCCCTTCATTGATTTTCCTCACCAGAGCCTTTAGCCACCTTATCCTGTTCTCTGGTTCGCCCCTCGCTAAATCTTTTCCACCTCTCCATCTCTTTCTCAAAACCCATTTCTCCAACCAAGTTTTCAGTCACCCCTCCTAATCTCTCTCTTCCTGGCTATGCATCAATTTCCTCAATGCTCATCTGTGAAGTGTCTTGGGACATTTCATTACATGAAAGGTACTATACAAATTTAAACTGTTGTTGTTATCATTGAATTTACTCATTTCAAGAGGTCTAATGAGTCCCGGTAATGAAGTCCTGTCAGGCCTTATACTGTATAGTAGAAACTATTCTTAATCTGAGATATTTTAGTCCACAATGTATATGCCGCAAAGGGTGATTAATAAAATAGATATACTATATTGGGGAAGTCTCAACAGCCTGATTCAGGTTTTTATGTCACAGTAGTATACAGAGAAAATGTTGATTAATATTCATAGGAAATGAACATTGTTTATTATATTTCAATTATCAGTCTGTGTGACCTCATAACAACAGTCACTGCACTTGAAAACAATTTAGTATATGTAAAGCTCTTTAAGCTGTTTCTGAGTGACATGAAAAGGCACAATGTAAATGTAAATCTTTCTTTATATCAACCTGTTCTTTGTAGAGTACCTTATAATATTAAAATATAATAAACAAATGAGAGTGGTAAAATGAGATTTTATGAGATTTGCAAGTCCCTACACAGTAAGATCCTGATCTCAGCTGTGTTGCTCTGCAGTGACTCGAAGTGGAAGCTAGGTAATGAAAAGTAACTGAACAGTAACCCCAGGCTGTTTATAAACTTATAGCAGCCGGGTCAAGAATAGCTTTGGAATTAGTTGCCAATCTGATCACCTTCTCAGGTGGCACAGTAAGACCCAAGAAAGAGAAAGAGAAAATATTCAAAACAGGATGTCTCACCGCGCACCTCCCCCCCCCACCCCAATTGAAAAAGTAAGGCACGACATCTACAGAAAATTAGTATTCTGTTTACTTCTGTGGGAGTGCTCATTCTTCATTTGCTGTGATTATACGCCACAAATAAGTTATCTAGGTTGAACTCTCAAAATCAGATTTGATGAGTCCAGTATAATTTCAGTAATATGTATCTATAAATGTTTAGTCCACAAAAGGTGATTAATAAAATGGATATACTATATTGGGGAAATATGTCTCTCTAGTTATCTTAAATATAAAGGCTAAATCTTCCTGCATATAATTATTTTGAGTTATTGTTTGGTAATAAAGGTATATTAGGAATAGATCAGTATTCACATGGGAAGTTGCATCTCTGGTAATGGTTCACAGGCCAGCTAGATCAATGTATAGATTTCTAGAGCAGCAAGAGGACTGAATGACCTGCATAGTATCCGAAGACAGTATAAAATCTCACTATGAACCAAAAATATATCTGCAGTGCTATCGTTTTCTCAGTATTGTTGCATGGGGTAGGATGCTGTGATTTAAAAGGACTGAAAGGTGTAGCCCTAGAACCAATACATAATTTGGACAGATAAACTTCTTCGTCTGTCAGTGACTTAACTAAGCAGGATCTGGTCAGCTGAAGAAAGGAGGCCAAGCCGTCAGTGCCGTACAAGATCATGACTCGAGCAGCACCACAAGCGTAGTCAGCACTTAAGCGAGACTCCTGTGATTATGCTAGGAATACAAGAGTTGCTGTGTCTGCACTTTGCCATTCTATGTCATCCATAAGGGCCATAAGGTGTACAGTAGTAGAGCTTTACACACTGGTTCCCCTGTCCATAAAGCTCCTTCTAGTCTCTATCTTTTGAATGCAGAAGTTCAAAATCAGTCAACAGTCACCTACTGAGCCGGGATTGACAGTGGATGGACCAAACCAGATGGTACGCAGCACAGATTTTGCAGACTGACTGCTCAGAAATCACCAGGGTCAATTTGGTGAGATATACTTAGAATCATAGAATCATAGAATGGTTACAGCACTGGAGAAGACCATTCGGCCCGTCGAGCCCGGGCCGGCTCTCTGCAAGAGCACTTCAGCTAGTCCCACTCCCCCGCCCTTTCTCCGTAGCCCTGCAAATTTTTTTCCTTCAGCTACTTATCCAACTCCCTTTTGAAAGCCACGATTGAATCTGCCTCCACCACCCTTTCAGGCAGTGCATTCCAGATCATAACCACTCGCTGCGTAAAAAAGTTTTCCCTCCTGTCGCCTTTGGTTCTTCTGCCAATCACCTTAAATCTGTGGCCTCTGGTTCTCGACCCTTCCGCCAATGGGAATAGTTTCTCTATATACTCTGTCCAGACCCCTCCTGATTTTGAACACCTCTATCAAATCTCCTCTCAATCTTCTCTGCTCTAAGGAGAACAACCCCAGCTTCTCCAGTCTATCCACGTAACTGAAGTCCCTCATCCCTGGAATAATTCTCGTAAATCTTTTCTGCACCCTCTCTAAGGCTTTCTCATCCTTCCTAAAGTGCGGTGCTCAGAATTGGACACAATACTCCAGTTGAGGTTGAACCAGTGTTTTATACAGGTTCATCATAAACATGATTTGCCTTTAATAAATCTGTGCTGGCTTTCCTTAATTAATCCACACTTGTCCAAGAGACTGTTAATTTTGTCCCTGATTACTGTTTCTAAAAGCTTCCCCACTACCGAGGTTAAATTGATTGGCCTGTAGCTGCTGGGTTTATCTTTATGCCCTTTTTTGAACAAGGGTGTAACATTTGCAATTCTCCAGTCCTCTGGCACCACCCCCATTTCTAAGGAGGATTGGAATATTATGGCCAGTACCTCCGCGATTTCTTCCTTCACTTCCCTCAGCGTCCTGGAATGCATCCCATGTGGTCCTGGTTATTTATCTACTTTGAGTACAGCTAGCCTTTCTAGTATCTCCTCTTTATCAATTTTTATCCCATCCAGTATCTCCTCAACCTCCTCCTTCACTATGTCTATGGCAGCATCTTCTTCCTTGGTGAAGACAGATGCAAAGGACTCATTTAGCGCCTCAGCCATGCCCTCTGCCTCCATGCGTAGGTCTCCTTTTTGGTCCCTAATCGGGCCCACACCTCCTCTTACTACATGTTTACTATTTATATGCCTATAGAAAACTTTTGGATTACCTTTTATGTTAGCTGCCACTCTATTCTCATACCCTCTCTTTGCCCCTCTTATTTTCTTTTTCACTTCTCCCCTGAACTTTCTATATTTAGCCTGATTCTCAGATGTATTCTTGACCTGGCATCTGTCATATGCGCTCTTTTTCTGCTTCATCTTACTCTCTATCTCTTTCATCATCCAGGGAGCTCTGACTTTAGTTGCCCTGCCTTTCCCCCTAGTGGGAATGTACCTCGGCTATACCCAAACTATTTCCTCTTTAAAGGCAGCCCACTGTTCCATTACAGTTTTGCCTGCCAATCTTTGATTCCAATTTACCCGGGCCAGATCCGTTCTCATCCCACTGAAATTGGTATTTTTTTACTCTAGATTTCTCCCTGTCCTTTTCCATAGCAAATCTAAACCTTATGATACTAATTTCATTGTTCCCTAAATGTTCACCTACTGACACTTGCTCCACTTACCCTACCTCATTCTCCAGAACCAGATCCAGCAATGCCTCCTCCCTTGTCGGGCCAGAAACATACTGATCAAGAAAGTTCTCCTGAACACACTTCAGAAATTCTTCCCCCTCTCTGCCCTTTACACTATTACTATCCCAGTCTATATTAGGATAGTTGAAGTCCCCCATTATCACTACTGTATAGTTCTTGCATCTCTCTGTAATTTCTCTGCAAATTTGCTCCTCCATATTTTTCCCACTACTTGGCGGCCTATAGAATACACCTAGTAGTGTAATGGCACCTCTATTATTTCTTAACTCTAGCCATATAGATTCTGTCCTTGACCCCTCCAGGACATCCTCTCTCTGCAGCACTGTAATATTCTCCTTAATCAATACTGGCACACCACCTCCTATCTTTCCTTCCCTATTGTTCCTGAATACCTTGGGGGAAAAATTCAGTTGGTTGCGCCTCCCGTTAGCGCCTTAAGAGGGTGCTAATGGGGCGCAAAGCAACTAGCGCCCGGGCGCGGTGATGTTTGCGCCGATCGCGAAATTAACTAGACATTTTGCGGCGGCGCTAAACACTACCACCACGATCTCCTGCGCCGGCAGATCGTGATGTCAGTCGAGTGCGCAATGCCCCGGTAGCGCCCCGGAGCGGATGTTGAGTGGCGACCCCTGCCTTAACGCCTGCCACTAGCAACGACAGGTTGAGGGGAGCGTTTTGCAGTCAGGAAGGGACTAGGGGTGCGCTATTTAAAGGCGACCGCTTCCTGCCTTTTTTTGTTGGTGACATTTTTGAACCACGCATTCTGAGAGAGAGAGACAGAGAGACTTCTGGAGAGATTCAACGCTGTGTGAAGGAGTTTTGGGTACTGAGCAGCACTTTGCAGGTTCATTTTGATTTGCCCTTCCTTGTATCGATTTAGAAGAGACTGTGGGGGCTGCACTCTGAGGTCTTTCCCTGGTTCTCTCCATTGTTCTTTCCAGCAGATTTGATGTACAGGTCTCTCCAGGCCGAGATTCAAGGCTGCAATGAGCAGGATGTGGATGGAAAGCAAGATCAACCCTCCCCTTTAAGAACTGGCCGGCGCCATTGTGTCTGTGTTCCATTGCTGACTGACATCACATGAGCTTCGCCAGCGCTCTGAGTTAGCGCCTCGCTCCTCAGCCTTTGCGCCTTAAGACAGATGTGTAGCGCCTGATTTAGCGCTCCAATCACCTCCAGGGGCGATAAAAGTCAAGTTTGCAGTCGGAGGCGATAATTAGCGCCAGGCGCTAATCTTTGCGCCCGGCCGATAATTGCGCCCCAAATGGGGCGATACTGAATTTCTCCCTCCTTATATCCAGGAATATTTAATACCCAATCCTGCCCTTTTTTGAGCCAGGTCTCCGTTATTGCCATGACATCATATTCCCATGTGGCTATTTGCACCTGCAGCTCACCAACCTTGTTTACTATGCTTCGTGCGTTCACATACATACACTGTAAACCTATCCCAGACCATCCTGTGCTCTCTCTTAGTCTGACCCCACCTAATACCTTACTATTTCTTACTCTAGTGCTATCCGTCTCTCCCAAACCTTTGTGCCCTTTGTTTCACCTTTCTAATGCTACATCCTGGTGCCCATCCCCCTGCCAACTTAGTTTAAACCCTCCCCAACAGCACTAGCAAACCTCCCCACGAGGATATTGGTACCGGCTCTGTTGAGGTGCAACCCGTCCGGCCTGTACAGGTCCCACCTCCCCCAGAACCAGCCCCAATGCCCCAGGAATCTGAAGCCTTCCCTCCTGCACCATCTCTCCAGCCACGCATTCATCTGCTCTATCCTCCTATTTCTATACTCACTCGTGTATGGCACCGGGAGTAATCCAGAGATTATTACCTTTGAGGTCCTGCTTTTTAATCTTTTTCCTAGCTTCCTAAAATCTGCCTGAAGGACCTCATCCCTCTTTCTACCTATGTCTTTCACCCTTCCCTCCTCAGAATGTTCTGCAAAGCCGCTCGGTGGCATTCTTAACCCTGGCACCAAGGAGGCAACATACCATCCTGGAGTCACGTCTGTGGCCGCAGAAATGCCTGTCTGCTCCCCTAACTATTGAATCCCCTACCACTATTGCTTTCCCTATCTTTCTTCTCACCCCCTGTACAGCTGAGCCACCGTGGTGCTGTGGACTTGGCTCTGGCTGTGCTCCCCAGAGGAACCATTGCCCTCACCAGTACTCAGAACAAAATACTGGTTGGAGAGCGAGATGCACTCACGGGACTCCTGCACTACCTGCCTGGTCCTCCTCTTCTGTTTGGCGGTCATCCATTCCCTCTCTACCTGCGCACTCCTTAGCTGCGGGGTGACCACATCCTGAAACATGCTATCCACGTAGCTCTCAGCCTCGCGGATGCACTGCAGTGACGCCAGCTGCTGCTCAAGCTCCGAAACCCGGAACTCGAGCTCCTCCAGCTGATGACACTTCCTGCACACGTGGTTGTCTAGGACATGGGAAGCATCCTGGATTTCCCACTTGTCTCTATCTGCACCCTATTGTTATGTAGCCTAGCGTACAAAAAGATTGCCGAAGTAATGAGTTAAAAAAAATAACAGACAAATAGCCAGACTTAACCATTCTCAACAAACCCTAATGATTTGTTTGAATTTATTTGTTAACTCTACTTCTTTGTATTTCAGACTATTCCAATTGTTATGTAAGCTCACACTGAGCAAAAGCTTTTGATCAAAATTCTGACTGTGGAAGTTGAATGTGAAGATTGTGTGAATGAAATCTTTACACTTTATGAACAATGAAAGTTTATAATTTACAACCATTGATGTCAACCTGTTATAAAATGAAAAATAAGTGTCTGAAAGATAAGGACCTAGATTTTCCAATCATAACGCCAATGTTAATCCATTTAAAATCAAAGGATTACCATAAACATTGTGATCAGAAAACCTAGGCCAAGAAAAGTAAACACTATTTATTACTATAGACAATAAATGCTCACTGATGGTTTGGGGCCTGCACTGTGTCTTTTGATGTTTACTCTGACTCTGCTGCAGCCGAAGTGCAGCAGTAGTTCACCCATTGCAGTAATACCACTTTAATAAAGCAACATACAGCATGACTGACATGAGGTAAAATTATTACACATCTTGTTGATGCTGAAAAATAAAGGTCTTAAAGATAGATAGTTGTAAAATTATTTACCTACTTTACAAGTAATTTTGTTCTTCCCTCCCCAAAATGTCTTACTTACATGACAAACTACCCCCCACCATTTGCAGAATTGGAAATATCTGTTTAAGGTCCAACAATTTTGTTAGCTCAAAAGCTTTCTCTTTTTTCTCGATTATTCAATGATTATAAAAGATGGGGTGGAAATTTGTCAGCGCCTGGTTTCGGGCGAGAAGGCGGCAATGCGGCAACAATGCACGCCCGAACCAGGAGGCCTGAGGCCGGCCTGAAATTAGGCCTCGGGCCTCACGTAAACAAAAGTGGGTGAGTTGTCAGTGTCTGTCATGTCTCCGCAGGCAGTTTGCTCTTTTTCATCATTAAATTTCAGACCACCTGCCTTGCCGGCAGCAGTTCTTAGGTAAGTGCTGGGAAGTGGGGGGGTGCGTAGGTGGGGCGGTAAGGAAAATGGAAGAAGTCAAACACAGGCTGGCAGCAGCCTGCAGCAGGGCTGTGGAGCCGAAGCGAACACAGCTGCTCCTCCTGGCTCCGGAAGGATGGTTAAACTCACCTATTTTTGGCGGACACTGCTTAGGCCGCAGCGGCCGCTGAGAAATCCTGAGTGGGGCGGACCCAACTCCTGCCCCGCTCATTGCAGACCAATTTCAGCTGGGGTAGCCTAAAACAGACCTTAGGCACCTCATTTAAATATGTAAGGGGGCTAACGCATGTTTTACGCAACCACCAAGCAATGCTCCCTCTAATCTTTATTTGGGCTGTGCGGCCCCTTTAACGGGCTGCGCGGCCCATTCAAAATTCCACGCTTTTCCCTTTAAAAGCCGATGAGCCGGCTGTGTGGGATCTCCAGAGCGTTGGAGGGAACGTTGCCGCCAAGGACGCATGAAAAAATCGCCTGACCCATTGTGCCCATCTTATCCTCGTAAAACGGGCGCAGCAAGGTCCACTTTCTACCCCTATATTTTTACTTCCTTACATCCCACAGTGGATTTATAAAGCTTGCTGAAGCTATCACAGGTGTAGCATTACCCAGGATGGTTTTTCTCACTGTCAAGTCTCCACTGACTAGCACTTCAACAAATGTCCTGGTTCAGTTGCAGCATCTGAGATCAGCGTCGAAGTACTTTGTAAGCATTCCCTTTTGGCCCTAGCACACTAATCTATCTCCTTCAGTGACAGAAAAATACCTTACCTGAAACAATACAGTTAGCTTTTTTTAATTTAATGCCTTGAACAGTGTCAAATGCTGAATAAAATTAAATCTTCCCCCCCACAATATGCACCTCACAGTAATTACCTGCAAATTTCTGCCTGGTTGTCACAGTACATACCGGGTATTTTAGTTCCACAGGAGTAAGAAAGAAGAAGGAACTTGCACCTTTCACAACTCCAGGACATCCCAAAGTACTTCCCAGCCAATTAAGTACTTTTGAAGTGTAGCCACTGTTGTAATGTAGGAATATGCAGCAGCTAACTTGTGCACACCGAGGTCGTACAAACAGCAATAAACTTATTTTGGTGGTGTTGGAGAGGACCCTGAGAGAGCTCCCTTCTCTTTCTTCAAATAGTGCCACGGTGGACAGTTTAACATCTCATCCAAACAATAGCAGATCCAAAAGTGCAGCACTCCCGCAAAGCTACACTAAAGCGGCAGCCTAGATTACATGCTTAAGTCTCTAGAATGGGACTTGAACCTATGACCTTTTGACTCCAAGGCCAACAAAGTACCACTGAGCCAAGTCTGAAAGTTAAGTAGGGGGCAAACAATAACTCCTATAATGCATCACACACACACACCATTTGCAACAGGAGCGATAATTTCATGGTTCCTTTTTCATCTGATTGACCTGTGATCCCCCCCCCACCCCCACCCCTTAGAGAAATGATTGTCCACCCCTTCCCCTACCTAACCGTGATTCTTTCCATGTTTTTGTAGCTTGCTTTTTAAAAAAATGATTCTCCAGGCATCTAAAAAACAAGAGGCAGCAATTATGAGCTAGCGTTCCACACCTCCACATATAGTGGGCAGAAAGCTAATTTAAACTGCTACTCTATAGTATACTGCGAATAGTGGAACAGTACTTTGTTACATCGAGAGTAGTAAATTCTACTCTGTACACTTTCATGGCTGGAACCCAGTGGCCTCAATAGCTTGCTGGGAAATTGCAATTGGTGTTTTTCATCATCAAAACAAAGGGGCAGTGCTGAGGATTATCCTGAGAAGAATAAAGGGGATTGTAGAAGAACTTTTTTCACACAGAGGGTCATAAGGAGATGGAATCCTTTACCACAAGTGACTATTGAGGCAAAGACTATAACAACAGTTAAAATGAAATTAGATATTTCAAATGAAAGAATATAATAGGACGAGGGAAAGGACAGGGAAATGGGATTCCAGCAGACAGCTCCAGGTATAAAGTTAACATTGGCACAGGCACGATGGACCAAATGATCTCCTCCTTTGGAACATAGGAACAGGAGGAGGCCATTCAACCCCTCAAGCTTGTTCCGCCATTCAATTAGATCACGGCTGATCTGTGTCTTAACTCCAGCTTCCCGTCTTAGTTCCATAACCCTTAATATCCTTTGCCTAACAAAAATCTATCAATCTCAGTTTTGAAATTTTCAATTGACCCCTAGCCTCAACAACTTTTTTGGGGTGAGAGTTCCAGATTTCCACTACCCTTTGCTGTAACTTCAATGATTCTATGAAACAATACTGGAGCATAGAGATAATGAAGGTCATCATCAGCTTAATATTGAATTAGACTGCAAGCATTCCCTTGCATGGTTTTCAAAATGCCAGTTAGCTCTCTCCCTGCCTCCTCCCCCAGAATAGACTTATTTTTTTCTCTGTTGAATGCAGACAACAGTTTGTCTACAACACTGGAAAGGCAAGCTTTATAGAGCAGAACTGCACAGTCTAACGAGATTAGAGAGAAGGAAAAAGGGTCAACCGACAGTGCACTGGCAAATCAAAAATGCCAAGAAAACAAATTGCTGTAATGATGCTACATGTGCTGCTTAATATTGAAACTAATCTGATTGCAATTAATGCAAATTAAAAAATGGAAAAGTCAAAGTCTAAAAAAATACTTTGTCTACATGAGCATAAACAAAAAATCTTTTTAATTCAAATATTATCCTACCAATTTCTTTATCCGACCTTTCTTCACCTATATTATTCTTTTGGACATATTAGATTTGCTTGCAGATATTTTACAGTTTGTTCTCCTGTTTTCTTGAAATGTTTGTATTTTCCTTAAAGGCAATTTTAAACTATTTAGTCATTTGACTCCAGCTTTTGATATTGGCCCGAAAATTAGACCTAATACGCGAGAGTACGCACTGTGTACTCTCACGTATTAGGTCCCGAATTGCCGGTTTCCTGCATGCACTGCGCATGCGCGGGAAGCCGGCACTTCGTGTATTGCAAAGGGGGCGGTTCCTAAGTGAACCGCGTGCGCGCTACAGGTTGTGCGCATGCAGTGCACTTAGTTTTTTTTTCAGGTTTGAACGCCCAGGTAAGTGGTGAAGATTTTACACATAAAGAAAGCAGGCGTAGGACCCCCTTTTAACAAGGTAAGTAGTTAATTAAGTGTTATTTTAAATTTTTTTCAACAGGTTTATCTTTTTTAGAGACTTTAAAGAAAGGTAAGTTTATTTTTATAACTTTTAAAAAGATTTTACATTTTTTCAAAAATTTAATTTTTTGTTTAAAGTGGTTAATTTATTTAACTATAGTTATTTTATTAATGTGATGGCTTTTAAAAAAAATTTAATTGAGGTTTAGCTGTTCTTTTGGGGGCTTGTAGTATTCATAGCTTTGACAGCCCTTGCTGTCAAAACTATGAATGAAAGATGGTGTGCTGCCATTGGCTCTAACTGAATCACGTGATCCCAGAGCTCGCACGAACTAATTGCGCCTCTGGGACACGCAAGCACTGCACGCCGGCAACAGGGAGAGGCCCTCAAACTGAAGTTCGTGTGGGCCCGGTGCAAAAAGGTAGGCGCGGAGTGCGATATCGCGGGGAATCCTTACCCCCGCGGGAACCATCGATGTTTAATTTCTGGGCCATTAACTCTCTACCTTTTTATAGTATTTAACTCACACCAAGTCATGTTCATCCATCACCCCTGTGCTCGCTGACCTACATTGGCTCCCGGTCCAGCAATACCTTGAATTTAAAATTCACATCCTTATGTTCAAATCCCTCCATGGACTCGCCTCTCCCTATCTCTGTAACCTCCTCCAGCCCTACAACCCTCCGAAAACTCTGCGTTCCTCTAATTCTGGCCTCCTGTGCATCCTCGATTTCCTTCGCCCCACCATTGATGGCCGTGCCTTAAGCTGCCTGGGCCCTAAATCTGGAATTCCCTCCCTAAACCTCTCTGCCTCTCTCCCCTCCTTTAAGATGCTCCTTAAAACCTACCTCTTTGACCAAGCTTTTGGTCACCTGTCTTAATATCTCCTTATGTGGCTCGGTGTCAAATTTTGTCTGAAAACGCACCTGTGAAGCGCCTTGGGACGTTTTACTACGTTAAAGGTGCTATATAAATGGAAGTTGCTGTTACATATTTAATTTGCACTTTCTGGCACATCCTTAAAAGTATACTGATTTTGTTCCTGCCGTTAATATTTCTTTTCTTGCTTAATTCCCCTCTGCACGATTGTCTTCAAATCACTCTTCCTAAAATCTGGTACATTGCTTTTAAAACATTTTGCTCCTACCTGTGCTACAATATAAAATCCAATGGCTTTATGATCACTGATGCTCAAGGGCTCCTTATTTCTAAATTTTCCAATGTCTCAGGCTCCCTGCTAAGTACTAGATCAAGTATGGTCTAATTATGACACAATATATTGCCTAACAAGTAACAGTAATCAGTCCTGCAGAAGCTTCACAATCTCATATGGCCGCGATTTTGGGCGGGTTTGGAGGCGGGTCAGAGGTTAAATTCGATTTGATTGATGGCGGGTTCCGAATCCGCCGTCAACCCGCCTCCTAACAGCTTTCCCAAGTGTCGGGACCCCGATTTGCGAATGGACCCGACACCTAGCGGCGGGAAGCGGATTAAAGGCAATTACCTCCCTATTAACAGGTACTTGTCAGTAGCTTTCAGCCTGGTTTTGGATTTTCCCACTTCTGGCTCGGGTTTCCCAATGTCCGGACACCACGCCAGGTAAGTGTGGCGTGTTGTGAGTCTGCTGTAATGTTTGTGAAAAGATGACAGCTGCAGAAGTGGTGTGAAGGATCCAATGTTGCACATGGTGAGTTTCAGAGCAAAGAAAATGTTGATAACTGCATTTTTTAAACCTTTACAGATTTCTTTAGCTTACAAGTTTTTAAATCCAACTACATGTCCAGTGCCACCTCATTGGGAGAACCTCTCTCACCAGTGACAGATCGCTTCTGTCACCTCACCTGCAGCTGCCATCTATTCCAGCATATAGAGGGATTCATTGGAGAGCCTGGGTGCAAGAGGTCACCTTTGTGCAGTGATTGTCAGTGTTTTCAGCACCTCAATGCAGTCAAACACTGAGAAATTAACTGTCAAAATAAAATTGTGCATGGTCCCTTTAAGGAAACCGGTACATGACGCGTCATCAAATCACATCATCATACCCGCTTCCTGTTAATTGGCCGGCAAGCCCGCAGGGCGGGCTTAACAAGGTCAATCAAGGGAAAATCATGTCTGTGGAGCGGAGGCAGCTGGGGGTGGGACTGGAAGCTGGAAACCAGCTGTCCTGCACCCATCCCGACACCGCTGACAAAATCAGGGCCATAGAGTCATAACGGCACAGAAGGAGGCCATTTGGTCCATCGAGTCCATGCCGGCTCTCTGTAGAGCAATCCAGTCAGTCCCATTCCCCCGCTCTATCCCCATAGCCCTGCAAGTTTATTTGCCTCAAGTGCCTATCCAGTCTCCCCTTGAAAACATTGAGTGTCTCCGCTTCCACCACTTCCGTCGGCAGCGAATTCCAGGTACTCACCACTCGCTGAGTAAAATTTTTTTTCCTCACATCCCCCTGTATCTCTTGCCCAAAACCTTAAATCTGTGTCCCCTAGTCCTTGTACCATCAACCAGTGGGAACAGCCTTTACCCGTCTAGCCTATCCAAACCCGCCATAATCTTGTACACCTCTATCAAATCACCCCGTTCTGTCTTCTGTGAGATCACAATTTAATATTCTGTTTTAATTTACGGTAATTAAAATACCCTAACCATGATTATTACCCTCTGTTTCCTTAATGTTCATTTTGTATTTATTCAAATAATTCTGAGCTAATTTCCTTATCTTGCACTGCTGTCCTATAGCAATTCCCAATTATGAATTTATTTTCCTCAGTATCACAGGTTTCTACCCACAATTGACTTCAGTCTCTCATCGTCTAATGTTAAATCTTCTCTTTCAACAACTTTCAAATCCTTCTGAACTAGTAATTTTCCTCGAAATTAATCCTTCGAGCCACTATAAACATTTATATTCCAGCTTCATAAAATTTAATCCCATTCTCAGTTTTTATCTAGGTGTCCATCTGAAGATTTCTTTTATTATCTTCCCATTCTGTACATAACAGTTTCCGTGTTTTGGACTCCTTTAATATAAAACATTTAGTTTAGTCAATTTTATAATATTAAAAGCCCAGGAAGTTGTCAAGGAGATGCGTGATATTGTCTTTCACATCACAAACTCCGACATCCACAGAAGGAAATCCTTCTTCCTTGTTTCAGAGTATGATTAACTTTGCAAAAGGAGTCTTTAGCTCTACATTGTATCCTCTTAAATCCTGCAATGACATAAAGCTCATGCTCATTTGAAACTTGCGGCCCATGGAAAAACAGAACACCTGCTCTTATAAGTAAAGCAGCTGTTACCTGGGTAAGACTGTTGGATATGAGAGACTGACTGATGCCTGTGATGTTACCTGGATGAGTGTGAAATGAGTCAGTAGCAGAGAAATTGAGCGCAGCGTTCATGTTTACTGCCGCTGGCAATGTTGTGCTGCATAAAGATTGACAATATCAATTCACCTTTAGCTTGGCAAATATCCAACCTTCTCTGATTCATTAATCTACATGACTGATACATGTTGATTTAAGCGATCTAGAAATCCATAAAAACAAATGCAGAAGGTGGTGGGGGGCAGGGGCGGGGTGTGGGGGGGGGGGGAGTCGCAGGACATCTGTCTGCCACTAAGCTGCCATGATCCCATCTCAAATCACAGGGACGGAGTCATTTACGTAATGGGGTGAGTGTCCACACTTATAGCAGTGTAACAGAGGCAGCTACCCTATGAGGGTGGTGGTTCTTAGAGCAGCGCTCTGTGAGGGAGAGCCCAAGGCCTGGAGGGAGTTGAAGAAAAAGATCGAAAAGTTTTAGGCAGGAGGTGGAAGGGTCTACTAAGAAATGGCACTGATCTTCCTGGGATTGATTACCATTCGCTCTTGAGGTCTTCAGTCCCCATTTTAGACCCATAACAAGACCCATGCATGCTTTCAGCAGATGTAGGTCCCGTTGGATCTATTAGAGTACTCTGGGTGAAATCCACAGGGAAGTCCGGGTACGTCCCCAAGTACATCCCCAAACTGCCGGAGCAATGTAACGGGTACCATCGGAAGCAACTGTACCCTTGAAGTGCAATTCCTTTGGTTTCAACCAATGGGATGCAAACCTGGTGGATCCAGGTTCCACCCCAAAATTGCATCACTCCTGTCGGAATGATGCCCTAATTGTACCTCACCAATACATGCAATTAGAAAGCTAATATTGGATTTTTACATGGAACAAATGGTTAATGAAGCCACGCAAGCAGGGGCGCTAGCAGATTTGATATTAAATAATAACTAGAAAATAGCTGAGCAGGTCAGAGACACAGAAACCTTGCTGTCAGTAGTTACAATATGATGGGGTTTAAATTAAATGATGGGAAATAGAATGAGTGCAATAGAAATATTCATCTTTAGAAAGAAAAATTTTGAGGGGATGAGTTGATGAGCTCAGAAATCTGGACTTGAGAGCACATTTAGAGGGGTCAATCATGGAAAGAAAGTGGATCATGTTTAGAAAAACTGGGGTTGAATAGGGCGTCCTGGAGGTTATGCTGCATTACCTTCAGGATCAGTGAGAAATGTCACAGTTTTATCTTTTTATTCACTTCCCTCATGAACTTAAATACTTTGCTGGAACTCCACGATAGCGCAAATTGTGCATGGCATGTTGGATCATGTGGGCATGATATTTTTTGTTCTGTGTTTTATTCTGCTTATATTCTTAATTTAAAAGATTTCTTAATTTAAAAAAAAACTTCGACACATATTTGTACTACTCCAAACATAGCACATCAAGGTTTACCATATTTTGATTGCCTGTTGTTTTTGAAAATTCCTTCTTGTGGAACCATTGCTCTTCTGTGCCCTCATTATGCAGCTCCAAAGTAAGCATATGACGACAAGACAAAAATTCCGAAATTGTTAACAAATTACACGGTGCAGTTGTAAATATTTTGAAGATTGGCCCCACTATTAAATAGAATTTACAGCACAGAAACTGGCCATTCGGCCCAGCTGGTCTATGTCGGTGTTTATGCTCCACATGAGCCTCCTCCCACCCAACTTCATCTCACCCTATCAGTATATCCTTCTATTCTTTGCTCCCTCATGTGTTTATCTAGCTTCCCCTTAAATGCATCTATGCTATTTGCCTCAACTACTCCTTGTGGTAGCGAGTTCCACATTCTAACCACTCTTTGGGCAAAGAAGTTTCTCCTGAATTCCCTATTGGATTTATTAGTGACTATCTTATATTTATGGCCCCTAGTTTTGGAATCCCCTACATGTGGAAACATCTTCTCTATGTCTACCCTATCAAACCCCTTCATAATCTTAAAGACCTCTATCAGGTCACCCATCAGCCTTCTCTTTTCTAGAGAAAAGAGCCCCAGCCTGTTCAATCTTTCCTGATATTTATAACTTCTCAGTTCTGGTATCATCCTTGTAAATCTTTTTTGCACTTTCTTCAGTGCTTCTATAATCCTTTTTATAATATGGAAAACAGAAGTGTTCACAGTACTCCACGTGTGGTCTAACCAAGGCTCTATACAGGTTTAACATAACCTCTCTGCTTTTCAATTCTATCCCTCTAGAAATGAACCCCAGTGCTTTGCTTGCTATTTTTATGGGCTTATTAACCTGTGTTACTACTTTTAGTGTTTCGTGTATCTGTACCCCTCGATCCTATGCTCCTCTACCCCACTTAGATCCATTTTCCGAGGAATATGTGGCCTCCTTATTCCTCCTACCAAAATGCACCACTTCACACTTATCTATATTGCAATTCATTTGTCAATTACACACCCATTCTGCAAGTTTATTAATGTCTTCTTGTAATTTATCACAGTCTTCCTCAGTATTGGCTGTACCTCCCAATTTGGTGTCGTCCGCATATTTTGAGATTGTACTTCTGATTCCTGAGTCCAAATCATTTATGTAATTGGTGAACAACAGTGGCCCCCGCACCGATCCCTGTGGAACACCACTTCCCACCTTTTGCCAGTCGCTATCTTGTACAATAAAGTTTATTAAATTGCTGAGAACCTTGTAACAAAACTAATTTAAAGGCTTGTTTATTGGGTATTAACTGTTGCTAATAACGACTACAGAATATGATTCAGGTTTTCCAGTTAGTTATGATAGAATAATAATGGCTCAGATTTTGTGGTCAATGGCAAACGAATGGTGCTCACCGTTCGTTACGCTTACAGCAGCCCACAGACATTTTGTTCGCTTTTGAGCAGCAACTTATGGTCATCAGAAGTTTGATACAACGCGGGGATCTGGGACCTGTGAGAACAAGGTAAGCAACTGTATATCTCCCTAACCAAGCAGATTGAAGAATTCTTACTGAGGCACGCAGGCCACAATTTTACTAACCTCGGCGGGTCCGTGGCAGGTGATGTCGGTGGCGGGTCCTGACCTCGCTGCTGTCTCCAGCCCAGCCTCTGAAATGAATTTCCCCTGATTGGGCTTGTTAAGCCCGCCCAGCGCGTTTGCCGACCAATTAGAGGAAGCGGGTCTGGTGACGTCATTTCATGATGTGTCATCAGTTGGTTTCCTTAAAGGGACCATGGCCAACTTTATTTTGACATTTGTACTGTCAGTGTTCTACAGCATTGAGGTGCTGCAAACACTGACAAGCACTGCACAAAGGTGCAGGGCTGCACCCAGGCTCTCCCATGACTCCCACCATATGCTTATGGAGGGAGCCACAGCACACAGGGAGGTCCTCTTCCTTCCCATGGGCGGAAGAGACCGCCCCAGGAAATTAACACAGCCTGGTTATACATTGCACAGGAGGGCACAAGCAGGGATGTGGTCCGGAGGACCTGGGTGGAGTGCCGCAAACGTTTCAATGATCTCAGTAGATCACGAAACGTTACTGCAAAGCCACACTCATCCTCATCCTGCTGTGCCTCTCATCACATCCCCATCACTCTGCCTTCCCTACCCTACTCCTGCACATCCTTACTCACACTAACTTACCTTGCACCTCCACCCATTCTTCTCTATCTACATTATCACATCCCCATCTCACTAGCCACCCCTCACACTCACCATCATCCTAGTGCAATCACACCAACTAACAACACACAAGGGTAGGCACTTGGGTGTTTTATGCAATGTTCATGTAAAGTTTCTGTTAATGTGCTGTCAAACATTGAAACCTTTATTTTCAACACTTTGCGTTCTTGGACAGATTTGTGTGCACCTTTGGAAGTGGCTTAGTGAGTTGCAGTGAATAGTGAGACGTAACGGTACCCCCCGCAATGCTGATGAGTGTGAAAGAAATGTCTTGGACATTGTCGGGATGCTTTATGGTGATGGTGTGGGGTGGTGCCAACCTGGCACATCATGTGGCAGCCAGGGTGTACAGCGTCAAGTGAAGTAAAGAAATCTGGCCATGGTGAAGCCATCTCTGGCCTCCCGGGCAGCAATGTGGTTGGGTGCTGATGCCCTGTGTCCGCATCGGGTGATTGCGGAGAAGGTTGGTGATGTTGTTGTTGGTGCTGCTGGTGTGCCTGGTGTTGCTGGTGTTGGGGCTGATCATGGAGGGATTCTGAGGACCAAGGTGAGAGAGTATAAAGGGCACCCATGCTGATTGAATAGATGGCAGGTGAAGTAGAGATGACAGAAGCGGTCTGTCAATGGTGAGAGAGGTAATGACATCAGACTGGATGGAGACTTGTATAAAGACTTGCAGCATGATGAATCTGTTGTGGAATGCAGTGAGGAAGAGTTTGTGGTTGAGGGAAGATATCTTGGTAAGGTGGGAGTTTTTACTGTACATTTGAAGCTGTCAACTCAACAACTGATTCAATGGCCACTGAACTCCCACCTCAGCTTGACAGACATGGTGCAAGACCAGCGTGGACCCCGTTGGTGAGCTGTCCAATGCAGAAGGTGAGCTGAAATTCATTCTTAAGTGGCTCTAAACAAGCCGCTATTTACCTGAATTGGGTCTCCTGCTGTGAACCCGCTGCTGTGTGTTCAGTCTGCTCAGCGCTGACAGACCCGACAGAACCTGCGGGTTCACAGCGGGGTCCCCACCTGCTGGGGTAAAAAAACACTTTTCCACTCAACCCGCCACTAATCGCGCCCGCTGGCCCCCCGCAAAATCTAGCCCGCAGAGTCTAAACCAGGAAGTGTAAGTTAGAATATTTTATTCAATGTAAAATCACATACAGAAAGTGAAATGAAGAAAGGGAAAGAAAGATGGGATTAAGAGAGAGAGATAAAAGAGACAGAACGTAAAAGTAAAAAAAAAATTTTTTAATTAAAAAAAAATCTCCAACAATAATTAAAATCTGAAGGAATGAGACTCCACATTTGTAAAAGTAAATTTTCAGTGCCAGAGAGCTTGCTTGGTAGGCCGCGATTTTGTCAGCGGTGTCGGGTTGGGTGCAGGACAGCTGATTTCCGGCTTCCAGTCCCGCCCCCAGCTGCTTCCGCTCCACAGACGTGATTTTACCTTGATTGAGTTTGTTAAGCCTGCGGGCTTGCCGGCCAATTAACAGGAAGCGGGCCTGATGATGTAATTTGATGACGCGTCATCTGCCGGTTTCCTTAAAGGGACCACGCACAATTTTATTTTGACTGTTGATCTCTCAGTGTTTGACAGCATTGAGGTGCTGAAAACACTGACAATCACTGCACAAAGGTGACCTCTTGCACCCAGGCTCTCCAATGACTCCCTCCATAGGCTGGAATAGATGGCAGCTGCAGGTGAGGTGACAGAAGCGATACGGGGGTAGGGTGGGATATGTGTACTGTGGGGATTAAAGCAGGGAAAGGGTACTGGATTTGGATGATCAGCCATGATCGTATTGAATGGTGGAGCAGGCTCGACGGGCCGAATGGCCTACTCCTGCTCCTAGATTCTATGTTTCTATGTTTCTATGAGAGAGGTTCTCCCAATGAGGTGGCACTGGACATATTGTTGGATTTAAAAACTTGTAAGCTAAAGAAATCTGTAAATGTTTAAAAAATGCAGTTATCAACATTTTCTTTGCTCTGAAACTCACCATGTGCAACATTGGATCCTTCACACCACTTCTGCAGCTGTCATCATTCCACAAACATTACAGCAGACTCACAACACGCCACACTTACCTGGCGTGGTGTCCGGACGTCGGGAAACCCGAGCCAGAAGCGGCAAAATCCAAAACCAGGCTGAAAACTACTGGCAAGTACCTGTTAATAGGCAGGTAATTGCCTTTAATCCATTTCCCGCCGCTAGGTGTCGGGTCCATTCGCAAATCGGGGACCTGACACTTGGGATAGCTGTTTGGAGGCGGGTTGACAGCGGGATTGGAACCCGCCGTCAATCAAATCGAATTTAACCTCTGACCCACCTCCAAACCCATCCTCTGAGCGCCGGCCAAATCGTTATCCAGTGGGTAAGTATCCCATTTTCACGCCCTTCATGTGTTTTAATGCTGAATCTCTCGGCGAAGTACCTCTGTAGCAAAGCTCGTGGAGGAGCAGGGCAAATCGGACATGCAACTTCCTGATTTCTGCGTTTAACTGCACATGTGCAGTTGCCGGAAGTTGCGGTCCGATTTACTCCTTAATAACAGTGAGCGTTGATAGCCTCACCGCTATTCTTACCGTAAAATCCGGGCCAATGGCTTTTTTGCTTGCACCAGCTTCAGAATCTTCAGCTGCCAGCTTTGGTTCGCACGCAATCAGGTGCAGAATTATATTATATAACTCTAACAATTAGTTTCAGTCTCGCCTTAACCAATTAATTTGTTAGGTCTGTGCAACCTATTCTTCATTAGATAATTTTTCACACAGTGATGAGGGAGCCATAGCAAATGTTGACCCGGTGTGTTTAGGAATACTGCTCTGATTACTCAGAACCACTGCTTGGAGAATAGTGGAAATGGAGGAACTAAGTGCTTACCTCAAGTCCATCTTGTGTCAATAAATGAAATAAATCAATAGTCAGTGAAGTGTGAATGCCTCTCTACTGCTGTAGAATTTGTTTTTTTGGGGCAATTTGACATGCTGCGTGTGGAACACAAGGCAGCAGAACAGCAGCAGGAAAATAAAAGCAAATGTGATTACTAACATCTTTATCGAAATGTTGTCCTTTTCATTCCGTTTGCAGCCTTTTTACCAACAGGCAGTGAGAGCTAAAGTAAAATAAATTAAATACAATAATGTAGCATGTTGCAAAGATGGAGCCCATTATTGCAAAAGCTAAGGAGCCTGATTATGTGTTTAATCCACTGAGGCTAACGCATTTCTATTCAGTTACATGGCTTACCATTTGATCAGCTTAATAACCATACACTCAAAACCCTCCAAATATCAAGGAACTATTTTTGCGCTAAAAATAAACACAAAAATATTATTAAAATTTTCCTTTGAGGAATAATGCAATGAGTAGGTTTTTGTTTGTAGCTTATCCCTTGATTTATGATATTTACTATGATAAATTTGATTAAACAATTATCTATTTATTCCTGACTTGATTGGTCATGTGGGTCTCATTGATATTTTTTTGATGAAGGGACACTCAGACAATTGAGGTCACAGCAGAGTGACTACCATTGGTAAGCAGTATCCGAGCAGGGTCATAGACAGCAATGTGAAATGGTGGCTTTAAATATGATGTCAGTAACTCTTCTGTTACATTAAATAAAATTCTGCCGCAGAGCTATTAGCGGCATTTAAAAACTACCATTTTACCCTGCTGCTATTGACAGGATCGGAGCCCACAGCCATAGAGGAAAGGTTTTAATAAAAATAAAATGTCTGACAATAGTTAAAGAAAGAACGTGGATTTATATAGCACCTTACGACATCTTCCTGTACTGCTTCACATACTACGATTCGCAGCTCCTGTTGCTCTTTAGGCAAATGCAGCAGTCACTTAACGCACATCAAGGATCCACAAACAGCAATCCAGTGAATGCATACGTGCCAACTGCCAGGGGTTCATACTGCCATCAGTAGTAGGGAAAATCCTAGAATCTATTATTAGGGACATGAGAACAGGGCACTTAGAAAATCATAGTATGTTTAGGCAGAGTCAACACAGATTTATGAAAGGGAAATCGTGTTTGACAAATCTGTTAGAGTTTTTTGAGGTTGTAACTAGCAGGGTAGATAAGGGGGAACCAGTGGATGTAGTATATTTGGATTTTCAAAAAACATTCGATAAGGTGCCACACAAGAGGTTATTAAACAAAATTAGGGCTCATGGGATTGGGGGTAATATACTAGCATGGATTGAGGATTGGTTAACGGGCAGAAAACAGAGAGTAGGAATAAACAGATAATTTTCAGGTTGGCAGGCTGTAAGTAGTGGGGTATTGCAAGGATCAGTATTTGGGCCTCAGCTATTTATAATCTATATCAATGGCTTAGATGAGGGGACCGAGTGTAATGTATTCAAGTTTGCTGACAATACAAAGTTAGTTAGGAAAGTAAGCTGTGAGGAGGACGCAAGAGGGTGCAAAGGGATTTAGACAGGTTAAGTGATTGGGCAATGATGTGGCAGATGGAATATAATGTGGAGAAGTGTGAAGTTATCCATTTTGATAGGAAAAATAGAAAAGCAGAATATTTTTTAAATGGTGAGAGACTGGGAAATGTTGGTATTCAGAGGGACCTGGGTGTCCTTGTACACGAATCACAGAAAGTTAGGAAAGCAAACCCATTTATTATGGGTTAAAGCCTCTTCCCAATTAGCCAAGAGAAGAATTTCAGACAAGTGTGTTTGTATGCTATAATCCCATGGGGTAATGTCAGGGCCTTAGAAAAACTAGAATAAGTTATTGAAAATAAAAGTGTGAGACAGAAAATAAAGAGCTGTTGCTCATGTGCAGACTGCTGGGTTTTGTACTGTTACCAATGTGATTTGCCCTTTGAGTTAATGCTGTCACGGGCAATACCAGTTTGCATTTTTGATGCTTTGATGGCAAGAACTACAACATGGTACCAGCACCAAAGGCGCAATATAAAGACAGCTTTACAGTTTGTCAGGTATTATACCTCTGCACCAGCGATGGCTGCACTCAACTTCAACGCTACTTGTGTTCTTCTTTAGTCCCCACTAATAATGTGGGATGCATTAGTTAGTCAGTCACGCGCAATTGCATCCAGGATATTGCTGCATCGACAAATCAAACAGGCTATTACATTTAAGTGGCATGCAAAATACTGCAGATGCTTGCAATCCGAAACCAATACAGAAAAGGCTGGAAATGCATCGCGGGTCAGTCAGCCTCTGTGGAGGGAACAGACCAGTTAATGTTCCAGGTGTTGACCTTCCTTAGAGGTCAATAAATCTGTGTTCTTGTAATCTGAGACTGGCAAGAACAAGCAGAGTGAGATTTCTCGAACACTGATGGATTATTAGCGGTCTATGGCAATATTGGTGGATGTACACCTAACATATTCGTGTGATGTTCCTCAGCCTGCTAGTTTAATGCTGGCATTAACCTATCTATTTTAAATGGGCTAACACTTCTGCTAATATAACAGACAGACGAATGTACTAAGTGCCCATCGCTAATAATGCCAACAGTAATTTTTAGACTATGCAGAATTATGTCCATTTTCACTGAATTCAAACACTTACTCAACTGAAAAAGTATTTTATTCAAATGCATATAGTTCTGACATAATAGTACGATCATACATTTATTTACTTCTCACTCATGATCTTGTCATATTCATTCATTTTGTTGCTATTGGAGCTGGATTCAGGTTCAAAAGGATAATTGGCCACTGGTTATGAATTGAAACCCTAGTTGATGACTCTAATTCTACCAAAATAAACAGTTGTAGAGAGAAAAAAATGCTTTAATATAGTAGAACTTCCTGTTTGCAACAACAACAACTAGGCAGCTGAAGGCACGATCACCAACGGAGATGTTCAAAAGGCCAGAACAGGCAGAGCGCAGAGGTCTAGGAGGATTATAGGGCTGGATTACAGAGATAGGGAAGGGCAAGGCCATGGAGGGATTTGAAAACAAAGATGAAAATTTTAAAATCGGGGCATTGCAGCATAATAATGATCCCATAGCACTATTTGAAGAAGAGCAGAATATTCTGAAGTCTACATGCTGATGTGCTTCAGATATCTGAAGTGAATATGCGTACATTACAATTTGTTCTCAGAAGATATGCTGGATTTTAGTAGCATATGCATGTTACATTGTCTGTACGAATGCCTGATATATCTGAAGGAGATGCTCCATGTCCCTCCCTTCTTACACTCTTCCTTGGATTAAATCAAGTGTAATCTCCTGAAACTTCTCCTATGGCTTTGCCATGGTGAGGTGTTCTACCATTGTTTTCTCAAGAGGGACAGAAGGTATAGGCTTGGACTTACACCATTTCAAAGTAATAATGACCCCATGGCACTATTTGAAGAAGAGCCGAAAATTCTGGTGTCCTGGCCAACATTCTTCACTCAACTAATACCACAACTGTGGAATAAAGATCAGCTTGTCATTCATCTCACGGCCGTTTATGGGATTTTCTGGTGTAGAATGGTTGCTGTACTTACCTACATAACAGTAGTCACTGAACTTGTTTTGTGACTTGCTTGATATAAATGTAAGTATAATTATTTTATTATAAAAATAAATGAATAAGTTTATTGCATCTGTAATGCTGTCATGTGGTTGTGTCCTTTTATTACAGTAATTATATATAATTCTGCTATTGCTTACACCCTCCACTTGTACCTCTAATTACAAAATGTTTATCTTAGTAATCAACTGAGAATGTCTCAGAAAAATTACTTGACTCCTGTCACAAAGAAATTGATTTCAATTTTAGTGCAAAATTTTAATATGGAGTTATTTATCAAATTCAGACATGTTATTAACTGATAAAAGAAAAGAAAGAAAGACTTGCATTTATATAGCGCCTTTCACGACCACCAGACGTCTCAAAGCGCTTTACAGCCAATGGAGTACTTTTGAAGTGTAATCACTGTTGTAATGTGGGAAACGCGGCAGCCAATTTGCGCACAGCAAGCTCCCACAAACAGCACTGTGATAATGACCAGATAATCTGTTTTAGTGAGTTGGTTGAGGGATAAATATTGGCCAGGACACTGGGGATAACTCCCCTGATGCTACAATTGTAGTCTAAATGCATCCTAAAAATGTACTAATCTTCACCTTTCACATCAAGCATCCAGGTATTCAGAGGAAACTTAGCCCAGGAACAATATGGTGTTCTTTAGGTCCAATGTTAATTTTGAATGAGCCAATACAAGGCGTACAGGTTGTTTTGCTTTATTTTCCACCAGAGAAACACTTCACCTATGCCCCGCCTCTCTCCCCCAGACAGCTTGCCGACAGGTGGTGAATAATAGGGAGCAACTGCATTCTACTACTCTGTGTTGCTGCCCATTATCATTGGACTACTTTATACTGTTATTTGCCAATCAGCTGTACAGCTAAATGGAGCTGTCCCATTAGAATGCCATAATAAACTAAAGTATCCTTGTGTCACTGAGGGTTTGTCGTCAATTATTAATTAAAAAAAAATTCCCATCTTATTATGACAACATAAATAATTCTTTTGTTAAGACCTATATTATCTTAGAACACTAGTTGAATGGGCCACTAAATGCCATTGTGCAGTCCACCATCTCAATCTGTGAACAAAGCAGTGTTTTTGAGACTGAAAAAATAGAGTTTCATACCTGACTAGGAAAGCACTGAAATAATTAACCACTAATTATAGACACATACATCCCTGCATGTCTGATTCTAGAGCGTTCACTGTTGTTGCCATAGGACTTAGGTAGTGGTGGGGCTGATTGTTTTGCTCCCAGTGAAGGTCAGCTGCAATTCTTGAGTGAAATGCCAAAGTACAGAAAGAAAAACACAGAATGTTATGTAAGGAATTTTCAGTGTCTAAACCATGGAAACTGTATTGTGGTGCTTGCGAATTAATTTGGACTGATTCAATCTCAGTTGGATTACTGCTTTCTTTGATTAAATGGTAAGATTTATTTGAAATGATTATGTTTAGAAAAATTACCTTCTGGATATGGTATATACTTTGTGGCTTGTAATGATAAATCAATTTGTAAACTTCATTAAAACAAAATTAACGTTTATTTATATAGTATTTACCACACCACAGAAACATTGCAAAACACTTTGGGGGCGATTTTGCCAGCCCTGGGGAGGCAGGTATGGAGGTGGGACTGCCGGGAAAATGGCAGAATTTGGGGGCGGGTAGCAAACCCGCCCCCAACCCGCCTCCGTGCCATCTTCCCAGGAGGCGGGTAGCTGTCCCGCGCCGGGTCCCGTCTTCTTGGAGGTGGGAAGTGATTAAAGCCTATTAACTGCCTGTTAACAGATAGTTAACAGGCAGAAAATAGGATTATCCCCTTTTTGCCCTCACAAGTGCGGGCTTCCCGAAGGCTCCAAAACCCGCCAGGGTCACCGAGACGAGTACTGGGTCTGCGGGGGTCGGGGGGTGCAAAAGTGTGGTGTGAAGGTAAGTGATGGGTGCAAGAGTGTAGAGGTGAGTATCTGAGGTAAGTGCTAAGTGTTTTTAAAAGTGTATTTACCTTTGTTTCTTCCTGCAGGCTTCAGTCGGTGTGTATGCGGAGAGTCTCGCACCCTTGTGTTGCAGATGAGAGATGGCCGTTGCATTCTCAGATGCAACAAACATCTCATTTCTGTAAAAGAAAGAAGGTTGATGAGGTCTTGTATGCAAGACCTCATCAAACTGTAGAGATTGTCAGTGTTTGACAACTTCACAGAGCTGTCAAATGATGACAATTCATCTGTCAAAAATTTTTGACAGATGAAACATCATACGTTGACGTGCCCTGCAACCGGCTTTCCCTTGATTGGCCTGCTAAGCCCGCTACGCGGGCTTAACAAGTTCAATCAAGGGGAAATAGCGTGAATTGGCCACAAATCGATGGAGGCGGGACATCGACCCGACAAGCAGCAGTCCCGCCTCCAACTTGCCCCCAGTCACAAAATCGCCCCCTTTGAATGCAAGGAATTGCTTTGAAGTACAGTGAGTCAGTGACAACGCTGTATAGGTGAACATGGCAGCCATTTTGCATAAGGTTGTTGGTTGGGGAAGAATGTTGGTCAGGAAACTGGGAGAATTGCTTGCTCTTCTTTCAGTGGGGTCCTGAAATTCTGTGGGGGTTCTCTCAGTGTCCTACAGTAACTCTGGTGGAATCCTCCCTAAAAACAATGGAAACCTCGCTTACGCCAGATTTGCACCATTCTTTTAGGGCTTTGCTGGGCTCTAATCAGAGTTACAGCGGGTGACCAGGATAACCCCTGTGGAATTTCAGGGCTAACATCGAAATATTCACCTGAACCACTGGAAAAGACATATGGGGGGAGAAATTCAGTATCGTCCCATTTGGGGCGCGATTATTGGCCGGGCGCAAAGTTTAGTGCCTGGCGCTAATTATCGCCTGCATCTGCAAACTTGGCTTTTATCGCCCCTGGAGGTGATTGGAACACTAAATCAGGTGCTACACACCTGTCTTAAGGCGCTAATGCCGAGGAGCGAGGCGCTAACTCAGAGCGCTGGCGAAGCTCATGTGATGTCAGTCAGCGATGGAACACAGACACACTGTTGCTGGCCAGTTCTTAAAGGGGATTGGGTCAATCTTGCTCTCCATCCACACCCTGCTCATTGCAGCCTTGAATCTAAGCCTGGAGAGACCTGTACATCAAATCTGTTGGAAAGAACAATGGAGAGGCCCAGGAAAGAGCTCAGAGTGCAGCCCCCACAGTCTCTTCTAAATCGATGCAAGGAAGATCAAATAAAAAAGAACCTGCAAAGTGCTGCTCAGTACCCAAAACTCCTCAACACAGCTTTGAATATCTCCTGCAGTCTCTCTCTCTCACTTAGAATGTGTGGTGAAAAAATTTCGCCGACAAAAAATGGCAGGAAGCGGTCGCCTTTAAATAGCGCTCCCCCAGTGCCTTCCTGACTGCAAAACGCTCCCCTCAACCTGTCGTTGCTAGCGGCAGGCGGTAAGACAGGGGGTGCCACTCAATATCCAGTCAGGGGCGCTACCAGGGAGTTGCACGCTCGACTGACGTCACAATCTGCGGGCGCAGGAGAGTGTGGCGGTAGTGTTTAGCGCCGCCGCAAAATGTCTAGTCAATTTCATGAGCGGCGCAAACATCGCCGTGCATGGGCGCTAGTTACTTTGCGCCACATTAACGCCCTCTTAAGGTGCTAACGGGAGGTGCAAACCAACTGAATTTTTCCCCCATGGTGTTTCAATTTAACCTCTCATCCAAAAAATAGCACCTCTGTCAATACAGCACACCCTCAGTACTGCACTGAAGTGTAAACCTAGATTTCATGCTCAAGCACTGGATTAGGATTTGAACCCGTAATCTTCAAAAACAAAAGCACTACTAATTAAGCCAAGCTAACATAATAACTTTATACGACTCGCTACCAACTCTCTGGTGTGTTACAACCATTGATGGACTACTCATTGTTCCCACAAATGGAAAAATCCTGTCAAAATCTTTTTGTAACATACTCTTCAAATCTGCAAAAAACAGCATATTAAAGAGAATATGCAATGAGTGACATAGCATTAAAAAGCTGACAATAAGAAATATAAGCAGATCAAAAAAGGCTTTTTAAGGATATACACAATAACAATGAAATTAGTCGTAATTAAGAGCAACACTAAGGATGCAACATGAGGACAGAGTCATAACGCAATGAAGCAGGTATCAGAAAAACATGCATTGGGTGAATAGAGTTCTTAGTTAGAGGCCGACCTATCACATATAACAAGAGGACTGATGAGGCCAGTGTAATTACCAGAGTTAGGCATAGCCAATGTCTAGGCCAGTGTACTCTACAGGTGGAGATATACAAATTGTTCCCATCTGCTTTGCTAGCTGTAGCAGGAGCAATCATGAGGGAATACAGGGGGGAATCACCAACATCATCAAACACATGATTATGTGATTGGGTACACAGCATGAACAAACATTGTAAGGCCTGGCACTTAACTGAGAAGTCAATGCCTCTTTGAAAGTGACTAAAACCAGGAGGCAATACCAGCTGGAAATGTTGCTACAGTGAAAGAAATGACAGAATAGTTCAATTTTTTTGACGAATGAAAATTTAAGAAACAAGACGAAACATAGCAATATTTTAAATGATCAAATGCATTCTATTTTTTCAACTGTCAACCACTGTTTCTTATGAAAAATATGTCATATATATGTAATGTACTAAATATGTCATGTTCCAGTAATCTGATGAGCCACATACTCTGTTACACTGTGCTATGTTCTCTTTTGGTGAAGTGTCACGTTGTGTCTTTGTACCCAGTCTTATTTCCACCTTGGTACATCCATCTTCCGAATGCTACTGGCGCTGTAACAGTTTACTGATTATAAACATTATGATCTGAAAATTTCAGTGAGCAATGCTATATGAATGCTTCAGATGCTGATATCAAATTCTTCACTCCCCTATTTTAATGGATCCGTTTACAATTAAGTGGTTAAGGCTTCTGTTAAAATAGCAGAGAGGAATTTGATAGAATAACGCTGAGTGTTTGTACGATAATGTTGCTCATTGTAATTTCAGGCTAATGGTTGCTGCCTTACTGAAACGCTTATGTGCTGTAAAATAATGTTCAAGCTAAACAAGGTAGCAACAAATAAAGTAAAAAAGTAAAACAATAAAGTAAATCGGTTCTAAAAAGAATCTCCAGAGGAATAGAACTTGTGTGTACTTCTTGTATTGCACTGTAGATATTAGCACTTTTTTTTTACTCATTCAATCCCAAATCCCTGGAGAAGTTGGTGGTGAGCCACCTTCTTGACAACTGAATGGCTTGCTAGGCCATTTCAGAGACTCTTTGCTGTGGGTTTGGAGTCACATATAGGCCAGACTGGGTAAGGACGGCAGATTTCCTTCCACTAAAGGACATTAGTGAACCAGATGGGTTTTTACACAATCCGGTAGTTACATGGTCAACCATTACTGATACTAGCTTTTTATTCCAGATTTATTTAACTGAATTTAAATTCCCCAGCTACTGTGGTGGGACTTGAACTTTTGTCTCTTGGATTATTAGTCCAGGCCTCTGGATTACTAGCCCAGTAACATTACCACTATGCTACTTGCACCCGGCAAGGGAAAATTGGGCCAAAATTGATTGGTTCTTATGCTCTGGCCTTTCAGTAAACCATCATGTTTTATGTATGGCACTCACAAAGCATGCATTGCAACAAGTAGACATTCTCTCAATGATTTTCCTGGAACCATATATTTTATAATGGGATAAAAGCAGAAAATGCTGGAAACACTCAGCAGGTCAGGCAGCATCTGTAGAGAGAGAAACAGAGTTAACGAACAGTTCTGATGAAGGGTCATCGACCTGAAATGTTAACTCTGTTTCTCTCTCTAAAGATGCTGCCTGACCTGCTGAGCATTTCCAGCATTTTCTGTTTTTACTTCAGATTTCCAGCATCCACAGTATTTTGCTTTTGTATTATTTTATAATGGGCTTTTATTCCTAGTATTGGGAGGGAGGTATCCTCAGATTTTTATGCAAAATCGAGTATGTGAAAGCCATTTTTGTACATACCCATTTTTCTACAGTAAAAAATGTATTCACTGTTGAGACTTCTCTGCATGAAGATGTCGTATTCAATGCCTATGTACATTTCTGGCCAGGATTTATTCTATTTTATTATGACCTGCTGAGCATGGCTTCCAAATGTTTTCTTTGCTCCCTTTATCTGTATCTGCTTTCTATCTCTCCTGACACACTGTGGTCGTCATTCATGTTCAGACTCTAAAGCTCTGATTTTAACCACCCAGCACTTGTCGAGAAAGGGATGTGCGGTAGGGGCTAGGGTAAATTGGAGCAGCATGGTACCCACCGTATTTGTGCCACCATTGTAACGGAACAATGGGTGATCTTTAAGGAGAAGATGTTCCAATTACAGGCTAGGTACATTCCAACAAGAGGGAAGGGTAAGGGAACCAAAGCAAGGGCTCCTTGGATGACGAGGGAGATAGAGAAGATGATGAAACAAAAAAAGAGGGTGTATAATGCATGTCAGGTGAATTCTTCAAGGGAGAACCAGACCAAATACAATAAGTTGAGAGGGGAAGTGAAGATGAAAATACGATTGACAAAGAGAGAATATGAGAGAAGAATGGAGGTTAACATAAAAGGGAACCCAAAAATCTTCTACTGGCATGTAAACAGTAAGTGGGTAGTAAGAGGTGGGGTGGGGCCTATTAGAGACAAAGAAGGTGATATGCTTAGAGGCGCAGGGCAAGGCTAGAATACTCAATGATTACCTTGTATCAGTGTTTACTAAGGAGGTGGATGCTGACAAAATATCGGTAGAAGTGGAAAAGTTAGAAGCAATGGAAGGGGTGAAAATTGATAGACAGGATGTACTAGAAAGGCTGGGTATACTTAGAGTGGACAAGTCGCCTGGTCCAGATGGCTTGCACCCCAGGTTGCTAAGGGAATTGGGGGAGGAGATAGCGGAAGGGCTTGCCATAATTTTCCAATCTTCCCTAGATGCGGGGGAGGTGCCTGAGGATTGGAAAGTGGCAAATGTGACACCATTGTTCAAGAAAGGGTGTAAGGACAATCCTAGTAACTACAGGCCGGTCAGTTTAACATCAGTGGTGGGTAAAGTTTTAGAAACAATAATCAAGGAAAAATTTAACAGGCACTTGGAGAGGTTTAAGCTAATTAAGGAGCGCCAACACGGATTTGTAAAAGGCAGATCGTGTTTGACTAATCTAATTGAATTTTTAGATGAAGTAACAGAGAGGATTGATGAAGGTAATGCAATGGATGTTGTCTACATGGATTTTCGGAAGGCTTTTGACAAAGTACCACATAGAAGGCTGGTTAACAAAATTGAGGCTCATGGAATACGTGGGTCAGTGGCAGCTTGGATAAGGAATTGGCTTAAGGACAGAAAACAGCGAGTTGTGGTAGATGGCTGTTTTTCAGACTGGAGGATGGTAGACAGAAGTGTTCCCCAAGGGTCGTGCTGGGGCCACTGCTTTTTTGATGTATATAAATGACCTGGATATTGGAATACAGTGTAGAATTTCTAAATTTGCTGATGACACCAAACTTGGGGGTGTGGCAAACAGTGATGATGATACCAATCGACTACAACAGGACATAGAAAGGCTAGCAGAATGGGCAGACAAGTGGCAGATGGAATTTAATACAGAGAAGTGTGAGGTGATGCATTTTGGCAGAAGGAACAGGGAGAGGCAATATAGACTTATTGGCACAGTTTTAAAGAGTGTGCAGGGACAGAGGGACCTGGGAGTTAATGTGCATAGATCCCTGAAGGTGGCAGGACATATTGAGAGAGTGGTTAACAAAGCATATGGGATCTTGGGCTTCATAAATAGAGGTATTGAGTACAAAAGTAGAGAAGTTATGCTGAACCTTTTTAAATCGCTGGTTAGGCCACAACTGGAGTACTGCGTCCAGTTCTGGTCACCACACTTTAGGAAGGATGTGAAGGCCCTTGAGAGGGTGCAGAGGAGATTTACCAGAATGGTTCCGGTGATGGGGGATCTTAGCTACAAGGACAGGTTGGAGAAGCTGGATTTGTTTTCATTAGAGCAAAAGAGGTTGAGGGGTGATTTGATAGAGGTGTACAAGATTATGATGGGTTTGGATAGGCTAGACAGGGAAAGGCTGTTCCCACTAGTTGATGCTATAAGGACTAGGGGTCACAGATTTAAGGTTTTGGGCAAGAGATACAGGGGGGGACGTGAGGAAAAACCTTTTTACGCAGCGAGTGGTGATGACCTGGAATTCGCTGCCGACAGAAGTGGTGGAAGTAGAGACACTCAATGTTTTCAAGGGGAGACTGGATAGGCACTTGAGGGAACTAAACTTGCAGGGCTACGGGGATAGTGCGTGGGATTGGGACTAACTGGATTGCTCTACAGAGATCCGGCACAGACTCGATGGGCTGAATGGCCTCCTTCTGTGCCATTATGACTCTATGACGCTATGAGTTTAATTGTGTATCACAGCATTTTAACAGGCACATTTTGGTCAGCATCAGTCACACGTTCAGGGAAACCTGGCACCAAGCAGGAGCAGGCCCAGAAGAAGGCCAAGAAGGTAATTAAAAAAAAATGTTTCCTCTGGGCCCTACAACAGAACCTTGGGCCTCCTCTGTCCCGGGTCCCTCCCCCCCTCCACCCCCGCTCTCCACTGACCGCTATCACCTCCAGACCCCTTCTGACACATTTATCTGACGGGCAGAGACAATTCCCGTGGGTGCCCAGTGGCAGTCTTCTCCTGCTCGCCATCCCACTCCCACCCGCTGGCCAGGAACTGATTCCTGCCAGGATCGGGCGAAGAGACTCATCAGTGAGATGGAGTTGAGGCCTAGGGGTTTAAATAGTCTCGGCCTCACTCCAGCAGCCCATGCGAGCGTGATGCTCGCCCTGCTGCCCCCATGCTGAACTCGCACCCCAAGTTAAAATCGGGCCTCAAGAGTACTCCCAAATAGCGATTCATCCAAATTGCACACAGCTGCTATATCTTAATCAGTTTGAGGCCAATTATTTCCCCCATACAGCCTTTAGAAAGGCTGAATTATATTTTGTTCCCACATGCAACCACTTACTTTTAAGTGAGAAGTCGCACAAAACCAGGTTATAGTCCAACAGTTTTATTTGAAATCATAAGCTTTCGGAGCTGCTGCTCCTTCGTCAGGTGAAGTGAAGGAATACGAATCGGCAAAGCATATATAGACAGAGAACAATGCCTGTGTAGCGTACAATGTCAGATGACTACAGTTAATCTTTCTGACTGCCTTTTATCACACCTCGGCAGAGAGACAATCAGGTCAGTCAGGAAGGCATTATATCAAAGATATAGCAAAATACAACTAAGACAATGAGGTGGGGTCACAGGGGGTCTAATGTGTCAAATTCTGCAGTCTGTATGGAAAACCATAAACTTTAAACTTTTTACTTTTTTTACTGGAAATCACATCTGTGAACAAGCCAACGACGACTTGAGTCTGGATGACTCTACGTCATGTAATGTGACATGAACCCAAGATCCCGGTTGAGGCCGTCCTCATGGGTGCGGAACTTGGCTATCAGTTTCTGCTCGATGATTTTGCGTTGTTGTGTGTCTCGAAGGCCGCCTTGGAGAAGGCTTACCCGCAGATCCGAGGCTGAATGTCCTTGACTGCTGAAGTGTTCCCCGACTGGGAGGTAACAATTCTGCCTGGCGATTGTTGCGCGGTGTCCGTTCATACGTTGTCGCAGTGTCTGCATGGTCTCGCCGATGTACCATGCTCCGGTGCATCCTTTCCTGCAACGTATGAGGTAGACAACATTGGCCGAATCACATGAGTATGTACCATGTACCTGGTAGGTAGTGTCATCACGTGATTGTTACCTCCCAGTCGGGGAACACTTCAGCAGTCAAGGACATTCAGCCTCGGATCTGCGGGTAAGCCTTCTCCAAGGCGGCCTTCGAGACACACGACAACGCAAAATCATCGAGCAAAAACTGATAGCCAAGTTCCGCACCCATGAGGACGGCCTCAACCGGGATCTTGGGTTCATGTCACGTTACATGACGTAGAGTCATCCAGACTCGAGTCGTCGTTGGCTTGTTCACAGATGTGATTTCCAGTAAAAAAAGTGAAAAGTTTAAAGTTTATGGTTTTCCATACAGACTGCAGCATTTGACACATTAGACCCCCTGTGACCCCACCTCATTGTCTTAGTTGTATTTTGCTATGTCTTTGATATAATGCCTCCCTGACTGACCTGATTGTCTCTCTGCCGAGGTGTGATAAAAGGCAGTCAGAAAGATTAACTGTAGTCGTCTGACATTGTACGCTGCACAGGCATTGTTCTCTGTCTATATATGCTTTGCCGATTCGTATTCCTTCACTTCACCTGACGAAGGAGCAGCAGCTCCGAAAGCTTATGATTTCAAATAAAACTGTTGGACTATAACCTGGTGTTGTGCGACTTTTCACTTTTGTCCACCCCAGTCCAACACCGGCATCTCCACATCATGGCTACTTTTAAGTGGCAGCATTGCTTTACTGCGAACAGCATTCCTTTAAGAGCTGATAACATGCATGATTTCCCGTCCTTCCCATTTGCCAAACTCCCACCAGCAGGCCTAATCCAGACTGGCAACTCACCACATTTAATTAGGGCTAACCCGGGAAAATCAGACCAGCTGGTGGGGGGGAGAAGGGAATCAGCCTTGCATGAATTTGGGGAGTTCTAGATTTGGCTAAGGCCGACTTCAAAGGGATGAGACAGAGACTGTCCACAGTAAACTGGGCAAATCTGTTAATGGGTAAAATGACAGAAGATCAGTGGGAGATGTTCAAAAAAGAATTTAAGGTGATACAGAACCAATTTATACTCCTGAGGGGCAAGAGCTCTACTTGCCAAAAGAACAGCCATGGACAACTAAAGAAGTAAGGGACAGCATAAAACTAAAAGAAAAAGCATACAAAAATGCGAAAAATAGCACAGATCCTGGCGAATGGGAAAGATACAAAGAACAGCAAAGGGTCACAAAACAGATAGTAAGAGCTACAAAAAGGGAGTATGGAAAGAAACTTGCAAGGGATATCAAAATCAACACAAAATTTTTTACAATTATATTAGGAAAAAGAGGGTAGTCAGGAGCAATGTTGGCCCCTTAAAAACTGAAAGCGGTGATATTATCAATGATAATAAGGAAATGGCAGACATGTTGAATAATTACTTTGCGCCAGTATTTACAGTAGAGGAAGAGGATAGCATGCCAGAAACCTCAAGGAAACTAAATCAAGCACAGGGACTCAAGAAAAGTAATGTAAGTAAAATAACAGCAATGAAGAAAATAATGGCACTAAAGAGTGACAAAGCCCCAGGACCAGATGGTTTCCATCCCAGGGTTTTAAAGGAAATAGATGAGTACATTGCAGATGCCCAAACTATAATCTTACAAAGTTCTCTTGATTTAGGAACCATTCCTTTAAATAGGAAAATTGTGCCTATCACTCCACTATTTAAAAATGGTGAGAGAGGGAAACCAGGGAATTATAGACCAGTTAGCCTAACATCTGTTGTTGGGAAATTGCTAGTCTATTACTAAGGATAGGGTGACTGAACACCTCAAAAATTTTCAATTGGTCAGAGAGAGCCAGCATGGATTTGTGAAAGGTAGGTCATGCCTGACAAACCTGATTTAATTTTTTGAGGAGGTGACTAAAGTAGTGGACAGGGGAATGTCTGTGGATGTTATTTATATAGACTTCCAGAAGGCATTTGATAAAGTCCCACGTAAGACACTGTTAACTAAGGTAGAAGCCCACGGAATTGAGGGCAAATTATTGACCTGGTTAGGAAATTGACTGAGCGGCAGGAGACAGGCTAGTAGGGATAATGGGTAGGTACTCAAATTGGCAGGAGGTGACTAGTGGTGTCCCGCAGGGATCTGTGTTGGGGCCTCAACTATTCACAGTATTTATTAACGACTTAGATGATGGCATAGAAAGTCATATATCCAAATTTGCCGATAACACAAAGATAGGTGGAATTGTAGGCAGTGTAGAGGGAAGCATAAAATTACAAAGGGATATCGATAGATTAAGTGAATGGGCAAAACTGTGGCAAATGGATTTCAGTGTAGGCAAATGCGAGGTCATCCACTTTGGACCTAAAAAGGATAGAACAGGGTACCTTCTAAATGGTGAAAAGCTAACAACAATGGAGGTCCAAAGAGACTTGGGGGTCCAAATACATAGATCATTAAAATGTCGTGAACAAGTACAGAAAATAATCTAAAAGGCTAATGGGATGCTGGCCTTTATAGCTAGAGGACTAGAATACAAGCAGGTAAAAGTTATGCTGCAGCTATACAAAACCCTGGTTAGACCATGCCTGGAGTACTGTGAGCAGTTCTGGGCACCACACCTTAGGACTTAGGAAGGATATATTGGCCTTGGAGGGAGTGCAGCGTAGGTTTACCAGAATGATACTCGGACTCCAGAGATTAAATTACAAATAGAGATTACACAAATTAGGGTTGTATTCCCTAGAATTTAGAAGGTTAAGGGGTGATCTGAGCGAAGTTTTCAAAATATTAACGGGAACAGATAGGGTAGATAGAGAGAAACTATTTCCACTGGTTGCGGATTCTAGGACTAGGGGGCATAGTCTAAAAATTAGAGCCAGACCTTTCAGGAGTGAAATTAGGAAACACTTCTACACACAAAGGGTGTTAGAAGTTTGGAATGCTCTTCCACAAACGACAATTGATGTTAGATCAATTGTTAATTTTAAATCGGAGATTGATAGATTTTTGTTAACTAGAAGTATTAAGGGATATGGACCAAAGGCAGGAATATGGAGTTAGGTCGCAGATCAGCCATGATCTCATTGAATGGAGGAGCAGGCTCGAGGGTCTGAATGGCCTACTCCTGTTCCTATGTTCCTAAAGCTTGCTGCACTCTGGTCCTAACACTGACGTGACAGGACTATAGAATCTCCTCTACTACATTTATTTACAAATATTCCATAAAGGAGTTCCTTCTTTGCTTCGATCATTTTTTCCAGTTCTAGTTTAGTGGGAAAACAACAATATTGCACCTAGAAGCAAACTGGGGTGACTTGCTTTATGTTTACATGTTCACTGCCAAATGGTACCGTCTGATCCATCTCTCTAGTTGGACTGTAAAGTTTACTAAGATTTCCTTTACTTCACTAAGTGTTCCTCGCTTTGTTGGGCACATTGTTCAGATCATTAGCAGTAGAAATTCGGCACAGCGGGAAACTTTTATATAATCAGCAACGTTAACATATCCCCCAGCGAGCATCTCATAGGCAGGTTAAAAATAAAATAGTGAAAAAGAACTAGAAATAATGCTACTTTTTTTGTTATTTATATGTTCTTATTTCTGATAATTGTTTGGACTATTTGTTTGAGGAATGAGAAGCAATGACATTATCGGAGAACCAGCATGGAGGCGTTGCTAAACACAAATGTGCGAGGGACTTGAATTAATGTACATCATTTTAATGACATGAACACCCTGGGTTAATATCACCCCTGTGGTAATTCAACTCCCTCACAATGCCGGCTCGACAACAGGTCCCGATGATGTCATCAGCGCCTACAAGTAAATCAAATATCAAGAAAAAGACCAATAGAAACTGGCAACTTAGAAATAACCTAAAATGATGTTACAGTTGATCATATCTTTTTCAGTTGTTAAGTTTAAATAGGGGTATTAATTGTTTCTCCTTAAGGTCAAATCCTGCTAAAGAGGACGTTTTTCTACAACAAATTGAAATGAGTGTAAAGACTGCCCCTTTTTTTTTAGTAATTTCTGCCATTAATAACGTGCCTAAGATGGGTTGCATCTTTAAACTGAGAAAATAGGTCTATGCAAGAGGCACAAAGAACCATATCAGGATCTATTGCATTGGATAGGCTTCTCTTACTTGAGTCAAAATACTTTTCTGGAAATATTAGTTTGAAACAGACTGAATATCATTTAATTCACTACAGCACATGGTTTGATGTCCTGGCACTGATCCCTGCTTTAATCGGGATGATCTGCTTTTCTATTCCATCCTATTTATTCCAATATGCATGGTCTTGAAATTGATTAAAGAGAAAGGATGAGAGCAGCATGGGCAAATGTTAGTCTCCTCCACCCACATGCTGTGCTTTTGCAAATAATCTGTGAAGACAGGAAAAAAATGGATAAGTATTGTGCAATTGGTCTGTAAACACACCATAAACACATTCACTTCAGTGCATCCATTCCTTCAATAAAGCTTAAAATGAGGCCTCACAGAGGAGGACTAGAAGTTGCCACTATTAGATACTGGAGAATATATATATATATATATATATATATACACATATAAAACTAAATGTTAACTGGCAGCTGCCATTTATCTAACGGTAAACAGCTCCCAATTTCTAGTACTATATCCTATGCTTTAATTCCCATTAAGTATTTATACAGTAAATTCGGCCCTGATTTTAACTCTGGGCGGCTGGGTGACGAGGTGAGTTGAAAAATCACTCATTGTTTCAGAAATGAGGCTCAGGGTATTTTAACTCCTGGGCCTCATTTCAATCCGGGCAGGAAGTTGGTGGAAAATGGCAGAAAATTGCACAGCCACAAGGACACTCACTGACACAAGTTAGGTTGGAGGGTCGGCTTCCGGGGCGGTTGGAAGTATGGTAACATCCAAACACAGACATAAAGGTGTTAGGCCATATAATAATCCACAGTCCCAAACATTTACCACAGGGCCGGCACTGCCTGTGGTACAAATGGACAAATTCACCATTAAGTCCTCTTCCTATTTGCATGCTGCTATTCTGTTCTATGGGGAATGTGCCCTGGAGTGGTGAGCAGGGTTACCCTCCTGACTACCACCTCATTCTGCACCACCTCCACTTTGCTGATTAATAAGAAGGGGATTGTAGTGATGTGTCACTCCATAACTTTGCAACAGACTTGGTTTTCTATCTACACATTTATTGTGCCAGCCATTGAGTTTTGCCAGGCATTTTTGTTCCCCAAGCAACCTTTGCAAAGACTGAAATATACATAAGAATATAAGAACATAAGAATAGGAGTAGGAGTAGGCCATTCAGTCCCTCGAGCCTGCTCTGCCATTTATTAAGATCATGGCTGATCTTTTACCTCAACTCCACCTTCCCACACTATCCGCATAGTTCAAAAATCTAGGCTGACACCCCAGTGCAGTGCTAAGGGAGCGCTGCACTGTCAGAGGTGCTGTCTTTTGGATGAGACGTTAAACGGAGGCTCTGTCTGCTCTCTCAGGTGGATGTAAAAGATCCCATGGCACTATTCGAAGAAGAGCAGGGAGTTATCCTGGTGTCCCGGCAAATATTTGTCCCTCAATCAACATAAGAAAAGCAGATTATCTGGTCATTATCAAATTGCTGTTTGTGAGAGCTTGCTGTGCGCAAATTGTCTGCCACGTTTCCTACATTACAACAGGGCTACACTTCAAAAGTACTTCATTGGCTGTAAAGTGCTTTGGGACATCCTGAGGTCGTGAAAGGCCCTATATAAATGCAAGTCTTTGTTTCTTATCACTTGATTCCCTTAGTATCCAAAAATCTATCAATCTCTGTCTTGAATATATTCAACGACTGAACATCAATAGCTCTCTGGGGTAGAAAATTCCAAAGATTCACAACCCTTTGAATGAATAAATTTCTCTTTATCTCAGTCCTAAATGGCCGACCCCTTATTCTGAGACTGTGACCCCCTAGTTCTACACTCCCCAGCCAGGGAAAACATTCTCCCAGCATCCACCCTGTCAAGCTGTGTCAAGCTTTTTAAGAATTTTATATGTTTCAGTGAGATCACCTCTCATTCTTCTACATTCTAGGGAATATAGGCCTATGTACCTGAGGTATTAACAGCCTTTGTAAAAGTTACCAATACATTTATCGCCATATGCAAGCATATACCTTTAAGTGACCATTTCCCTTTAAATTTACACCTCACGCAGTGTAAGCAACCTCTAAAGTCTGCTTAAATGTAACTTCTTGGGCTCCTCTGACAAACTGTCAACATAAGGCCCAATACGGGTTAGGACCTCAGCTGCACTACATAAAATAAGCCGAGCATGCAAAATCATGTAGGGCCAGGACAATTGACTGTCAGGTGAGTACCAAGTATCATCTGTTTGAAGGTCTAATTGCAAAAATCTACCCCACAATTTAACTTTAACACAGGCCTCATGAGATCAATTACACGGTACAAATGAAAAGTTGATCTGAAAGGGATTTGATTT
Source organism: Squalus acanthias (assembly GCA_030390025.1). Lineage (NCBI taxonomy): Eukaryota > Metazoa > Chordata > Chondrichthyes > Squaliformes > Squalidae > Squalus > Squalus acanthias. Next base: position 233,126,289 of record CM059425.1, on the reverse strand, counting down.
GCTCAGAGTTAATATGGTGCACCCTATTTTATCATAAAGGGTGAAAACAATGCGTTGCTATAAATAAAATAAATTATTTTTTTGCAGTGAATTTTGGAATCCAATTTTTTTCCCCTATTTCTACATTTGTTTGCAATCTTTTGTATTTTACAATTTTTATTCATTTGTGTAAACTGACACTTATCAGTGGAGCATTAATCGACATTAACTTCAATATATTCTGATGAAACTGACTGACATCAGTGTGTGCTGTTCATCAGTCATAATTTAGAGCTGGTTTTAATTGCATTAAATTTAAATTAAGACATTCAGTTTTTAGCCATTATTTTTCATAAAACACTTTGAACTGAATTTTAGTGGGTCACAAAGCAAGAGAGTTGACAAATTGAACAAATTATGCAAATTCCATTCATTAAAGTTCAAATGGTACTTTTAACACTTTACATGCAGAATTTTCTTTACAACTTGCTGCATTCGAACATTCTTGTTTAATTATATGTCAACTCAACAGCTTGATTTAAGATGTATAGCACGAGGCTTAATTAACAGTATTCTCAAAAGAAGTGCTAATTCCTAACCTTGGGATCCAGTCATCAAAAAATGCTTCACCGTTATTAAATTGAATTCTTATTTTTTTAATTAGATTTTAAAATTAATATTGTAGGCTTTTAGGAGCACAGCACTGAATGGAAAAAAATGCTGTTTTTGAGTTCCTGTCTGGTAATGTTAGGAACACAGTTCCTAACAGCAGTTAGGAACACATACATATCATGTAAAGCAGACAATTCACTCAGTCATAGACACTAAACTCATACACTGTTTTTATACCAGGGCAGGCCACTGAAGCAGACAGTATAAATGGGTTCAAAAGGCAATTAGATGTGATTTGGAGAGTGAAGGAATATGGATAAGTGGGATTAATCTATGAAAAGGAATGAGCTTGTTGGGCTTAATGACTTTTTCATGTTCCTAAAACCTCTTCTGCTTACACAACTTCATATAGGACAAGTGTTGGTGCTATTCAAACCAATGCAATACACATTCAATCCACTTTCATTGTAGAGAAATCGGCTTCATTTTCTGTAGATTTGAGATTATAGACAGATAAGTAGATCAAAACTCATATCACAAAGCAAAATTATCTCAGTAACTTAGATTTGACAAAAAAAAAATCAAGAGACTTTATTGTCCTTGTAGCTATGTGGGAAGACACCCCAGAGCAGGGTTCTCAACCGGGGGTCTGCGTCCCCCTAAGCGTCTGCGAGAAGATTTCAAGGGGTCCACGCCACAGGAGATCGACTAGTGGGTGGACCCGCCTCACTGCTGCCGCCTGCAGTTGGCGCCTTGTGGGGAGATTGGCAGACAGGCCGGGATTTTCCGGGTCTTCGGTGGCGGTAGAGGTGCGCGCTGCCTGTGGGCGTTCTGCGAACCTATCGCGAGTGGGAGGTGAAGGAGGAGGATGGGCTGGAGCTTCTGTGGGATAGCAAAGACTTGGGACCCGTCACACACTGCCAAGCCAGCCCGAGGCCTCGGTCTCTGTTTTAAATTGGCGCTGGTGGGCCTGAGGGATAATACCCATGATGCCCCTGTTAGATTTCTTTGCAACTGCTGGCACGACCGCACCGCAAGCAGATGCCCTCTGTTGGAAAAGGGGGAGGGGATGAAAGAACGAAAGGGAAGGTTTGTGATAGGGTGGAAGGCAGGAGTGATTAAATGACAAAAGGGAGGCAGAGGGTATGCCTGTGGTCCTAAATAAATACTTTGCATGTGTCTTCACCAAGGAAGAGGATGCTGCCATAGACATAGTGAAGGAAGAGTAGTGGAGATACTTGATAGGATAAACATTGATAAAGAAGAGGTATTAGAAAGGCTGGCTGTACTTAAAAGTAGATAAATCACCAGGAGTAGATGGGATGCATTCTAGGATGCTGACGGAGTTGAGGGCGAAAATTGCGGAGGTACTGACCATAATATTCCAATCCTCCATAGATACGGGGGTGATGCTAGAGGACTGGAGAATTGCAAATGTTACACCCTTGTTCAAAAAAGGGTGTAAAGATAAACCCAGCAACTACAGACCAGTCAGTTTAACCTCGGTAGTGGGGAAGCTTTTAGAAACAGCAATCAGGGACAAAATTAACAGTCACTTGGATAGGTGTGGATTAATTAAGGAAAGCCAGCACAGATTTGTTAAAGGCAAATCATGTTTAACCAACTTGATCGAGTTTTTTGATGAGGTAGCAGGGATGGTTGATGAGGGTAATGTGGTTGATGTAGTGTACATTGATTTCCAAAAGGTGTTCAACAAAGTGCCGCATAATAGGCTTGCCAGCAAAGTTGAAGTCCATGGAATAAAAGGGACAGTGGCAGCATGGATACGAAATTGGTTAAGTGGCAGGAAACAGAGAGTAGTGGTGAACGGTTGTTTTTCAGACTGGAGGAAGGTATACAGTGGAGTTCCCCAGGGGTCAATTCTAGGACTACTGCTTTTCTTGATATATATTAATGACTTGGATGTGGGTGTACAGGGCACAATTTCAAAATTTGCAGATGACACAAAACTTGGAAGTATAGTGAACAGTGAGGAGGAGAGTGATAGACTTCAGGAAGACATAGACAGGCTGGTGAAATGGGCGGACACGTGGCAGATGAAATTTAACGCAGAAAAGTGTGAAGTGATACATTTTGGTAGAAAGAATGGCGAGAGGACATATAAACTAAATGGTACAATCCTAAAGGGGTGCACAAACAGAGAGACCTGGGGGTATATGTGCACAAATCGTTGAAGGTGGCAGGCCAGGTTGAGAAAGCAGTTAAAAAGGCTTACAGGATGCTGGGCTTCAAAAATAGAGGTATAGAGTACAAAAGTGTGGAAATTATGATGAACCTGAATAAAACACTGGTTCGGCCTCAACTGGAGTACTGTATCCAATTTTGGGCACCACACTTTAAGAATAATGTGAAGGCCTTGGAGAAGGTGCAGAAAAGATTTACGAGAATGATTCCAGGAATGAGGGACTTCAGTTACGTTGATAGACTGGAGAAGCTGGGGTTGTTCTCCTTGGAGCAGAGAAGATTGAGAGGAGATTTGATAGAGGTGTTCAAAATCATGAGGAGTCTGGACAGAGTAGATAGAGGGAAACTGTTCCCATTGGAAGAAGGGTCGAGAACCAGAGGACACAGATTCAAGGTGATTGGCAAAAGAACCAAAGACGACATAAGAAAAAACTTTTTATGCAGCGAGTGGTTAAGATCTGGATGCACTGCCTGAAAGGGTAGTGGAGGCAGATTCAATCTTATCTTTCAAAAGGGAGTTGGATAAGTATCTGAAGGAAAATAATTTGCAGGGCTACGGGGAAAGGGTGGGGGAGTGGGACTAGCTGAGGTGCTCTTGCAGAGAGCCGGCACGGGCTCGACAGGCCGAATGGCCTTCTTCCGTGCTGTAACCATTCTATGATTCTATGATGCTGCAAGGCAAAAGGGGTTGGCAATGGGACAAGAAAAGAAACAAAAGCTGGGTCTAGAGGAGCTGTTAATGGAGACAGCAGAACCATTACCAGCTTCTATTATCTGAAAAAATGGGAGCAGAGGTTATGATCTGAAATTGTTGAACTCAATGTTGAGTCCGGAAGGTTGTAAAGTGCCTAATCGAAAGATGAGGTGCTGTTCCTTGAGCTTCTGTTGAGCTTCATTGGAACAGTGTAGGAGGCCGAGGTCAGAGGTCAGAGTGGGACGGAGAATTAACATGGCAAGCGAATGGAATCTCAGGGTCCCACTTGTGGACTGAATGGAGGTGTTCAGCAAAGCGATCACCCAATCTGTGTTTGGTCTCCCCAATATAAAGGAGATTGCATCGTGAGGCAGCGAATACAGTGTTGCATCTCCTGCACTTGCACGGGAAGGTACTGTGGGAAGGGGAGCGGGTGTTGGGGGGTGATGGAAGAGTGGACCAGGGTGTCGCGGAGGGAACGGACGCTTCGGAATGCTGAAAGGGGAGGGGAGGGGAAGATGTGTTTGGTGGTGGCATCACGCTGGAGGTGACGGGAATGGTGGAGGATGATCCATTGAATGTGAAGGCTGATGACGATCTGAATCGTTAGCTCTGTTTCTCTCTTCACAGATGCTGCCTGACCTGCTGAGCGTTTCCGGCATTTTCTGTTTTTATTTCAGATTTCCAGCATCCGCAGTATTTTGTTGCTGTTCATATTGTTGATTTATGGTTTTCTTGAAGTGCACTTGGGAAACCATTTCCACCATCACCACCAGTACCACTGTGCCAGTCACCACGAGGCATGCCACAGTGACCAGAGGGTGACTACTCTTCCAGTTCGCCTTTCCCCCATTGAAATGAGCTTGGCCTCTACTCAGCACCTGATCACAACAGCATAGTAAAGAGCAAGAACTCGACAATTTGGTGGTGGTGGGGGTGGAGCAGCTAAATTGAACCAGCATGTTTCCACTGCTGCAGCATTGCGTATTGATGCTTCATTGTGCTTCATTAACACACTGCCTAATGTATTGTTTAATTCTGTGTTCTTCGGTACATTCATTAATTTTGTAGCCGCATTTAATATAGTTAATTAGGTTTCTGCTGCTGTGAGAGTGGGTAGAACTTATTTATTTTACCAGCAGCGATAGAAAGGCACCTGTTCTGCATTATATTCAATTTGTTATTAATATTAAACTATTTTTTCCCCTCTGAATGTGGTGGAAGCAGGAGAGAGACAGTAAACTGCAGAAGGTCAGAATGGAATTTATGTTTTCACTTTGTTTTCACCTTTCAGTTATGATTAATTGAATAAGAAAAAAGAGACAATATGGGATTTTATATACAATGTATGTTGATATATGGTGACATCACACATAGTCATTAGATGGAATCTGAACAAACATATTTTTCAGTGAACATTTCAGACGGGATTATGAATTCCAACAACCTGCTAAACAAAATTTTAACACTTCAATTTATTTTTTTCTCTCTCCAACTTTCTTTCCTCCTCTCCTGAAGGCTTGGATCATATTGGGCTATGGTTTTGCGTTGCTGCATTATCTCAGCCAAGTGTTATTTCTTCATGTATAACCCTAGACTGCAAGTATCACCTGGCTATTTGACTGTGGAAAGCACCACAGCCACGCCCAATCCTATTCTCAACTACATCCACATATGGACACTTTCTAACAGGGTTTACTGGATAGCGATCTGGAGCAGGGCGCTGACTGATTTTTTTCCCCTCCCTAACCCAGGGATGCATAGGCTAATTGCAGCAATACAACAACTACCCTGGATGACATCAATTAATTGACTACAGAGCAAGAACCTGGGACTTTCTGGCCTGTGTAGCTTAGTATTACGAGGCAGTCCATTTACCCAGTGGCCCATTAGGGAAACTTCTAATTTAGTTTTAACAGTTTGGGGATACTTCAAGTTCATTGAAGGAAGGTATAGAGCTGGAATTGGTGTTTGGTTTTTTTTGGGAGTATTTCATGTACAATTTAAGTTTTATTTTTGTAAGCTGTTTTGTATATCCCCGCCGATCCCCTCCATCAGCAACATCCTCGAGCAGAGATCATAGGCAGGACAGCTGATCTTAGATGTTCTGTAGCCTGTGGGAGGCACATGAGAACATCTTCAATGTTGTCCATGGGAAGCACCGTGGTTTCCGTCTCCTCTTTAGGGTACAACTGGTGCCAGAAACTAGGATTATAGGCAGAAACCTGTGACCAAACACTCAGGAGCTACAGTGTGCTACTCAATCATTGCAGCCCTTAATCTGAAATTCTTAATGTGGTACGGTGCATCGATGCACTGAAGAGCTAGGTCACTGAGTGGTAGGATGGGCCTTTGCACTCACAATATCTCAAGTGGCCAAATTCAGATCTTTGCCACACTGCTGGGAAAGGAAACATAAGAATAGGAGTAGGACATTCAGCCCCTCAAGCCAGTTCCACTATTCAATTTGATCATGGCTAATCTGTACCTCAATTCCATTTACCTGCCTTTGCTCCCTTGATATCCTTACCTAAAAAATATTCTATCAATCTTGAAAATATCATTTGACCTAGCATTCATGGCCTTTTGGGGGAAACATTCCAGATTCCCAAAACCCTTTGTGTGAAAAGTGCTTCCTGATTTCACTTCTAAAAGGCCTAGTTCTAATTTTAGGATTATGCCATCTTGTTCTGGATTCCTCCAACAGAGGAAATAGTTTCTCTGTATCTACTCTATCAAATCCCTTTATCAGTTTAAACATCTTGTGAAAGGTGTCAAAGGGTAATTTGCCACTCCCCTATAAGGGAGGAAAGGTAAATCAAGGGGTCATGTGAGCTGCCATTGTGTCCCTCCTAATGGCTGGCTAATGTGTAGCTTTGGCAGAGGCCTGGGACATGCCTACCCTCTTGATGGGGGAACAGTGCATGGCACAGGGAAATCTTTGGAGAAACTAAAGTAACTGACAATCATGACAGTTGTAAGAGAAACCAGTAAGTTCTATGCGGTAGATTGAGGCCTGTTGTAAACGAGGTTAAGATCTAGCTTCTGTAAGGACAGGATCTGGCAGTGTACGGGGAATGGGTTGAGGGAGTGGAGTGTGTGAGGTCTGGCCCTATACCTATGGGATTAATAAGAAATAGAACCAGCTAAAATGTTATTCACCATGAAGGGCATAACTATTAACACCACTTTTAAGTGTTCCACAGATTAGACATATGGCATAATAATGAATAGCATAATAAGGTGGGGTAAAAACTTTCATATGTATTTTTGTTAAATGTTGGTAATCTTAGAAAAGTATGCTGCAGCTTTAATTGAACATAAATTATTTTGATATAAAAATGACCTTATAAAAGATGTTTCAAATTTTTGTTTTGCATTTGCAGAGATGTATATTTTAATTTTGACAGATTTTAAGTAGAACAATCTTTCTAAGCATTTGTGTGCTGAGGACTGTAGAGAAAGTGTGTTATAGTGAAGATGACAGCATGGACATAGTGTTACAGTGGAGGGTTAGTGTACAGCTTTATTGGATTGTTGGGAATTCCATATTTTTACTATTTATGTCTTATCTGCCTGTCTTGAACAACACAATTAATCATCTATTTTGGTGAGTTAACTACAGTTAAATGAATAACAGTTTTTCGCAAGCTGGAGCAAAATGTCACAGCATTTTCAAATAAATCAGCTGAGGTATAGAATCTAGTACAGAATGAGTAATCTTCCCCTCACATTTGGAGATATTTGGGGATATGTTGGTGTCAGCCACACAGACATAGAGAATCTAAGTTCTCTATTGAGTAGACAGGATGGTTATCAGACTGACAGGCAGGAGGCAGATACAGCCCCAGGCTGCCCTTGAGCTGTTCCAGTCGCGCATAGAAAGCACCTTGCAGCCTCTGACAAGCGCAGCAGATCGGCACTAAATCAAAAATCAGTGCCAGGTGGGAATCTAAGCCACCATGAAGGTCACAGCCATCAACAGCATGCCATCTCAATCCAAAGAAAAGGCACGAGATGAGGGAAGGTTGTATTCTCACAACTGGGCATCACTCAAAGTTATGGTCATGTTATATTAATCCCCTTTATATTAACTCGGTACACTTGATAATCTGCTGCATTTTACAGTTTCTGCCTTTATATTCCCTCAACCTTGGCTAATCGCAGTTATAGTTTCACTTCAATTCATCACATGAGAGCTAACATTCAGGTTATTTACCAGCAAAAGAGATCTGTGACTGATGCTGTACTGATAGTGATATCAAGCATCGAATAATATTGAAAACTTATACTTCTTTACAGCTTTGTCCTATATTTTCATCTTCTGATGTTTTGCCATTGCAGCCTCCAGTATCTCAATTCCAGGAAGAGAGCCTGTATTGGTGCTTTGTCCATTGTTATCGTCAATGGCGCTCTGCAGTCAGCAGGCTTAAGTTGTGCTTCAGTATGGTGGGGCTAAGTTCTTTTTCCGCTTCCAGAAAAGAGAGAGTGAGTGCTCTATCTCGTAACTCAGCCACTGAAGGCATCAGATTCAAATGATCAACTGAAGTACAAATTTGAACTTATGACCCTCTTGACTGGGAATACAATGAACGTAGCTCTATTTGTTTTTACATTACAACAGTGACTACACTTCAAAAAGTACTTCGTTGGCTGTAAAGCAGCCGGTAGTCATGAAAGACGCTATATAAATGCAAGTCTTTCTTCCTTTTTAAAAATTCTCCTGATAAGTGTATCTGTTATCCCTGGTATTATCCTCGCGAACCTACTCCTGAACTTTTCTAAGATCGCCAATATCCTTTCTATGATGGGATGTTTGAAACTGGACAGAACACTCCAATTGTAATTGAACCAATAGCTTGTATAGGTTCTTGTATAATTAAATATACCGTACCTCTATTGTAATAGTATTTCTATTTTTTCCCTGTACTCAAGAGGATTTGGCTCCTTGCTCTTTTATTCCCAATCCACCCTCCATCTCTGCCCCATAGAGAGAATATTGACCTCTTTCGACGTCTCTGTCAATGATATTCTGAAACTCAGCACTGAGAGTTATGCACAAGCCTAGAGGTGATTCTTTCTCCTTGTAAGGGGGTATCAAAAGATTGTCTTCTTAACAAACACAGTTGGGTTTAACTGGTTAACATGTTCATGTACAATCCTTTTGTGTGCTAGTGCAAAATAGTCATTAACCCTTTATAAAACAATTTTATTTTAAATGGGCTGATCACTGTATTAAAATAGTGCACAAAGAAATTTTACGCAAACTGATTAACTGATACACTACCAGAGGAAATTAAACCACTGTGGCTTTTGCCAATTCAATTGAAATGCTGGACCTCACAATTGTTTGATAATCAATGCATATAAATGAATTAAAATTCACAGCACATCATTAATTATTTACTCAACTGTTTACCTTAACTCTTAATTTATTCATACTGAGGATGATACTGTACATGAATTCCAGCAACAGAGTCATATAAATGGAGCTTAAAAATATTTGTTTATGCAGAGGCTAGTTGGAATTTGGAATTCTCTGCCACAAACCCATTGTTGAAGCAGGGTCCATAAGTTCTTGTAAAAAGGGAATCAGAAAGTTGCTTGAAGAGGAATATTAAAGGGTACGTGAAGTGAGCAGGAGAGTGGAATTAGCCTAGTTCTCCCGTGGAGAAAAACACCATTAGATTCAAGAAATAAAACTGCAGGCCAAAACTGGTCAGATCCAAAGATAATGGACACTGGTTAAGTTCTTGATTCAGTACCAAGTACTACATAATACAGGATCAAGAATATTCATAAAGCAGTAAGAGAGTTACAAATAATACATTTGAAAAGATCATAGGCCATGCACAGTGCTCAAAACCACTAAAACTGAAAGTCCTAACTATTGAACAAGAACAATGTAAAGCCATCTGTTAATGGAACAAAATCCAACTAGCATTGTCATTATCTAACCCAAAGAGTAATAGACTACCAACGAAGCCAATAAAAAGAAGCATCTCAAAGAGTGACAAAGACCAGAGGCCAGAACAGAAGAAGGGAGCCAGAGAAACTTTACAGGCAGGGGAATGGAGAAAGAAATAACATAATACAGGAAATAAGACGAGACAGTAGTCAAATCAAAGTGAGAAGTCAACTTACTAGTAAACGTGCTCATACTTCTCGGAGCTGTTGAATATTTGATTCCTCACAACAGTCCCCTGCCTTGAAGTGGTCACTGAGAACATTTCTATTGATTTTGAAACTATTATTGTAGTTATCAATAAGCTATTAAGCAGCTAAACTTTTGGCATACATGGGCAGATGTGATTAGATAATCAAAGCCAAAGTTTTCCAAAGTATTGGGAATTGTTTATATTGTTGGATATGCTGTTTATGAGATATGCCAGCAGTACTTTGAAAACAACAAAGTGCTCAAGCATTGAAGTTAAAACACTACAGCACTGCAAAAAATGGGTAACCTGCTTAACGATGAACTACACAAGAATCAGTGTCATGTCAATCGTCGCAGAGGTAAGTATATTTTTCTTAACAGAATAAGACCTCTTATCGACCCTATCTTGCAGAAAAAACAGGCAGGTGTCTGTGCAGGGAGAAGCTGTCTCAACCAAATATACATTCTGTGCAGGCTTGGCGAGGGAACAACATAACAACAGCCTTCATTTGTTACCTTCATTGATTTTAAAAAGCCATTCAATTTGATTGATGAATGGTGAAAGTCAGGCCCAAAGAGGAAGAACCCAGTCGACACTGAGTTGTAGATATGGTATGAAGTATTAATGACCACAAAACTAAGAACATCCAGCACACCCTACTTACATGGCTTTTCATACTTCATGATGCTCTCCAGTACTAAACACTTCAAAAAGTGCCATGAGCAGTCACATTGCTATAAGGACAACTCAGGTAGCTCTAGCATTATAAACGAATGTCTCACTAGTTTGAAGTTTCAACTAGGATTCTTCAAGGAAGTAAATTAACTCTGTTCTTGTTCATTATTGACACTGATTATGTGCAGCACAAATCAAACTTTGAACTTATGATTCTTCCAAGATGATCTATGTGATTTAGTCTTCAATGACCTAGACATTCTAAAGCAGATTATTATCTACGAAAACAGTTTAAATAAATCTAAGAACTCCAAAAATTGTGAAGCATGATTTGATAATAAGTATCAGATTTTTTTAAAAATCCGTGATTATTATGAGAAAACAAAGCTCAAAACTGTCCTGAAAGATCAAACCCGACCCTTTATGTCAAATTTTGTTTTATAACGCTCCTGTGAAGTGCCTTGGAACGTTTTACTACGTTAAAGGCGCTATATAAATACAAGTTGTTGTTGTTGTTGATTATAACGAGGCGATTGGAAAAAAAAGTGCCCGCACTTTTTCTTATTTACTCTTCCTCTCCATCATCTGCAACCACAGGATCAGCTTTTACATGTATATTAATGACACCCAGCTCAACAAGCATCTGTAACATGTACCTGTATTTTTCTGGAATGCACAGCCTGAAAGGGTGGTGGAAGCAGATTCAATAATTAATTTCAAAAGGGAATTGAATAAATACTTGAACAGGAAAAATTTTCAGGACTATGAGAAAAGGGCAGGGGAATGGGGCTAACTGGATAGCTCTTTCAAAAAGCCGGCACAGGCATGATGGGATGAATGGCCTCCTTCTGTGTTGTATCATTCTACGATTCTATGATTCAACCCATTACCTTGATCCCACAGCTTACCTCAATTCTGTCAGATTGCTTGTCCGACATGCAGTCTTGGATAGGTCTTAACTTCCTTCAGCTCATCATTAAGAAGACTGAAGTCATCATCTTAAGCCCCCAACACAAACTCTGCTGCTTGCCATTAATTCCTGCCCCCTCCACTACATACAACTGTCTTACACCTAACCAAACCGTTTTGCAATCTTGGTGTTCTATTTGACCCTCAGCTCAGTTTCAGACACCATATCCTTTCCATCTCAATGGGTGCTTGCTTCCATCTCTGTAACATTGCCTGCCTCTGCTACTATCTCAACTCCCTGCCGCTGAAACTTTCATATATGCTTTCATTACCTCTAAACTGAACTACTCCAACACCCTTCTTTCTGATCTCCCATACTCCACTATCAGTAAACTCCAACTTGTCCAAAACTCAGCCATACTTACCCTGTCCTGAACTAAGTTCCATTTGCCCATCATTGGGTCCTCATTTACCTGCATTGGCTCCCCATTTCCCCAATACATTGTCTTTAAATCCTCATGGCCTTGCCCCATCCCTATTTTTGCAATCCCCTCCGTTCCTATATCCCTCTTGAACATGGTTCATCTGACCGCAGCTCTTTTAGCAACTCCTCCTCCTTTTGCCCCACCATTGGTGGCAGCACCTTCAGCCACCAGGATGCTACTCTCTGGAATGTCCTCCCCAAACCTTTTTGCCTCTCTCTCTTACTTTAAAAACCTTCCCAAAACCAATTTTTTCCCCACGGTATTGATCACCTCTTCCTTTCTGGTTCAGCGTCTGTTTTTCTTACACCTGTCTGTGAAATGGCTTGGGTCACTTTTTATGTTAAAGGTGGGGGGTTAAATTCAACTTTGACAAAGGCACAAAGCGGGCAGTAGCAGATCAGTTGGCCATTATACATCCTGCAAATTTCCATTGACTCACGCAAATAATGGAAGGTTGTTCCGCTATCACCTATTTTGTGCCCTCGCCGAAGTTGAATTTTACCCCATGGTATATGAATGTTGTTGTTATATATCATCTCATTGTTGACACTTTCTGAATATAAGGACATAGAAATATCACAATCTTTATACTGAAAATTCAAGAGAATCTGAAAATCAAGTTCTTTTCTACTTGATCTAAGGGTTAGCAATATTTATCTATGGATCCTTATATGGTGTCCTGAAGTTCAGTTGAATATACCTTCTGCAGGATTTTTGCCTGAGGTCACACACTCAGTGCACATCACTAACAAGAAAGCTGAAGGCAGTGTCTCCTGTCCAAACCTTTCCATTAGTGCTAACTGCATTAGGTGAGGCATATTCTCAGAAGTCCGAAGATGAGTCAATTGACACCTATACCCTCTTATCAACCTATCCATGGAAAACAAAGCAAAGCAGAATCAAGACTCCAAATATAACGCAGGGCTAATTAGAAATAATGAATCTTATGCATGAATGTTGCACGGGGTGTCAATTTTATGACCCTTCTATACCCCACAGTTCTGCACTTCACCAATGATAATATTCCTCTATGTACTACCTTTAATTGTACATCCTCATATGCATACTTTGATAAGATTGTGCAAAATCAGTTATACATTTAACAAGAACACAATGTAAAACCAGTTGTTCTTATTACTATAAATCACCAGGTATCTTTTGCTTTACACATAGAAAGATAAATATCTGAATGCCATCCACCCATGTGGTCCTGGTATTCTTTTTGGCATTTAGTCAATTGCTCAAGTTTTGATTCATGTTTACTTGGTGATATCTGCTGCTGGCATGAACACTGATAATAATTGGTTTCTGCTGATGAGATAGATGGAATAACGGGGGGAGGGAATAAGGACTTGCGGGTTGAAAAATCCATCTGTCTCCCAAGTTTCTAATTTTCAATGTCAGTCAACTAAGGTGTTGGTGAATTTGTATATAAAAAATGATGTCAGCTCTCTGATGCAGCTGGGGCCCTGTCTTTAGCAAAACAGGGTCCCAGCCATCTGGTGGAAGTGGCCACATTAATAGCGTAAACACTGTCGGACCTACACTGCTCCCACCTGGGGAGCAGGAAACTCAGCCCAATATTGTATGATAAGGAAGCATTTTAGTTGTCAAACTTTTAGAATTCAGCTGATATTATCCTTTATTTATCAATTTTCAAATGTTGCTTTCCCCTCCCCAAAAACCACACCAGTGATTGCTCCCGCTCCCGCTCACCAATCATGTGCAGTATAAGTTAGGAGGTAGCCATTTCCATTGAAAATGAAAGAGATCTTTTAGCTTCAGTTAGGGAAGGCTGAATGGAGGTTCAGGAGAGAGTTGCTTGTAGGTATTGAAACTTAAAGGCTTCCCATGTTAATATATTTGCTGCTGTAGGTTCAACACATAAAATGCCTGTTAGTCTAAAGTGCTGCTTGTATTCATTCCCAACACATATACCTCTCCCCTTTAAAGTGCTGTTGCAGGCCCTTCACACTCAGCCATCCTGCCTAATTTACTGCCTGCAGATCAGCGATCTATTTATTGGGGCGCGTGTTTCATGCTGGCAGTTCACCAACCACATTATAATGGAGTCCCAGGACTAGAATGGATTGGGTCCCATGTGGACTTCTCCGCCCGTCCAAATAACGCTCAACGTGAAAATCGCCTCGGTTCTGTTTGCAAGCACTGTCGTCTTCCGTAAAAATGGAAAAGGCTGGAAATACATCTGTAAAGGGACAAGACAGGTCATGACGTTTCAGGTGTGAAACCTGAAATGTCAGCCTGGCTTTTCTCTTTGCAGATGCAGACGGACCTCTGTATATTTCTGGCATTTTCTGTTTTTATTTCAGATTTTCTGCATTTGCAGTTTTTTTCCTTTTTATATAATTGTTATCTTTCATCCTGATGATCACGAAACAAACTAACCAATTATATATAAACATTTGTCTGCATACAACTATTACTGCACTTCAAAAATAAATCATTGTCAGTGAAGCATTTTGAGACATTTCTGACATAAGAAATAGGAGCAGGAGTAGGCCATTCGGCTCTTCGAGCCTGACATACTTGTTAAGGCAAGTCTTTCTTTAAAGCAATATAAGTTTAATTTAATAGTCTTTTCTTTGGCGATGATTAGGCTTACTGTTCTAGTAGTTGCATATTGTAGGACATGGCTAGGATGCTGTACACAACAGGGCAGGACTCCAGGAAACAATGGAGCAACACAATTTAACTTAAAAATCTAGCTCCTACTTACATTTAAATGGAATTTGTTGGCAGCCAATAAAAAAGAGTGGTAAGCAGGCATTTAAATATGCCTATAAAAGAAACATCCAAAATTTAGTGTGAACAGAACTGCCTGGCAGTACTGACAGCAGAAACAAGCTACCACTCAACAAGAGAGCTGTCTAGGGCTAATGGTTTAAGGAATATTTCTCATCTCACTTCTGACTAAAGTAGTAACATTGCAGTACATTGCAGTCAAACTCATTTACGTCCACCTCCTGCTAATATTAACAAAAATGTTAGGACCCGGTCTCTTCTCTGCACATTAATATCAAATATTACCGTGTATGTCGTCATCGACATAAACACTGCCACACTTAATTTCACAATTAAGAAAAAACCCTAACAGTTTTAAAGGCCTTCTTTATTACCACTTATGTCAACAGACCCTTATCGTGGAATATTTCACTGCCAACAATGGGTAGTTTAGTCGCTTTAAAGCTTGACATGGTCTCGTGTACAAAGAAATTTGCGGTGAAGGTAAATATGCCAACCTGTCTCACCTCGACAAGTGGAAGACTCGTCTCCAGGAAATTCTCATATAAGGAAAGTCAAAAAATCCACAATGCTTTATTTATATATATATAATAAACATTTGTTATTTAAGGAATGAGGAAAAGTGGAAATTCAATAGACTGGGGAAGTTACAAAAACAACAAAAGGATACAAAGAAAGTAATAAGAGACACAAGAAGAGAATTTGAAAAAAACTTGCAAGCAACGCCAAAGCTAACAGCAAAAGTGGGTTCATTAAAGATGGATGCAGGTGAGATTGTAAGGGATAATAAGAAAATGGCAGATGTTTTAAATGAGTACTTTATATCTGTTTTCACAGTGGAGGGAAAGGACAAAATACCATTGGTACAAGGGAACCTAAAAGCAAGTCAAGTGGAGGAACTTATTGGATTTAATATAAGTTTAAAAATTGCAATGGAGAAAATAATGGGACTTAAGTTAGACAAATCTCTAGGACCTGATAGTTTTCACCCTAGGGTATTAACAGAAATAGGTGATGAAATTGCAGTTGCATTGGTCATAATCTTACGCTTTCTAGAAGTAGGAATTGTGCCTTTGGATTGCAAAACCATAAATGCCAATCCATTATTTAAGAAGGGAGGAAGGAAGAAATCAAAGCCTGGAAATTTACTGGGGTGGGTTACATAGGCGGGGGGGTGGGAGGGGGGTGGAGTTTCGGATGGGAAACCTGGAAGTCTGGGTTTCTCTGCATGCTATGGAGTTTTAACTCCACAGCATGTGTCTTTTGGCCCTAACAGGTTCCCTGCCTGCAAGTAAGCCTGATTGACAGGCTTGGCTTCCAGTCAGGCAGGGAGCACTCCGGAGCAGGCTGCAGGACCAGGTAGGTCTGATCCACGACCCCGGGCGGGTCCGATCCCAGGGTGGAGTGATCTGATCCCAGACCCTAGGGGTCTTTGTATAGGGTGGGGTCTGATGGGGGGTGGAGCTTGGGAGGCCACGAGGAAGCATTCCTGCTCATCTTGGCCCACAAGCAGTGCTGTAAAGGCACTTACCTTCTCCCTGAAGCTGTCCCCGCCTTACTTCAGCTGCTGGGTTTCCTGAAGCCTGGGAAACCCGGCCGCCTACTGTAAAACTTGCAAAGCAAGTTAACTCAGAGGCTGCCAGCCTCATTAACATATTAAAATGCCATCCCGCCTCCTGGGAGTGGGTTGGCTGCCCATCCCTTGTCCTGCCTCGGTAAAAACTGGAAGCTGGTGGGTTGGAGCTGGCTTCTTAATGCGCTCAGAATTTATTCCGATTTAACCCCCCATCTGCACCCAATCCCGCGTGCTCACCCATGTTAAAATTCCCTCTCCCCCCAAGTAACTACAAACCTGTCAGTTTAGCATCAATTGTATCAGCTGATCAAAGAGAGTCAGCATGGAGTTGTGAAAGATAGGTCATGTCTGACTAATCTAATTGCATTTTTTTTAGGTCACTGGCATGGTGGATAGCGGCGTGCCAATGGATATTGTCTATATGGACTTCCAGAAGGCATTTGATAAGGTTCCACACAAGTGATTATTAGCAAAAATGAAAGCACACGGAGACAACTTTGTGACATGAGTCAGTAATTGGTTGGTAGTTAGGAGACAGAGTAGGGATAAAGGAAACGTTCTTTGATTGGCAGGCTGTGACAAGTGATATTCCCCAGGGATCTGTACTGGGGCCCCAGCATTTCACCATATGACCTGGATGAAGGACTAGAGAGTTGTATATCTAAGTTTACAGATGGCACTGTTAGGAGGCACAGTCAGTTGTGCAGATTGGAGCAGGAAGTTACAAAGGGGCATAGACAAATTAAGTGAATGGGCAAAAATGACAGATGGAGTTCAATGTGGGTAAGTGTGAGCTCATCCACTTTAGATCTGAGAAAGACAAATAGGAACATTTTCTTAATGGTGCGAGACTAGGAGCTGTGAAGGAGCAAGGGGATTTGGGTGTCTATGGGGGTGGAATTCAAAAGTGAAGAAGTGATGCTTCAATTGTACAGAGCCTTGGTCAGACCGCATCTGGAGTACTGCATTCTGTTTTAGGCACTGAACCTTAGGAAATACATATTGGCCTTGGAGGGGTTACAGCGCAGATTCACCAGAATGACACCAGGACAGGTTTCATAAACTTGGCTTGTATTTCTTTCAGTTTAGAAGATTGAGGTGTTTAAAATGCTAAATAAACTCGATAGGGTAGATACAGAGAAATGATTTCCTCTGGTGCAGGAATCCAGAACAAGGGGGCGTAATCTTAAAATGAGAGCTAGGCCATTCAGGAGTGAAATCAGGAAGCATTTTTGCACACAAAGGGTAGTGAAAATCTCAAACTCTCTCCTAGAAGGCTGTGGATGCTGGGTCAATTGAATTTTTCATGACTGAGATCGAAAGGGTATCAAGAGATATGGAACAAAGGCAGATAAATGAAGTTGAGGTACAGATCAGCCATTATCTATTTGCGGAACAGGCTTGAGGGGCTAGATTTTGTCAATGGGGGCGGGACTGCTGGTTGTTGGGTTTCAGTCCCGCCCCCAACGACGTCCGGCCAACCCATGCTATTTTCCCTTGATTGACCTTGTTAAGCCTGCCCTGCAGGCTGAGCAGGCCAATTAAGGGAAAGCCGGTGACAGAGGACATCAGCGTATGACGTTTCATCTGTCAAAATTTTTTTGACAGATGAATTGTCAGCGTTTGACAGTTTAGAGAAGCTGTCAAACACTGACAATCTCTGTTCTATGGTGAGCCCTTGTACTGAAGGCTCACCAAAACCTATTTCCTCCGCAGAAATCAGATGGCTGCTGCATCTGAGAATGCAGCAGCCATTCTGTCATCTCTGCCGTTGAGATGAGGCACCTCTGATCCCCAAGGGTTGAAGCCTGCAGGAAGAAGCAAAGGTAAGTAAACTTTTTCTAACACTTTACACTCACCTCTCATACTTACCTCTCCACACTTGCACCCATCACTCACCTCCACAGCAGACTTTTCGATCCCTCTCACCCCCGCAGACCCACTGCTCGCCTCGCTGACCCTGGCAGGGTTTCCCGAAGTTGGAAAGCCCGCACTTGCAGGGATAAAATGGGGATAAGCCTCAAAACTGCCTGTTAAATACCTGTTAACAGGCAGTTAATTGGCTGTAATCCCCTTCCCGCCTCGAGGAGACGGGTCCCTGCGCGAGTCGGGGACCCACCTCCCAGGAAGATGGCACGGAGGCGGGTTGGGAGCGGGTTCAGTACGCGCTCCCAGCTTCTGCCATTTTCCCGGCAGTCCCGCCTCCATACCCGCCTCCCCAGGGCTCGCAAAATTCCCCCCCTCCTGTTCCTATGTTCCAAAGTTCCTATATAAATAATCTTTAAATTACAAAATGTGCAAATGTCCAAATATATGTAATTTCGACAAACCTTGTATGTCGACAAATTAGAATGGTTCCCATAATGTCGACATAAGTAGGTGGAACTGTAAAAGAAGTTACAAAGTTATACAGCTACTGTTCATTGGTGTTATGGTTGGACCTATTGTGTTATGAAATGCCTCCATCTAGTGGCAATTTGTAATAAAGTCTTCAGAGATTTTTGTTCTTGAAATGATTGTTCGGGACTAATCTTCAGGTTTGGCAGATTGCTTATCCTCCTCCATCACTTTCAGTTGACCATACCAGGTGTCCACCTGGAATGACTTTTTCAGATGTGGGGTTACAGGAGTGTAATAGATTACCACTCTGTTGCCGATTTATGTTAGTAAGAGTGTGAGTTAGTGGTAATCGGCTCCACGATTGTTTTGCTCTGCTGGTCTGGAGTAGTATTAAGGCCAGCTCAAATCTGCCTTTTGGACTGCTGTGGTCACTGTATATACATATATATTGTTTGGGAATACATTTCCACATATATGCCTGGAGTCTTATTGTTAGTGTGATAGGATTCCACTTGTGTTCATTTCTCACATGGCATTTAATTTAATAAAAAATCAATCCAAAGTTATCTGTGGGGCAACACATGCAATATTTCCCAGTGCTGGTGAGAAACAGGAGAATCTGCCTGTGTCTATACAACAGAAGAGCTACTGCACAGTAGGGAAGAAGTAAAAAAACAGAAATAAAATAAGAATAGCTAACTCTTACTACTTTACTTACGATGTTAAACTGAGTTGGTCAATCAGTCCAGATTGCAAAAGATACATTGCTTGTATCAATAATTTGACAACATTATTTTCAAAGTCCATAAAGACTTGGTGAATAAACATTTTTTTGAACTAGATATTCGTCTCGAGCGGTGGCGCAAAACGGGCAGTATCGGATCGGCCGCACGTTATACGCAGCGTCCGAGACGAATTTCTAGACCCTGGTATTTTTGGCTGATTTTTGAAGTGTGTATCAGTTGAATTATGTAAAATAGTAATTACATGAATCGCCCTGTTCTGCATACGTTCTAAGAGAGGATTTGAAGTGTTTGACAAAGATCTTAGCCTCTGAAATAAAATAAAAAATGCTGGAAATACAGAGCCGGTCAGCCAGCATTTGGTTCGGATGAAGGGTTATAATGGAAACATTAGCTTCTCTCAAATGCTGACAGACCCACCACATATTTCCAGCATTTTCTGTTATTATTTCAGATTTCCAGCATTTATGACCTTTCTTTTAAACTCAGCATTTAACTGGTTTTGTAAATGGCACCCATAGCGAGAAATTATAAAACTTGATCATAGTTTCTCAGGCAGTCTGTAATCTATCTAGTATCTCCAGCTCATTCTGAACCAAGTTGGTTTGACAGCACATGTGATGTAAAGGCTCGTTCAACTTACAAACAGGCCACTGTTCCGTAAAACCTTCTTCCTGACCTCACAGTCATCAATGGATTTCTTTAAAGAACACGGTATGGTAGTATAGTGGTTATGTTACTGGACTAGGGAGGCAGTCAGTGCCCGCTGGAAGGAGCACTTCGAAGATCTCCTTAACCGAGACTCTGTCTTCGACACGAGTGTCCTTAACTCCATCCCACAGCATGCTACCCGCCACCATCTCAGCACAACCCCAGCCCGGCATGAGGTTGAAAAGGCCATCCGACAACTGAAGAACAACAAGGCCTCAGGAGCAGATGGAATCCCTGCCGAGGCACTAAAGCATGGTGGAGAAGCACTAATGGCATGAATTCATGAACTCATTTCGCTTATCTGGAAGGAGGAGAGCATGACAGGGGATCTCAGAGATGCCGTAATTGTGACCATCTTCAAGAAAGGTGACAAGTCCGATTGTGGTAATTACAGAGGAGT
Organism: Squalus acanthias; assembly: GCA_030390025.1. Taxonomy (NCBI): domain Eukaryota; kingdom Metazoa; phylum Chordata; class Chondrichthyes; order Squaliformes; family Squalidae; genus Squalus; species Squalus acanthias. The sequence continues at coordinate 233,106,039 of CM059425.1, read as the reverse complement.
TTCCCTGCTGTCTGCCACATGGAAAGTTATCGCAAGAATCCTCCTCAATCGCCTTCTCCCAGTGGCTGAAGAGCTCCTTCAGAGCCGCAATGCGGATTCCGCCCACTAAGGGGCACAATGGACATGATCTTCACCGCGGGTCAATTACAAGAGAAATGCAGGGAACAGCACCAACTGCGGTACATGGCCTTCTTTGACCTCACAAAGGCCTTCGACACTGTCAACAGTGAGGGATTATGGAGTGTCCTCCTCAAATTCAGCTGCCCTCAAAAGTTTGTCACCATCCTCCGCCTGCTTCACGACGACATGCAAGCTGTGATCCTGACCAACGGTTCCACCACAGACTCAAATCACGTACGAACCGGGGTCAAGTAAGGCTGTGTCATCGCACCAACGCTCTTCTCGATCTTCCTTGCTGCAATGCTCCATCTCACCCTCAGTAAGCTCCGCGCTGGAGTGGAGCTAATTTACAGAACAAGCGGGAAACTGTTCAACCTCCGTCGCCTCCAGTCCAGATCCAAGGTCGTTCCATCCTCTGCCGTCGAATTACAGTATGCAGACGATGCTTGCGTCTGCGCACACTCGGAGGTCGAACTCCAAGCCATCGTCAACACCTTCACCGAAGCGTACGAGAGCATAGGCCTTACACTAAACATCCGTAAGACAAAGGTCCTCTACCAACCTGCCCCCGCCACACAGTACTGCCCCCCGATTATCAAAATCCACAACAAGGCCTTGGACAATGTGGACCACTTTCCATACCTCGGGAGCTTACTGTCAACAAGGGCAGACGTCGATGACGAAGTTCAACACCGCCTTCAGTGTGCCAGTGCAGCCTTCGGTCGCCTGAGGAAGAGAGTGTTTGAAGACCAGGACCTCAAACCCGGCACCAAGCTCATGGTCTACAGAGCAGTAGTGATACCCGCCCTCCTGTATGCCTCAGAGACATGGACCATGTACAGCAGGCACCTCAAAGCACTGGAGAGGTACCACCAACGCTGCCTCCGCAAGATCCTGCAAATCCATTGGCAGGATAGGCGCACCAACGTCAGTGTTCTCGCTGAGGCCAACATCCCCAGCATCGAAGCTTTGACCACACTCGATCAGCTCCGATAGACGGGTCACATCGTCCGCATGCCCGATACGAGACTCCCAAAACAAGCGCTCTACTCGGAGCTCGTAAAAACGGCAAGAGAGCCCCAGGTGGGCAGAGGAATCCCTTCAAGGACACCCTCAAAGTCTCCTTGAAAAAGTGCAACAACCCCACCGACACCTGGGAATCCCTGGCCCAAGACCGCACAAAGTGGAGGCGCCGAACACCTCGAGTCTCTTCACCAGGAGGAAGCGGAAGCCAAGCGCAAGGAGCGCAAGGAGCGCAAGGAGCGCACGTCAACCCAAGCACCCCACCCACCCGCCCCTTCAACCACCGTCTGCCCCACCTGTGACAGAGACTGTCGGTCCCGCATTGGACTCATCAGTCACCCGAGAACTCATTTTTAATGTGGAAGCAAGTCATCCTCGGTTCTGAGGGACTGCCGAAGAAGAAGATGGACTAGTAATTCAGAGGCCTGGACTAATAATCTGGAGACGTGAGTTCAAATCCCACCATGGCAGATGGGGAATTTAAATTCAGTTAATTAAATAAATCTGGAATTTAAAAAAAAGCTAGTGTCAGTAATGGTGACCATGAAACTACCAGGTTGTTGTAAAAACACAACTGGTTCACTAATGTCCTTTCAGGAAGGAAACCTGCTGTCCTTACCTGGTCTGGCCTATATGTGACTCTTGGTTGGCTCTTACTGCCCTCTGAAATGGCCTGGCAAGCCATTCAGTAGTACCAAACCACTACGACAAAGTCAGCACTGTAGGAGTACCTTCAAGGACTGCAGTGGTTCAATATGGTGACCCAATACACAGTGTCCTGGAGTTGCAATGCAGTTTCCTGTGGCCTTGTTTGGGGACTGGGCCTGTGTCTCCCACGTCCTAAGACAAAGTCATTAACCAAAGGGATGGTGCTGTGGATGGGAACTAACCATGCTGGCCTCAAAGGGACCCGTTGTAAGTTTGGATGGTGGTACACCAAGTGAGATGAGGCCTCCTGAAGGACTGGTCACTTCTGCTCCCAAGAATGCAGCAGGCATGTGTGGGCTGAGATGCACTCCTGGTGGTGTGGCCAGTATGGACATTATTTAAGTAGGATGACCTCCTGCTGATCCATAATACTCCAGTAGGTTCAATGCTGTGGGTCACCAGTGGCACAAACCTAGGGTAACTACCAGCACATAAGAACATAAGAAATAGGAGCAGGAGTAGGCCATATGGCTGATCATCAACCTCAACTCCACTTTCCCGCCCGATCTCCATATCCCTTGATTCCCCTCGAGTCCAATAATCTATCTATCTCAGCCTTGAATATACTCAAAGACCCAGCATTCACAGCCCTCTGGGGCAGAGAATTCCAAAGATTCACAACCCTCTGAGTGAAGAAATTCCTCCTCATCTCAAGCTTAAATGGCCTACCCCTTATCCTGAGACTATGCCCCCTAGTTCTAGACACTCCAGCCAGGGGAAACAACCTCTTAGCATCTACCCTGTCTATCCCCTTCAGAATCTTGTATGTTTCAATGAGATGACCTCTCATTCTTCCAAACTCCAGAGAGTATAGGCCCATTCTACACAATCTCTCATCATAGGACAGCCCTCTCATCCCAGGAATCAATCTAGTGAACCTTCATTGCACTGCCTCCAAGGCAAGTATATCCTTCCTTAGATAAGGAGACCAAAACTGTGCACAGTACTCCAGGTGTGATCTCACCAAGGCCCTGTACAATTGTAGCAAGACTTCCTTACTCTTATACTCCAACCTACCTTGCAATAAAGGCCAACATGCCATTTGCCTTCCTTATTTTTTGCTGTACCTGCATGCTAGCTTTCTGTTTTTCTTGCACGAGGACACCCTCTCTGAACACCAACATTTGAAAGTTTCTCACCATTTAAAAAGTATTCTATTTTTCTATTCTTCCTACCAAAGTGAATAACCTCACACTTCCCTACATTATACTCCGTCCGCCACCTTACTGCCCACTCACTTAGTCTATCTATATCCCTTTGCAGAGTCTTTGTGTTCTCCTCACAGCTTACTGTCCCACCTAGCTTTGTATCGTCAGCAAACTTGGATACATTACACTCGGTCCCTTCATCTAGGTCATTAATATAGATTGTAAATAGCTGAGGCCCCAACACTGATCCTTGTGGCACCCCACTAGTTACAGCCTGCCAACCTGAAAAAGATCTGTTTATTCCTACTCTCTGTTTTCTGTCCGTTAACCAATCCGCTATCCATGCTACTATATTATCTTGTCCTGAGCAACCTCCAACTCAGTAGTGGTAAAGCTAATTATAAAGCTAAATTTAGTATGGTTTTCAGCATGATGGCTCCACTGTCGATCTTCTTACCTCCGTTACACACCTTTGGAACTCACCTCTTGGACACTTTAATGATTCATTTATCATTGCCTTGAAATGAAGTGCCAATTGAACTGTATATGGTCTTATTAGTTGAGGGGGAAATATTGGCAAGACATTAGGAGAATTCCCTGCGCCTTTTCAATTATTTAATCTCTACCTGCACTGCCAGAACAGGCAATGGGGCTTCCATTTTAAACCATCACCTAAGGGATAGTACCTCCAACAATGAAGTACTTCCACAGTACTGCATTGGAGTGTCAGCGTAGATTGAAGGATGGGTTGTTTTTAAAAATGATAAAAAGTAGTGGAAATAATATTTCTTGGTTGTTTATGTGTACCTTGGATAGAGTAGTGGAGGTGAAAAACCTGGAATCATTTAAGACTGCTGGAATGGGGTTGGAGGCTTTAGGCTCATTCTGGATCGATGAACTAAGATGGCGTGATGGCCTCCCTCATCTGTAATTAACTTGTGATCTTGTGTAATATTTCAGCTGCATCAGTGGTCTGAGATTGGAGTTGAGGTGCACTGGTGGAATTTTGCTTTGTATCTGACCCACACATACCTAACCTGGATTAGTGTTGTATGTTCACTAAATATAAAAATATTTAATTCTTGCAAACTGTTGTTAATCATTTTGATGAGCAAATATGAGATTTTAATGAAAAACAGACTGATTGGCTTTTTTGTGACAATGTTTGCTATCAAAATAATTGCTGACTATTTAGAAAATTAAGCACTGTCCTTATTTGCATTTTTCAGTAAATGGAGCCAAATTAAGTGCAGTTTTGTGCTCTGGGTCCAAATGACTAGAAGTGGGTTGTACTGTCCAAAGTTGTTTCATATTAGACCTTTACAGCAAGTAGACAGAGGAGTCTTTCATCCCATCGGTCTTACCTGGATTACAACCCGGGTCCTGCTAAAATGAAATGGCTTTGTGCTTACTAATTTACTAGTGCCCAGAAATAAAACACTTTTCCATTTCAGATGTCAGTTTCACATGCTCTCATGTAAGGCACAGCATAGGTAGAATACAAAGCAGAGCTTCCTCAGACAACTACTTCCTTGGTGGTTAGTATGGGAAGCAGAAAATATCACATAATGGAAGTGGTCTACTGAGGAAGTCCCTGAATAAGATTGAACATTTTGTGCAATTAGTGCAGTTTAGTGTTGTTGGCTCATCAGGAACTGGGTTGACACTCGCTAAACTCATTTTGCAGAGAACCCTTACAGTCAGCAGAAATAGGGACTTTAATCACATCAGTCCAGCTTGGATTCAAACCTAGGCCCAAGAGGTGGAATGGCTGCGCTACAAAGCAGTCCAGTAGGAAATGGACACATGACATGCTCTCCCAGTGGTGTCATCCCTTGTACCCGTCACACAACTGGTCCCAGCGTACAGCATTGCAGAATCTGCCCCATGAGAGACAGACTTGCATTTATATAGCATCTTTCATGCCTTCAGGATGCCCCAAAGTACTTTATAGTCAATGACGTACTTTTGAAGTGTAGTCACTGTTGTAATTAAGGAAATGGGGCAGCCAATTTGCAAACAGCAAGGTCCCACAAACAGCAATGAGATAATGACTAGATAATTTATTTTAGTGATGTTGGTTGAGGGATAAATATTGGCCAAGACACCGGGAGAACTCCCCTGCTCTTCTCGAATAGTGCCATAGATCTATTACGTCCACCTGAAAGGGCAGATGGGGCCTCAGTTTAACATCCGAAAGGTCTAAGGTGGATGAAAGATTATGTTTGACCCTCATTAATATTTTAGCCACCAAAAATGTATGTCCTCCATGATGTACACCCAAGAAATGAAGTACACGTTTGCCTCCAATAATAAGTTAATATATATATCTGACAACAGCGTTGACAACGGGCTGCCAGTAGCAGTTTCTAACCCTAGCACCAAGGGTATTAAGGGTTACAGAACCAAGGTGGGTAGATGAAGTTGAGATAAAGATCAGCCATGAATTATACTGCAATTATATAGGGCCTTGGTGAGACCACACCTGGAATACTGTGTACAGTTTTGGTCTCCTTACCTAAGGAAGGATATACTTGCCTTAGAGGGAGTGCAACGACGGTTCACTAGACTGATTCCTGGATGGGGGGATTGTCCTATGAGAAGAGATAGAATCATAGAATTTTAGAATGGTTACAGCACGGAAGTAAGCCATTTGGCCCGTCGAGCCAGTGGCAGCTCTCTGCAAGAGCACCTTAGCTAGTCCCACTCCACCGCCCTTTCCCCGTAGCCCTCCAAATTTTTTTTCTTTCAGGTACTTATCCAACTCCCTTTTGAAAGCAGTGATTGGGTCTGCCTCCACCACCCTTTCAGGCAGTGCATTCCAGATCCTAACTACTCGTTGCGTAAAAAAGTGTTTTCTATGTTGCCTTTGGTTCTTTTGCCAATCATCTTAAATCTGTGTTAACATAAGAAATAGGAGCAGGAGTAGGCCAATTGGCCCCTCGAGCCTGCTCCGCCATTCAATAAGATCATGGCTGATCTGATCCTAACTGCCAATCTACTATCACAGAACCATCTCCTGAACGTAACAGAATTGGACACACAAAATAGGAGTAGGATCAGGCTACACAGCCCCTGGGCCCGCTACGCTACCCACAGGGCCATGACCGATCCGAACCTAGACTCATGTCCAAATTCCTGCCCGCTCCCCGTAACCCTTAATTCCCTTTACTTCTAGGAAACTGTCTATTTCTGTTTTAAATTTCTGTAATGATGTAGCTTCTACAGCTTTTTGGGGCAGCATATTCCATGGACCTACCACCCTCTGAGTGAAGTAGTTCCTTCTCATCTCAGTTTTGAAAGAGCAGCCCCTTATTCTAAGACTATGCCCCCTAGTTCTAGTTTCACCCATCATCGGGAACATCCTCCCCGCATCCACCCGATCCAACCCCTTCACAATCTTATATGTTTCAATAAGATCGCATCTCATTCTTCTGAACTCCAATGAGTAGAGTCCCAATCTACCCAACCTCTCCTCATATGTCCATCCCCTCATCCCCGGGATAAACCGAGTGAACCTTCTTTGTACTGACTCGAGAGCAAGTATGTCTTTTCTTAAGTATGGACACCAAAACTGTATGCAGTATTCCAGGTGCGGTCTCACCAATACCTTGTACAACTGAAGCAATACTTCCCTATTTTTATATTGTATCCCCCTAGCAATGAAAGCCAACATTCCATTGGCCTTCTTAATCACTTGCTGCACCTGCATACTAACCTTTTGAGTTTCGTGCACCAGGACCCCCAGATCGCTTTGTACTTCAGTACTTTCCAGTTTCTTGCCATTAAGATAATAACTTGCTCTACTATTTTTCCTGCCAAAGTGCATAACCTCACACTTTCCAGTATTGTATTCCATCTGCCAAATCTCTGCCCACTTACTTAGCCTGTCTATGTCCCCTTGCAGATTTTTTATGTCCTCCTCACTCACTACTTTCCCTCCCATCTTAGTATCATCTGCAAACTTTGATATGTTACACTCGGTCCCCTCCTCCAAATCGTTAATATAGATTGTAAAGAGTTGGGGACCCAGCACTGACCCCTGCGGAACACCACTAGTTACTGATTGCCAGTCTGAGAATGAACCATTTATCCCAACTCTCTGCCTTCTGTTAGATAGCCAATCCTCTATCCATGCCAGAATATTACCCCCAATCCCGTGATTTTTTATCTTAAGCAATAATCTTTTGTGTGGCACCTTGTCAAATGCCTTTTGGAAGTCTAAATACACCACATCCACTGGTTCCCCTTTATCCACCCTGTGTGTTACTTCCTCAAAGAACTCCAGCAAATTTGTCAAACATGACTTCCCCTTCATAAAACCATGCTGACTTTGTCCTATTAAATTATGATTATCCAAATGTCCCGTTACTGTCTCCTTAATAATGGACTCCAAAATTTTACCTACCACAGATGTTAGGCTAACCGGTCTATAGTTTCCAGCCTTCTGTCTACTGGCCTTTTTAAATAAGGGTGTTACATTAGCAGTTTTCCAGTCTGCCGGGATCTTTGCTGAGTCCAGGGAGTTTTGGAAAATTATTACCAATGCATCCACAATCCCTACCGCCACTTCCCTCAAGACCCTAGGATGTAAGCCATCAGGTCCAGGTGATTTATCCGCCTTGAGTCCCATTATTTTACCGAGTACCACTTCCTTAGTGATTTTGATTGTGTTTAGCTCCCCCCCCCCCCCCATAGCCCCCTGTTTGTCCAGTGTTGCTTCACTCGACCACTCTGCCAATGGGAACAGTTTCTCTCTATCTACAGACCCCTCATGATTTTGAACACCTCTATTAAATCTCCTCTTAATCTCCTCTGCTCTAAGGAGAACAACCCCAGCTTCTCCAGTCTATCCATGTAACTGAAGTCCCTCATCTATGGAATCATTCTCGTAAATCTTTTCTGCACCCTCTCTAAAGCCTTCACATCCTTCCTAAAATGCAGTGCCCAGATTGAGGCGACTAGACCTATATTCCCTAGAATTTAGAAGAATAAGAGGTGATCTCATTGAAACATATAAAATTCTTACAGGGCTTGACAGGGTAAATGCTGGGAGGATGTTTCTCCTGGCTGGGGAGTTTAGAACGAAGTGTCACAGTCTCAGAATAAGTGGTCGGCCATTTAGGACTGTGATGAGGAGAAATTTCTTCACTCAAAATTCTCTACCCCAGAGGGCTGTGGATGCTTAGTCGTTGAGTATGTTCGAGACAGAGATCGATAGATTTTTGGATATTAAGGGAATCATGGGATATGGAGATAGTGCAGGAAAGTGGAGTTGAGGTAGAAGATCTATTTCTTATGTTCTTATGAATAGCGGGACAGGCTGGAGGGGCTAAATGGCCTACTCCTGCCCCTAGTTCTTATAAGAACATAAGAAATAGGAGCAGGAGTAGGCCAATTGGCCCCTCGAGCCTGCTCTGCCATTCAATAAGATCATGGCTGATCTGATCCTAACCGCCAATCTACTATCACAGAACCATCTCCTGAACCTAACAGAATGTTCTTATGAAGGGCGGAATAGGCTGAATGGCCTACTCCTGCCCCTAGTTCTTATGTTCTTATGAATGGCGGAACAGGCTGGAGGGGCTGAATGGCCTACTCCTGCCCCTAGTTCTTATGAATGGCAGAACAGGCTGGAGGGGCTGAATGGCCTACTCCTGTTCCCTCACCTGACTCCTCCCCCTGGACACCTTCAACCCCAACTCTCGCTTCATTAGTCATTGTGAGGTCGTCGATGATGCACCTCGACTTCGTTGACAGCAGTCACCGTTTCCCGCTTTTATTGAACTCCCTCGTGCCGGGCCGGGTCGGGTCACGTTCTAACTACGTCACGCACCGGCCGTAACGTCACGCGCCGGCCAACGGCTCGAGGCGGGCTACTTCCGGTTTGTGACGCGCCTGCGCGGTAGGAGTTTTATTTTGTTTTTGTACCGGTCGCTGATTTGGCGTGTTTCTTCCTCAGCTTGTTGGTCTCCTCTTCTATCTCGGGGGACTGTCACTGCCACAACCCTCCTTCCGCCGGGCGCATCCCTACTCGGGCCTCCCCGCTCGCCGTTTTCTACCACTGTCCCCGGACACACCGTGAGGTGAGTGTTTGTCTGCTCTGCCAACAGTGAGATTCAGATGTGCAGCCGGCACGGCATAGGTTGATTGTTTTTTGTACTGTAACAAGTGAAGTGTTTCAAGATTGAAGTAACACTACTGTCCAACTGTGCACACCATTGCTCCCACTGCCCCTTCTGCACGGAATCTTCCTCTTTATCCTCGCTGAAATAAATGTACATCCCTGGATGCTAGAAGATTTAGAATTCAAATAAGGAGATAATAGGAGCAGGAGTAGGCCATTTGATCCCTCGATCCTGCTCCGCCATTCAATAAGATCATGGCTGATCTACCTCCTCTCCACTTTCCTGCACTATCCCCATATCCCTTGGTTCCCTTAATATCTAAAAAAAACTATCACTCTGTCTTGAACCTACTCAACGACTGAGCCTCCACAGCCCTCTGGGGTTGAGAATTCCAAAGATTCACCACTCTCTGAGTGAAGAAATTTCTCCTCATCTCAGTCCTAAATGGCTGACCCCTTATTCTGAGACTGTGACTGCTGGTTCTAGACTCCCCAGCCAGGGGAAACATCCTCCTTGCATCTACTACCCTGTCAAGCCCTGTAAGAATTTTGCATGTTTCAATGAGATCACCTCTCATTCTTCTAAACTCTAGAAAATATAGGCGTAGTCTACTCAATTTGTCCTCATGGGACAATCCCCCCATCTCGGGGACCAGTCTGGTGAACCTTCGTTGCACTCCCTCTATGGCAAGTATATCGTTCCTTAGGTAAGGAGACCAAAACTATACACAATACTCCAAGTGTGGTTTCACCAGGGCCCTATATAATTGCAGTAAGATGTCTTTACTCTTATACTCAAATCCTCTTGTAATAAAGGCAACATACCATTTGCTTTCCTAATTGCTTGCTGTACCTGCATGGTAACTTTCAGTGATTCGTGTACAAGGACACCCAGGTCCCTCTGAACACCAACATTTCCCAATCTCTCCATTTAAAAAATACTCTGCTTTTCTATTTTTCCTACCAAAGTGGATAACTTCACATTTCTTCACATTATATTTGATTTGCCATGTTCTTGCCCACTCTCTTAGCTTGTCTCTATCCCCTTGACGCCTCTTTGCATCCTCCTCACAACTTACACTTCCACCCAGCTTTGTATCATCAGCAAACTTGGATATGTTACATTTGGTCCCCTCATCCAAATCATTGATGTAGATTGTGAGTAGCTGAGGCCCAAGCACTGATGCTTGTGCTACCCCACTAGTTACAGCCTGCCAACCCGAAAATGACCCATTTATTCCTACTCTCTGTTTTCTGTCCGTTAACCAATCCTCAATCCATGCTGGAACTGGGATGCTGTTCCGACATCAGGGAATTATGATCTGGGGGGATGTAGCTAGATCCAGAGGATGGAAATGAATAGAATATTCATGGGTATAAAATGTTTAGAAAGGCACAGTGGACAGAAAAGGACCCGGTGCAGCCTTATATGTCAGGGACATCTGGGAGGTAAAAGAAATCGATTCTGTAGGAGGTAGAAAGCTGCAAAATGAGCTATTCTGGTTAGCGACCTCTAATGCTAAAAAAATCAAAGCTAACACTAAGGGAAAGCTGTAGGCCATCTAGTTTTCATGAGGACATTGATCAATAAAGTATGTGAAAATAGGAAACTTATTTTAAAGGGAGATTTCAATTAGCCTAATATACACTGAGAAAACCCAAGTAGATCTATACATGAAGTTATTGATTATAATTGGGATATATTTGTCTGGAGAGGGCATACTGCTCATGTCTTCCCTTGTGAATATTTGATCACCCAGTGTGTCAAGAAAGCCACAAGGGGAAATGCTTATCTTGACCTAGTAATTGTTTGTGATCTTAAATGGATTAACAAACAAATTTAAGTGAAATGAAATGGAAAAATTACTTGTATGAATTTTTTTGTTTGCAAATTCTGCAGGATGAAAAGTGATGGGACTCACTAGGATGAATACAAGAAAATGCAGAAACATGTTAATAGAATGATCAGAGGGACTTTAAAAATTCTCATTATTGTATTCATTAGTGTGTCAGCTGTGGCTCAGTTGGTAGCACCCTTGCCTCTGAGTCAGAAGGTTGTGGGTTCAAGTCCCTCTCCAGAGACTTGAGTGCAAAAATCTAGGCTAACACTCTAGTGCAGTGCTGAGGGAGTACTGCACTGTCAGAGGTGTCGTCTTTCAGATGAGATGTTAAACCAAGCCCCGTCTGCTCTCAGGTGGGCGTAAAGGATCCCGTGGCTACTATTTCGAAGAAGAGCAGGGGAGTTATCCCCGGTGTTCTAGATAATATTTATCCCTCAATCAACATAACAAAAACAGATTATCTGGTCATTATCACATTGCTGTTTGTGGGAGCTTGCTGTGTGTAAATTGGCTGCCGCGTTTCCTACATTACGACAGTGACTACACTTTGAAAAGTACTTCATTGGCTGTAAAGCGCTTTGAGATGTCCGGTGGTCGTGAAAGACGCTGTATAAATGCAAGTCTTTCTTTTATTCAAATCCCTTCACGGCCTTGCCCCTCCCTATCGCTTTAACCTCCTCCAACCCGGCAATCCTCCGAGAAATCTGCGTTCCTCCTACTCTGACCTCTTGTGCATCCCTTTCACACTGCATTGGCAGCTGTGCCTTCAGCTGTCCAGGCCCTAAGCGCTGGTATTCCCTTAATAAACCTCTCTGTCGCTCCACCTATTTCTCTTCCTTTACAACCCTAATTAAAACCTACTTTTTTGAACAAGCTTTTAGTCACCCCTCCCAATATCTCGTTCTTTCGTTCAGTGTCAAGTTCTGTCTGATTACGCCTCTGCAAAGCGCCTTGAGATGTTTTTCTACGTTAAAGGCGCTATATAAATGCAAGTTCTTGTTGGTGAAATAGCTAAGGATAAAGCCGAAAGAGACCTAGGAGTCTTAGTAGATTTGATATTAAACCTGTCCAAACATTGAAAGCAGCAATGAACCAAACTACTTGGGCGTTGAAAGATAGAACCAAAACAGTAGAATAAAAATCGGAGGAAGTAATGATCAAACTTTGTAGTGCTCTGGTCAGATCACATGTTGAATACTGCATCTAGTTTGGGTTGCCAAAAAAATAAGAGAGACCTTCAAGTGCTGGAGGCAATACAGAGAAGAGCTACTAGACTGATCCCCCCCGTGTCAGGGGCCAGCGTTATAAGAAAAGACTGAAGAGACTTTGACTTTTCAGTCTAGAAAGGAGGCATTTGAGAGGTGATCGTATACAAGATTGTTAAGGGTACGGAAAAAATAACCAGGAATATTACTTGAAGTTCTATTCAAGAAGTAGAACGAGGGGACATGGGTTCAAACTAGTAAAAAGCGATTTGAGGCCTGGTATCGGGAAATTCTTCCCACAAACCGTGCTTAATGTGTGGAATCAGCTTCCAGATAGAGTAATGGAGATAAAAACCCTGGAATCATTTAAGAAACAATTGGATGCTACAGTGAGGTGGAGGTGGGGAGGCGCAGGAGCAGGTGTTAGGATCACTCTGGTTGAAAGTATTAAGATGAACCAAATGGCCTTCCTCATCCATAATTATCTTGAGATCTCCAGATAACAAAACTATAACTAACTATTTATGATCGTGTAACTGGTGGTTGTTGCAGTGCCTCTAAATTTATTCCTTAAATGAATAGTGAGGTGGTCAACTTCACAGTGCAGAATTACTGATAATCTCAGCTCTGATTTAGATAAACCTAGGTTTGTTATGACCTCCAATCATTAAAGTAAATGGAATAAAGTATAGTATATTTTCTCTCTCCTGATCATAAGTAGGAGAGATCAAAAAGTTCCACCAGCAGGCATTGTCAGAAAGATTTTATTTTTTCAACTGTTTACTGGGAAAGTTATAGCGAATAATGAATACATAGGGATGTATTACAAAGTAGTAATTTTACTGCCTATTCCATCCTCCACATACCCAAGTAGACCCAACAATTGACCATATTCTCTGGGAAATGGTCACATAAGGGTTGAACTCACTTTCGGACCGTTTATGATGTCCGAGGTGTTCCCATGTGACCACTCCTGCCCCCTTGCAGTAGAAAATGGCGAGCTGAACCCTGGAGTTTACTTTAGTTTATCACAGCAGTGGGTGAACATTTGCTCATGCATGAGTTACTTCTCATCAATACAAAAAATTCTATTTTCTTCAAATGTTCTCTCTTCAGCATTCAATACTTTTTCTTGCCTTTCTTATCGAATCATAGAATTTTGCAGGAGGCCAATTGACCTGTTGCTCTTGTGCCGGCTCTCTCGAAAGAGCTGTTCACTTCGACCATTTCTCTGCGCTTTCTCTATAGCCTCTTGCATTTTCCTTTTTCAAAAATTTGTCTATTTTCCTTTTAAAATCTATAATTGATTCTGTTTCCATCCCTTTTTCTGGCCGTATATCCTGTGTCTCAACAACCTTCTGTGCTTTTAAAAAAAAAAAGTGTCTTGCTACTGTTGGGCCTGCTCAGTGTACCAGTCTGTCGGTCCCAGATCTGTGACATTGATCCAAGATGCTGCAATCACAGAAGTGGGTGCATCTGGTTTTGTTGGAGTATAATTCTGCAGCACTGGCACAAATATTTTATTTTTATGTCTTTAAAGCCCAGCTTCACACGTGACTTGTTCAGGTAACAAGTCCATTGTGACAGATTAAATTCTGTTTAAAAATAAATAAATTCATCACTTGTACATCTTCCTCTTTTTCCTCATATCCAAGGGATTACAGATTATCAGAGCAGAAGGAGCAAATAATTCCTTGCGAGAAGTGTCAGCCTTGGATCAGTGAGAAGACTCTTGCCTCTGAGTCAGAAGGTCATGGTTTCAAGGCCCACCCCAATGACTTGAACACATAATCTAGGCTGACACTTCAGTGCAGTACTAAGGGACTGTGCACTACAGAAGGTGCCTTCTTTTGGATGAGACATTAAACCGAGGCGCCATCTGCCCCCTCAGGTGGATGTGAAAGATCCAATGGCACTATTTGAAGAAATGTAGGGGAGTTCTCCTGGTGTTTTGGCCGACATTTATCCCTCAACCAATAACCTGGGGGGGGGGAAAAAAGCAGATTATAAGAACATAAGAACATAAGAAATAGGAGCAGGAGTAGGCCAATCGGCCCTTCGAGCCTGCTCCGCCATTCAATAAGATCATGGCTGATCTGATCCTCACCTCAAATCTAAAGAACACAAGAAGTAGGAGCAGGACCCGGCCACTCAGCCCCAGTTTCACCCATCCTTGGGAACATCCTTACCGCATCCACCCGATCAAGCCCCTTCACAATCTTATATGTTTCAATAAGATCGCCTCTCATTCTTCTGAACTCCAATGAGTAGAGTCCCAATCTACTCAACCTCTCCTCGTATGTCCACCCCCTCATCCCGGGGATTAACCGAGTGAACCTTCTTTGTACTGCCTCGAGAGCAAGTATGTCTTTTCTTAAGTATGGACACCAAAACTGTATGCAGTATTCCAGATGCGGTCTCACCAATACCTTATATAACTGCAGCAATACCTCCCTGTTTTTATAATCTATCCCCCTAGCAATAAAAGCCAACATTCCGTTGGCCTTCTTGGTCACCTGCTGCACCTGCATACTAACTTTTTGATTTTCTTGCACTAGGACCCCCAGATCCCTTTGTACTGCAGTACTTTCCAGTTTCTCGCCATTAAGATAATATTATCTGGTCATTTATCTCATTGCTGTTTGTGGGACCTTAGGTGAGCAAATTGGTTGCTGCGTTTCCCTATATCGCAACAGTGACCACTTAGATTTTTTCCTAATGAGTGTAAAGGGACTGTCTGGAGGAAAGTTGTCTGCTGCTAAAGCAGAGCTATGTTTAATTTGGCAAGCCCCTTTAGGCCGCAAAATGTGACCTACGTTCCCAACTGCTCCCTGTGGGGGTAACTTTCTGTAAATCGGGATAACCTGAGATTAATTAGGTAAGAGTGCTGTTCCTTATGAAAGGAACCTGTTCAGTTGTAATTGTTTTAGGAGTAGTATTTGAGTTAATCATATAAGTATGTTTACGTGTAAGTGTAACAAAAGCAAAATACTGCAAATGTTGGAAATCTGAAATAAAAATAGAAAATGCTGGAAACACTCAGCAGGTCAGGCAGCATCTGTGGAGAGAGAGAGAGAGAGTTAACGTTTCAGGTCAATGACCTTGAGGCCTGTAGTGCTGTACTGGCTGAGATCAGCTAATTCACCACAGAACAGATATAGGGCCTGGTACCTTCCTTGTTTGTATGCTTCAGCTACTCACCTGATAAACCCACTGAACATTTGGGAGAGCTCTATGACCCTATTCGGTCTATTTTCAATCTGGACATCTGGTTCAGCTTACATTCCTAACTGCACATTTTTGGTTTTATCCATAACAAGTATATGAATAGGAATCTAATTTACTTCAGTTTTATTTTTCAGCAGTCCAGTTGTAATGATACAGCAGATAGCAATTCCTTTTCTTTCCTTTCCTTTTCACAAAGGGTCTCGAGAGGTTTAATGCATTCTTTTCAGGCAAGTAAGCCTGTTTTATCTGGCCTGCTTGACCTACTGTTTGGCTCTGATGCTTTTGTGCTTTTTTGATGCCTACTTGAACAAGAAATAAAAATGAGGTCTGGTGTTGTGCCTGTCTTGTTAGAGTTTTCAGTGCAGATCTGGAACTGAGAGAATTTTTTGTAGTTACTGATCCAGAACCAATAGGAATTGAAACTTCCAGGCCTAAGATTGCAAAATGGGCCCGTTATCTTTCAGAAAATAGAAGTCAATATTGTAGATTAGTGTATGGGAACACCAAGAGAACAAACATTAATGAGTATCAAAGCCTTGAATTCTTGGATCGAAAACAGGCTCTGAGTTCTTTAAGGGCTGTGCATTGCTGTATCGCAAGAACGTATTTGAAATTTAAAATCAACAAAGTTCTATTTTTGTATTCAAGTATTAATGTTGGAATAGGAGACTTAAAGCTACCTAAGCTGCTAGCACATTGAACATTTATTTATACTGATATTAGATACACTTACTAGAGAGTATCTGAATTCATCTATAGTACCAGGGCATAACTAGATTTCTAGTTTGGTATAAGAGTATTGAACTATGATATAATCCATTCCTGATAATTCAAAGTTGTCTTTTGAACGTAGAAGAAAATCTAAGAATTTGAATTAAGCAATGTAAATAATACAGCAAAGTGAGGGTTTAGTGCTTGAATCAGATCATTTGAATTAAACAAATTTAAATTGAGGGGACTAGATTGTTGATGCATTGCCTTCTGTTTCGTTTGTGTTCCTTGTAGTTCATCAATATTTGTACTGATCTTGTTAAGATTTCTGATATTTTGTCAAAAAGCAAAGAAACAGCTTGAACTGACCCTTATAGATGCCAGTTTCATTTTAACCATATGTCTAGTCTGTGGAGTTCTGCATTAAAACCAGTGAAGAATCTCACAGCTGGGATTTAAGCTTTTATTTAATAATGCAGTGACTAGCATATAGAGCAAATGAGTTGATTATTAGTGACCACTTTTTTAATATTAAAGTACGTATGAAAATATAAAGAGAATATATATGGGGAAGAATGGCCCTCAGATGTGAACGGGACAAGTGATTGGATATCACCAGGGTGATTGCAGCAGAGATTGACCAAATGTATTGCTGTGTTGAGAAAGGGGAACATTTTGGCTGAAATCCTACACAGGCCATTCGGCCCAACCAGTCCATGCCGGCGTTTATGTTCCACATGAGCCTCCTCCTGTCTTTCCTCATCTAAATCTATCAACATAACCCTCTATTCTCTTTTCCCTCATGCTTGTCCAACCTCCCCTTAAATGCATCTACACTATTCGCTTCAACCACTCCCTGTGGTAGCGAGTTCCACATTCTCACCACTTTTTGGGTAAAGAAGTTTCTTCTGAATTCCCTATTGGATTTCTTGGTAACTATCTTATATTGATGGCCTCTAGTTATGCTCTTCCCCACAAGTGGAAACATTCTCTCTCTATCCACTCTATCAACATTTTCATAATTTTAAAGAGCTCTATTAGGTCACCCCTTGGCCTTTTTTTTCCAAGAGAAAAGAGACCCAGCCTGTTCATCCTTTCCTGATATGTATACACTCTCATTTCAGGTATCATCCTTGCAAATCTTCTCTGCACCCTCTCCAGTGCCTCTATATCCTTTTTATAATATGGCGACCAGAACTGTACGCAGTACTCAGTGTGGTCTAACCAAGGTTCGATACAGGTTTAGTGTAACTTCACTACTTTTCAATTCTATCCCTCTAGAAATAAACCCTAGTGCTTGGTTTGCTTTTTTATGGCCTTGCTAACCTGTGTCGCAATTTTTAGCGATTTGTGTATTTGTACTCCTAGATCCCTTTGTTCCTCTACCCCACCTAGACTCGCACCCTCCAAGTGATAATTGACCTCCCTATTCCTCCTATCAAAATGTACTACCTCACATTTATCTGTGTTGAACTTCATTTGCCATCCCCCCCAATTTGGTGTCAACCGCAAATTTAGAAATTGTGTTTTTGATTCCTAAGTCTAAATCGTTAATGTAAATTGTGAACAGCAGTGATCCCAGCACTGATCCTTGTGGAACACCACTACCCACCTTCTGTCACTGTGAATAGCTACCCTTTACTCCTACTCTCTGCTTTCTGTCCTGAAGCCAGCCAACAATCTATTCTGTCCCCTGACTCCGCATTCTCTGACCTTGTTCATCAGTCTATTATGGGTACCTTATCGAAGGCCTTTTGAAAATCCAGATAAATTACATCTTCTGCATTACCATTGTCTACTATCTCCGTTTCCTCTTCAAAAAATTCAATAAGGTTGGTCAAGCAAGATTATCCCTTTTGAAATCCATGCTGACTATTCATTATTATTATTTTCGTTGATGTTCTTCTATTTTCTCCTTTAGTAGTGATTCCATTATTTTTCCTACCACCGATGTTAAGCTGACTGGTCTATAATTCCCTGGACATGTTCTATCCCCCTTCTTAAATATCGGTATTATGTTAGCTATCCGCCAGTCCTCTGGCACTATACCTTTTTCTAACGAATTATTAAATATGCGTAGTAATGCCTCTGCTATCTCTTCCCTAGATTCTTTTAAAATGTGTGGATGCAATCCATCCGAGCCAGTCCTCTGTATTTAGTACTCTGTCCTATAGGTATTTGGAATCTTTATAATTATGTATGTTAACACATTTCTTCTTTGTGCATCACCAGTCTGTCATGCCTCTAGGTAGCATCTCAATAGATTTTCCCATTATAAAGCCACCTGTCACACAATTCAGACTGCAGCTGTCCAATTCTACCACTAGATGGAGCATCATAAGCTCCAGGCCCCTAGACCTATACCTACAGCATCACTAATGCACCGAGGGTAATTTGCTTTGTCTTGACTTTCTGTGGGGACTACCACAGGATATCCACTAGTAGTGAGACTGTATCCATGTGTGGTTGTCCCAGAGCAGAAGGCCACTTTGTCTAGTTGGAGCATACATTTCAAATAGTGAGCCCTTGGGTGCTTCACTGCAGAGAATGAAAATCAGTTGAGTCATTCCCAGTTGCATTTCCACACCATCTTGCTTCTGCAACAATTTCTTTGTAACAAAACCTCCTTTTTTGACTTGGTAATCCTTCATGCAATAAGGATTGAGTTGGCAATTTGTGCCTTTTTTGGTAGCATCACAGTACGTGGTACAGGATAATTCAGAAATTAGCTACTGAGCTTCAGTCCCACTAATGTTTGCAGATGACACAATTGAGATCTCTCCCTTCTGACTTGGACTTTAATATATTTTGGATTAATTGAAGGTTATGAATGATTCTTGACTGGTTTAATTTAACATATTTTCTATGTCTTTCATTTCAGTGCGGAGATGTTGAAGTGGTTGCTGGGAGGAAGAGATGTGCAGGAGCCAGTGGAGGTGTTGTATAAATCTATTATACTGTGGTAGATCTTTTTGTTGTATACTTACCTTTGTGCATCTATCAAACAGAGAACACATTACATCTTTTCTCAAATAATTTCCAGAAATATTTACAGCAGTTCTGTATCCTAGCTTTACCTTTGCATTATTAAATATCTTGTGGATGGAACCTGTTAGAAAATTGGTTTGACAAAGGATTTTCCAAATACTTTCTGAGTTGAGAGGTTAATTTCTTCATCGAGGTACTTTAAATTGACATTTTCTATAATTCTGTGGTGAATATGACTGTCCCTGGAATTATTCCAAGTGACTCAGCAGAGCAATACTTGACCTTATTTTTTTCATTTTTCTTGGAAGAGAATGTCTACTGTTTGCACTCTAAAGTATGAAATACAATATCCTTTACATGGGTTGCAGCATTTAGTGATCTGACTTGCATATTCCATTGACAGCATATGCCATCTTCTATTTATTCTGTGGATTGTTTTCTCTTTGAATGACTCTCCAGACTTTTATTGTATTGGAACACAAAAGCAAAATACCGTGGATGCTGGAAATCTGAAATAAAATCAGAAAATGCTGGAAACACTCAACAGGTCAGGCAGCAACTGTGGAGCGAGAAACAGAGTCAATGGGGGGAATTTTCCGGGGGGTTAACGGGTGGGATCAGTGGCGGGTCGGTGGGAAATCTGATTTTTTTGACACTGGTTTCGGACCCCGCTGTCAACCCATCGCAGCGTGCCTTTCCCACAGGCATGTGTATGCTCTCCGATCCGATCCGACCCGACCCGCAGAGGTGGGTGACCCAATTATTGGGTTGTTGACAGACCCTTAATAATGCTTTTAACATTACCTTTTCACTTTAACTGCTCGCCCACAGGGTCCATGCTGCTCGGGGACCACGTCTCTGAACCTGAGGAGGGAGTTGAATGGCCATTGCTCCAGCTGATTACTTGACAGCTTCAAATGTACAGTAAAAGATCCCACCTGACAGATAATCACTTTCCTCAGCCACAAGCTGTTTCTCAGTCCATTTCCAGCACAGATTCTGCAGGCTTTCCATCTACTCTTACCTCATTGGAAGAACTCTCACCATTGACAGAATGCTTCTGCCATCTCTACTTCACCTGCCATCTATTCCATCAACATAGGTGCCCTTTATACTGTCTCACCTTGGTCCTCAGAATCCGACCACGATCAGCACCAACAACAACACCAACCTTCTCCGCAATCACCTGATGCTGCACAGGACAGAGGGCATCAGCACCTGAGCACATTGCTGCCCAGGAGGCCAGATTTACTTCACTTGACGCTGTACACCCTGGCTGCCACATGATGCGCCAGGTTGGCACCACTCCACACCAACACCATAAAGCATCCCTACAATGTCCAAGCCATTCCTTTCACACACACCCCCATTGAGGGGGGTACAGTTATGTTTCACCATTCACTGCAACTCACTAAGCCACTTCCAAAGGTGAGCGCAAATCTGTCCAAGAATGCAAAGTGTTGAAAATAAAGGTTTCAATGTTTGACAGCACATTAACAGAAACTTTACATGAACATTGGATAAAATACCCAAGTGCCTACCCTTGTGTGTTGTTAGGTGGTATGGTTGAAGCGAATAGTATAGATGCATTTAAGGGGAGGCTAGACAAGCATATGAGGGAAAAGGGAGTAGAGGGTTATGCTGATAGATTTAGATGAGGAAAGACGGGAGGAGGCTTGAGTGGAGCATAAACGCAGGTTTGGGCTGAATGGCCTGTTTTTGTGCCGTATATCCTATGTAATGTAATCCTATGTATGATTCCACTAGGATGAGCGTGAGTGTGAGCGGAGGCTAGTGAGATGGGGATGTGATAATGTAGGGAGAGAGAGAGGGATGGGTGGAGGTGCAAGGTAAGTTGGTGTGAGTAAGGATGTGCAGGTTTCGGGTAGGAAAGGCAGAGTGATGGGGATGTGATGAGAGACACAGCAGGATGAAGGTAAGTGTGGCTTTGTACTAATGTTTTGTCATCTAATGAGATCACTGAAAGGTTTGCGCCACTGCACCCAGGTCCTCCTGACGACATCCCTGCTTGTGACCCCCTCTGCAACGTGCAACCAGGCTGTGTTGGTCTCCGGGGGAGGTCTCTTCTGCCCATGGGAAGGGAAGAGGACCTCCCTGCGTGCTGTGACTCCCTCCATAAGCATATGGAGGGAGTTATGGGAGAACCTGGATTCAGCCCTGCACCTCTCTGCAGTGATTGTGTTTGCAGCACTTCAATGCTGTAGAACACTGACAGCACCACTCAAAACAAAGTTGGCCATGGTCCCTTTAAGGAAACCGGCTGATGATGCGTCATGAATGATGTCAATTCCTCTAATTGAACCGGGAAACGCGCTGGGCAGGCTTAACAGGCCCCAGCAACGCAAGTTCCTTTTAGGCAACGGGATGGAGCCAGCAGCGGGGGCTGAGACCCGACATCGCCCGCCCCGGACCCGCTGAAGTAAGGAAAATCCCGGCCAATGTTTCAGGTTGGTGAACGTGTCAGGTTCTGATGAAAGGTCATCGACCTGAAACGTTAATTCTTTCTCTCTCTCCACAGATGCTGCCTGACCTGAGTGTTTGCAGCATTTTCTGTTTTTGTTATTGTATTGTATTATTCAGTTGCTACGGTGCTCAGCATTTACAGAATGCTATTGCAAACATGCCTCATCACTTTTTGTAGCAGATTTGGGACTAATATTTTTGTCTCTAAATCTTTTAGAAGTCATCGGTTCTATGCATAGGAGATGAACAACCACAGAATCCCTATACAGAACTACAGGTACTAAAAGGCCACAGTGATATTGTTCGCTTCATGGCATTGATTGATGACTTCAGGTTAGATTTAAAAGTTATTTTTGTTTACTTCGTATGTGTTATGAAATTTTCAAACTTTGATGCTATGGAATCTTTCCAATTGGCTTCAAGGAAGCCCAGCATTTCTAATCTAAATATGGATAAACTGTGCATGATGTAGAGGAGGGAGGGTGGAAAGAATTCTATTTTGCAACTGTTGTGATCCTTTGTTTAATGAAAAGCTTCTAATATCTAGAAATGTTCTATTCAGATTTTAAAACACATTATCCGAACATAGTTATGAGCAGTGGGGTAGGGAGAGGAGAGAGAGAGTGTGTACAGGTCTTACTCATGATTTTATAACAAGTGCCAAAAGTTGTGACGGTGTCAGTCACATGGTACAAATTACAAATATTACCTAGTTAATATACTAGTAAAATTATATATTAGGCTATTCGCCCCCCTCCCCTGCCCGCCACCCGGTCAGCCAATCTTATATTATCAGATGAGGAATGTCAGTGCTGGAGGATCCAGAGAAAGCATTGGAGTCAGATGTTGTATGGACAGAATGCAATAAAATACTTCTTTTATATTGGTCTAACTCCATCTCAATCTGGCAGTCTGAGAAAATCATCCCCTATTGTTGCTAGTGTGAAGTTTCCAGTTCTTGCACTGGAAAATTGCTGTTTATGATCCCAAACTGGCACCAGTTTTATACTATCGATTTCTGAATTGAGACTGCTGTGGATATGTGAGGATTAGCCTACAACCCAGATAGAGATTTTTTTTTTGGTAGCCGCACTGATGTGGAGGGGAGTGTGGGGGGAGGGCAACTCTCTAAGGTTTCTGTGGAAAGATGAGCTAGATGGGCCAAATGGCCTTTCTCATCTGTATGGATTGTGGTGATCTTTGTAATAGTGTGCCACTTAGTCCTCAAATTGATCATTATTATCTTAGTAAATATGTGTAAACAGATAGTATCAGTTAAGTTGTGCAATATATATTTAATATGTGTAAGATCAACAAACGATATAACTGCATTTCCAGTTGAGGAAATCTTTTAGTGAAGGCTAAATTGTAATGTAGATTATAAAGATCGGTATGTTGTGCAGCTGTTCAATTTAAGGTACGTCAATTGGTTTAGTTATGTAGTTGAAGAATCAACGTTACATTTGATATGGTTGCATTTCTTATTGAGGAAAGAATTGGCTTAAGATTTGCTTTTTATTTTTAAAGTGTTGTGTTCTTGAAATATTATGAAAACAGTTGTGGCCACAAGGTAGATTGCTAGCAAATTATATATTTTTTTGCCACAAATATTGAAGCTTTGTGTGGATAATTAAATGAAACTTCTTCATGAACATGCTCCTTCACTGCAACTTGGAGTGAACTGTGTTTCATGCTTGGAGTTCCTCTGTGATCCCCTCATTTATAGAGTACTTTGCAGATGGCTTTTTGTTGTCCTTTTAGGCCTTAGCCACAATCAGCAGGTGGACCATTTTCTCAGATTGCTTCTGGGGATGGTAAATTGATCTGGTCTCAGCCTTCATGACAGCTGCTGTTTTCTTCTTCCTGTATCTGCTTTTGGACATGAAGTCAGGAACAACGAAGGTGAAAGGCCAGTGAGCAAAACTAAGCTTGAGCAGAAGTCTGCTGACAGTCAAGCTTTGGTAATATGTTTCTAAGTCTCCAGTCTTTGCAAATCCATTAACACAGGTTCAGAAAGTAATTCTGTACACTTACCTGCACTAGTACAGATGGTTATTTGCGCCTGTATATGCCAGGAACATTTAGGATGATGAGAATAATGGACATAACCAGTGAAGAATTTGTTGAGCCTGAATAGATTTGGATATTCTGTCAATTCCAAACTGAGACTCGATTTGATTTTCTTTAACATATTTTATAAAAATTCTAATTCTAATAATATGCAGTTGAACACTACATTAAAAAGGAGTGTTTTGTAATGTTGAAGGTTGCTTAAAACTGTTTGGCCAATATTTCACAGTATAATCAAAAATATAGTTCTACTTGTTGAAACCTAGGAGCAATTTTAACCCTACCTGTCTGGGAGAAACTGGGTGGGTAGTTAAAATGCCCGAGGTGACTTACTGCCAATTTCCCACCTGCTTCACACCAATCGTGATTTTTAATCTGCTCTTGATGCCAGCAGGGTCCCACTTTAAATGTGCAGATCAGGATCCGATGACGTCAAGTGCCGACTGTAATTTTAACTGGACTGAGGAGGGAAGGGCTTGGCGTTTGTTTCACCCCCTGCTCACCTGAATCCCGCATCCAGTTAAAGTTCCCCATCCAGTATGCCACCTAGTGTGAATTACTTTTTCTGAAGTTTCTTTCACATATAAAAGAGCACTTTAAAAAAAAAAGGTTTGCGGTATTGACAAAATTAACAGCTTTAATAATTTTTGTATTGTCTTTGGATTTCTGCATTTAGTTTGGAGAGAATAAATTGTATACTAACCTTATTTATGCAGGTTTGCCTCCGCAGGGGATGACGGTGTCGTGTTTGTGTGGAATGTTCAGGTTAGTATCTGTTGATGCTTTAAGACATTTTTTTGATTTTTGCAATGAAAATTTGGCTTAACCAAAGAGTAGTTGAGCCATACAGACTAAGGAGGTCCTAGATTTGATGATAATCTGTGCTGAGTTAGCTGATCACAGCCAAAGTTTCCATTGGGGGTGTTACAATCAACCTCAGTGCCCCTGGAAAAGGAGAGGAAAATCAGCCAAGGTTCTTGATCACTGTCCAGCGACCCCCAGCGATATGTGAATATTGATTGATGGGAATGGATTTGGTTGTAATGCCACTTGTAATGCACATTGGCTACTTGGGCAAGATATCAGTGGGGAACTAGGACCTAGGGACACTACTCTGGTGAAGGGAATGGGAGGGGAGAGCCCATGGGGTTGGGGATCATATATTAGCATGGATAGAGGATTGGCTAACTAACAGAAAACAGGGTCGGGATAAATGGGTCATTTTCAGGTTGGCAAACTGTAACTAGGGGGGTGCCGCAGGGATCAGTGCTGGGGCCTCAACTATTTACAATCTATATTAATGACTTGGATGAAGGGACTGAGTGTAATGTAGCCAAATTTGCTGATGATACAAAGATAGGTGGAAAAGCAAATTGTGTGGAGGACGCAAAGAATCTCCAAAGGGATATAGATAGGCTAAGTGAGTGGGCAAAAATCTGGCAGATGGAGTTTAATGTAGGAAAATGCGAGGTTATCCACTTTGGTAGGAAAAATAAAACAAATTATTATTTAAATGGCGAGAGATTACAAAATGCTGAGGTACAGTGGGATCTGGGGGTCCTTGTACATGAATCACAAAAAGTTAGCATGCAGGTACAGCAAGTAATTAGGAAGGCAAATGGAATGTTGGCCTTTATTGCAAAGGGAATGGAGTATAAAAGTAGGGAAGTCCTGTTACAACTATACAGGGCGTTGGTGAGACCGCACCTAGAGTACTGCGTACAGTTTTGGTCTCCTTATTTAAGGAAAGATATACTTGCATTGGAAGCAGTTCAGAGAAGGTTCAAGAGGTTGATTCCGGAGATGAAGGGGTTGTCTTATGAAGAAAGGTTGAGCAGGTTGGGCCTATACTCATTGGAGTTTAGAAGAATGAGAGGGGACCTATTGAAACATATAAGATTCTGAGGGGGCTTGACAGGGTAGATGCAGAGAGGATGTTTCCCCTCGTGGGGGAATCTAGAACTAGGGGGCATAATTTCAGAATAAGGGGGCACCCTTTTAAATCGGAAATGAGGAGGAATTTCTTCTCAGAGGGTCGTGAATCTTTGTAATTCTCTACCCCAGAGAGCTGTGGAGGCTGGGTCATTGAATATATTTAAGGTGGAGATAGACAGATTTTTGAAAGGTAAGGGAGTTGAGGGTTATGGGGAGCGGGCAGGGAAGTGGAATTGAGGCCAAGATGAGATCAGCCATGATCTTATTGAATGGTGGAGCAGGCTCGAGGGGCCAAATGACCTACTCCTGCTCCTACGTCTTATGTCTAACATTGGTAAAGAAAATGGTGGGGAAGGCATTTTTAACTCTATGTTCAGGTAGGACGGGATAGTGGAGTTTTTATACTTTCAAGTTTAAATCTTAATACAAGCCTTGTTAAATTTATATACAAGCCTTGTTTGTTCGATAAAATTTTAAATTTGTGAACTCTACCGTAACTGCAAATTTATAAGAAATCCTCATGTGACGAACATTGGGGAGTGCAGCTCACAGTACAGCAGGAATCCAGAAGGTGGTGCATTTTACCCATTACTTGTCGTATGGCTAACCTGTGCGTCCAGATTTGCTTCATCTCAGGAATAGCATTTACAGAATGAGCTTTTTTTTAGTCTCTAATTTTATTTTTTGTTGTGAACTGACTCCTCTGTAGTTAAATATATTTCAAGATCATTATACTTTTTCTTTTGTTTAATTAAAGTTACTACATGTGTGTTACAATCTGGAATTATGAAGGTTGCAGTAATTTGAGCTTTTACATTAAAGACCTTGAGATCCTATCAACCGTAAACCAAAAGCACCATTCTATTTTCAGTGGTTTGTCATTCTATTTTATTACTTTATTTCATAATGGGTGAGGGGGGGGGGGGCAACATGATTTGATTGTTAGAAAATGTACTAAATTTTTTTTGCTGAAAATAATATATTGCTTATGTTGAAAAGCTCCTTGGCATTTTTTACTTAAATATATTGATCACTAGTCTAAGGACTTGGAATATAGTCAGTAAGAATGGACACTTATGATCCATTTATATAGAAGAATACCAGCAAACCGTTATTAAAATAGACAAAGTACCTCCTCCAGACTATTTGCACCTAAAAATCTTAAAGAATAGTGGGATTGAAATTAGTGACCTTTTTTGTATGTTAAATTCAAGAGATTCTGGATAATTGAAAAATGTCCAACATAACTCCATTATTATATTTTTAAGAAGTTGAAGAGACACACACAGGAACTAATAGATTAGTAAGTTAAATGTCTATTGTAGGGAAAGTCCTATTTAGACAGGAAAGCAGTTAGGACCTGGGTACAGGAGGGGTTGGTCTTGGAATCCTTGCTATTTTTCATGTAAAGATTTTGGCAGAGGTATTATAGGCAAAGTCTACAAGTTTGCAGATACCAAAAATAGAAGGCAGTAATGAAGAACAATGCAACCATATTCAGAAGGATTTTAGATGTTTTAGGAAGTTGAGCCAATGGATGGCAAGTGCAATTCAATGTGAATACATATAGATGCAAGAAAGCAAAAGAGAGAGTTAAATGGAACAATGGTGCTGATCAGGAAAGGGATCCAGGAGCTATAATGAATCAATTTCTAAAACCATGAGCATATGCTTAACTGCAGTAAAATTCCATGTTTCAGAAATTTTTAGATGAGGGGGGAAGGAAGGTTTATGTATTTGATTGACATTGTATATTTGCTACAGTAGCTGGAGTAAGCTGCTACTTGACAACTTCTTAGAGATTTTTACCTTTCCATCAGGAAAATAAAAGCTATTTTGTATTTGATATTGATGAATTTGTGCAAATGCTATGAAGTGGTTTTATGAATTCAGTTTAAATAAAAAAAATTATCTCTTGTGTCTGCAGACTGGAGAGAGACTTCATGAGCTTCGAGGCCATTCTAGACCAATCACAGCAGTTGCTGTCTTTCCATCGGTGTATCGTTTACAGCCAGAAAGTCATCATCTCCTTACTGCCTCTTCTGATAAGACAGTTATTGTATCCTAGAATATGGTCCGGAGATTGCGTGATTGTCCTGCTTAAGTACATTGCTGTTTGTTCATTTAGCTTGGCTGAGGAGTTTTCCATTCCATGACCGCGATTTCGCCGACCGAGGTGGGTCTGGGGCGGCCGGGGTTGGTAGCACGGTCCTAGCCCGCTGCCTGCTCCAGCCCGCGCTCTCCAAGTGATTTTCTGTTGATTGGGCTTGTTAAGCCTGCCCAGCGAGGTTCCCGGCCAATTAAAAGAAAGCGGGTCTGATGACGCCATTTGATGACTCCCTCCATATGCTTATGGAGGGAGTCACAGCACGCAATGGACGGAAGACACCTCCCCAAGAGACCAACGCAGCCTGGTTGCACATTGCACAGGAGGGCAAAAGCAGGGATGTCATCAGGAGGACCAGGCTGCAGTGGCGCAAACCGTTCAATGATCTCAGTAGATTACGAAACATTACTGCCAAGCCACACTCCACCTCCTCCTGCTGTGCCACTCATAGTCATTACGGCACAGAAGGAGGCCATTCGGCCCATCGAGTCCATGCCGGCTCTTTGGAGAGCAATCCAGTCAGTCCTAATCCCCCACAGCCCTGCAAATTTATTTCCCTCAAGTGCCTATCCAATTTCTTTTTGAAATCATTGATCGTCTCTGCTTCCACCACTCTCGTCGGCAGCGAGTTCCAGGTCATTACCACTCGCTGCGTAAAAAAGTTCTTCCTCACATCCCCCCTGTATCTCTTGCCCAAAACCTTAAATCTGTGTCTCCTAGTCCTTGTACCATCAGCTAGTGGGAACAGCCTTTCTCTGTCTGCCTTATCCAAACCCGTCATAATCTTGTACACCTCTATCAAATCTCCCCTCAACCTCCTTTGCTCCAAGGAGAACAACCCCAGCTTCTCCAACCTAAAGAGGGATGAGGTCCTGCAACAAGAATTTAGGGAGCTAGGTAGCAGATTAAAAAGCCGGACCTCAAAGGTTGTAATCTCTGGATTACTCCCGGTGCCACGTGCTAGTGAGTATAGGAATAGGAGGATAGAGCAGATGAATGCGTGGCTAAAGAGTTGGTGTAGGAGGGAGGGCTTTAGTTTCCTGGATCACTGGGTCTGTTTCTGGGGAAGGTGGGACCTGTACAAGTTGGACGGGTTGCACCTGAACCGGAACGGGACCAGCATCCTTGCGGGGAGGTTTGCTAGTGCTGTTGAGGTGGGGGGGCGCGGTTTAAACTAACTTGGCAGGGGGATGGGATACGGAGTGGAGCTATAGTAGAGGGTGATGCACAGCCAAATATAGAGGAAAAAACAAGTCAGTCTGGAAAGCAGAGCAAATATGTAACGGCACAAGGGAGTATAGCAAGGTTGGATGGCATTTATTTTAATGCAAGGAGTCTTACGAGTAAGGCAGATGAATTGAAGGTGTTGATGAACACATGGGAGTATGATATTGTTGCTATCACAGAGACATGGTTGAGGGAGGGGCAGGACTGGCAGCTCAATATTCCAGGGTATAGAATCTTCAGGCGAGACAGAGGGGGGTGTAAAAGAGGAGGGTGTGTCGCAATATTAATCAAGGAGTCAATTACTGCAGTAAGGAGGGATGATATCTTAGCAGGTTCCTCTAATGAGGCCATAAAGTGCATCCAGGAGAGCTTTTTGAGCCAGCATGTAGAAAGTTCTACAAGAGAGGGGGTGGTACTGGACCTAATTCCAGGGAATGTAGCCGGGCAAGTGGTAGAAGTGCCAGTAGGAGAGCATTTTGGTGACCGTGACCATAATTCGGTGAGATTTAAGGTAGTCATGGAAAAGGACAAAGATGGACCGGAAATAAAGGGCTGGATTTTCAGTGACCCGTGGAGTCGGGTTTGGAGGAGTGTGGGGGGTTAAAGTTGCTGATTCGGGGGTCCCGACCCCATCCCGACTCCATTCCGCCTCCACGCAATTTTGACAAAATCGGTCGTAGGGTTCCCGACTCCGTCTCGCCTCCAAGAGGCGGGAGAGGCCTTTAAAGCCCTTAACAAGCCCTAAATTGGCTCTGTAATGCCATTTTGAAATGTTTTAGCTAGTTTAACCCTTTTCCGACGTGAAGTACGCCTGATGTCTGTCTGTCTCGCTCTCTCTCTGATGCTGCTCATTTTGCATCCAGGTCCTCTCACAGCAAAGGCCAGGCAATCTCTGAGACCAGGCAGTCTCTGACCTGCAATGATGACATCATCAGAGGCGACTTTCAGACTGAAACCACTAATTGGTTCATGGGTTCCCACATGCTGGAACTCAATTGCCCAATTAAGTGAAAATTGCATCAATCTCCCACATCCAATTGCAGGCGGGTGGATAACACGAAATGCGGATGACACGACCCCAACCCGCCCCAGTATCAAAATCCAGCCCAAAGGTTCTAAATTGGGGGAAGGCCGATTTTAATATGATAAGGCAGGATCTAGCCAAAGTGGACTGGGATCAGCTACTTGTAGGAAAATCCACATCAGAGCAGTGGGAGTCATTCAGAAAGGAAATAGAGAGAGTACAGCGCCAACATGTTCCCGTAAAGGTCAAGGGTGGGACCAACAAGTCCAGGGAACCCTGGATGTCAAGGGATATACAAGAATGGATTAGGGAAAAAAGGGAGGCTTTTGGCAGATACAAAGGACTAAAAACAGTGGAAGCCCTACAGGAGTATAGAAAGTGCAGGGGGTACTTAAGAAAGAAATTAGGAGAGCGAAGAGGGGGCATGAAAAAACACTGGCGGGCGAAATAAAGGAAAATCCCAAGGTGTTTTATAAGTATATTAAGGGCAAGAGGATAATCAAGGAAAGAGTAGGGCCCATTAAGGACCAAAGTGGCAATCTGTGTGTAGAGCCGGAAGATGTAGGTGAGGTTTTAAATGAATATTTTGCATCTGTGTTCACTATGGAGAAGGACGATGTAGGCATAGAAATCAGGCAGGGGGATTGTGATATACTTGAACAAATTAGCATTGAGAGGGAGGAGGTACTAGCGGTTTTAGCGGGCTTAAAAGTGGATAAATCCCCAGGCCCAGACGAGATGTATCCCAGGCTGCTGTGTGAGGCAAGGGAGGAGATTGCAGGGGCTCTGACACAAATTTTCAGAACCTCTCTGGCCACAGGGGAGGTGCCAGAGGACTGGAGGACAGCTAACATAGTACCATTATTCAAGAAGGGTAGTAGGGATAAACCAGGGAATTACAGGCCAGTAAGCCTAACATCAGTGGTAGGGAAATTATTGGAAAAAATTCTGAGGGACAGAATTAGTCTCCACTTGGAGAGGCAAGGATTAATCCAGGATAGTCAGCATGGCTTTGTCAGGGGGAGATCACGTCTGACCAATTTGATTGAATTTTTCGAGGTGGTGACTAGGTGTGTGGATGAGGGTAGTGCAGTTGATGTAGCCTACATGGACTTCAGTAAGGCTTTTGACAAAGTCCCGCATGGGAGACTGGTCAAGAAGGTAAGAGCCCATGGGATCCAGGGCAATTTGGCACATTGGATCAAAATTGGCTTAGTGGCAGGAGGCAGAGGGTGATAGTCGAAGGTTGTTTTTGTGACTGGAAGCCTGTGTCCAGTGGTGTACTGCAGGGATTGGTGCTGGGTCCCTTGCTGTTTGTAGTGTACATTAATGATTTAGATATGAATGTAGGAGGTATGATCAGTAAGTTCGCAGATGACATGAAAATTGGTGGAGTGGTAAATAGCAAGGAGGGAAGCTTCAGGCTACAGGACGCTATAGACGGGTTGGTCAGATGGGCAGAACAGTGGCAAATGGAATTTAACCCTGAAAAGTGTGAGGTGATGCATTTTGGGAGGACTAACAAGGCAAGGGAATACACAATGAATGGTAGGACCCTAGGAAGGACAGAGGATCAGAGGGACCTTGGTGTGCATGTACATAGATCCCTGAAGGCAGCAGGACAGGTAGATAAGGTGGCTAAGAAGGCATATGGGATACTTGCCTTCATTAGCCGAGGCATAGAATATAAGAGTAGGGAGGTTATGATGGAGCTGTACAAAACGCTAGTTAGGCCACAGCTGGAATACTGTGTGCAGTTCTGGTGGCCACAGCTGGAATACTGTGTGCAGTTCTGGTCGCCACACTATAGGAAGGATGTGATTGCATTGGAGAGGGTGCAGAGGAGATTCACCAGGATGTTACCTGGGCTGGAGTGTTTCAGCTATGAAGAGAGACTGGACAGGCTGGGGTTGTTTTCCTTAGAGCAGCGAAGGCTGAGGGGGGACCTGGTTGAGGTGTACAAAATTATGAGGGGCATCGAAAGGAACTTTTCCCCTTAGTAGAGGGGTCAACAGCCAGGGGGCGTAGTTTCAAGGTAAGGGGCAGGAGGTTTAGAGGGGATTTGAGGAAAAACTTTTTCACCCAGAGGGTGGTTGGAATCTGGAACTCACTGCCTGAAAGGGTGGTAGAGGCAGGAACCCTCACAACATTCAAGAAGCATTGAGATGAGCACTTGAAACGCCATAGCATGCAAGGCTACGGACCATGTGCTGGAAAATGGGATTAGAATAGATAGGGCTTGATGTCCGGCGCAGACACGATGGGCCGAAGGGCCTCTCTCTGTGCTGTATAACTCTATGACTCTAACCTTGTAGCTAAAATCCCTCATCCCTTGAGCCATTCTGGTAAATCTCCTCTGCACCCTCTCAAGGACCGTCACACCCTTCCTAAAGTGTGGTGACCAGAACTGGACGCAATACTCTAGTTGTGGCCTAACCAGAGCATTACAAAGGTTCAGCATAACTTCCCTGCTTTTGTACTGAATACCTCTATTTATGAAGCCCAAGATCCCATATGCTTTGCTAACTACTCTCTCAATATGACCTGCTGCCTTCAAAGATCTATGCACATGAACCCCCA
Organism: Squalus acanthias; assembly: GCA_030390025.1. NCBI lineage: Eukaryota > Metazoa > Chordata > Chondrichthyes > Squaliformes > Squalidae > Squalus > Squalus acanthias. The sequence goes on along the minus strand of CM059425.1, from coordinate 233,073,513 downwards.
GGTCCCTCTGTCTCTGCACACTCTTTAGAACTGTGCCATTAAGTCTATATTGCTTCTCCCTATCCCTTCTGCCAAAATGCATCACCTCACACTTCTCTGTATTAAATTCCATCTGCCACTTGTCTGCCCATTCTGCTAGCCTTTCTATGTCTTGTTGCAGTTGATTGGTATCCTCCTCACTGTTTGCCACACCTCCAAGTTTGGTATCATTGACAAATTTTTAAATGTTACTCTGTATTCCAATATCCAAGTCATTTATATACATCAAAAAAGTAGTGGTCCTAGCACTGGCCCTTGGGGAACACCACTGTCTACCATCCTCCAGTCTGGAAAAAAAACAACATTTACCACGACTCGCTGTTTTCTGTCCTTAAGCCAATTTCTTATCCAAGCTGACACTGACCCTCCTATTCCATGAGCCTCAATTTTGTTAAACAGCCTTTTATGTGGTACTTTGTCAAACGCCTTCTGAAAATCCATGTAGACAACATCCAATGCATTCAGTTCATCAACCTTCTCTGTTACTTCATCAAAAAATTCAATTAGATTAGTCAAATACGATCTGCCTTTTACAAATCTGTGCTGGCTCTCCTTAATTAACTTAAACCTCTCAAGTGCTTGTTAATTTTTTCCCTGATTATTGTTTCTAAAACCTTACCCACCATTGATGTTAAACTGACCGGCCTGCAGTTACTAGGATTGTCCTTACACCCTTCTTGAACGCGGGTGTCATATTTACCACTTTCCAATCATCTGGCACCTCCCCCGCATCTAGGGAAGATTGGAAGATTATGGCAAGCCCTTCCGCTATCTCCTACCCACTTCCCTTAGCAACCTGGGATGCAAGCCAGGCGACTTATCCACTCTAAGCATATCTGGCCTTTCCAGTACATCCTGCCTATCAATTTTCACCCCATCCATTACCTCTACCAATATTTCGTCAGCATCCTCTTCCTTAGTAAACATCGATACAAAGTACTCATTAAGTATTCTAGCCTTGCCCTGCGCCTCTAAGCATATATTACCTTCTTTGTCCCTAATAGGCCCAACCCCGCCTCTTACTACCCGCTTACTATTTGCATGTCGGTAGAAGATTTTTGGGTTCCCTTTTATGTTAACTGCCATTCTATTCTCATATTCTCTCTTTGCCAGTCTTATTTTCCTCTTCACTTCCCCTCTCAATTTATTGTATTTGGCCTGGTTCTCACTTGAAGAATTCACCTGACATGCATCATACACCCTCTTTTTTTTGTTTCATCATATTCTCTATCTCCCTCGTCATCCAAGGAGCCCTTGCTTTGGTTCCTTACCCTTCCCTCTTGTTAGAATGTATCTAGCCTGTACTTGGAACATCTCCTCCTTAAAGATTACCCATTGTTCCGTTACAGTTTTTCCTGTAAATCTTTGGTTCCATTTTACCCTGGCTAGATCTCCTCACATTCCATTGAAGTTAGCCCTCTTCCAATTTAGAATTTCTACTTTAGATTGTTCCTTGCTCTTCTCCATTACTAATCTAAACCTTATGATACAATGATCACTCTTACCCAAGTGTTCTCCCACAGACATTCCCCAGCACCAGATCCAGCAATGCCTCCTTCCTAGTTGGGCCAAGAACATACTGGTCAAGGAAATTCTCCTGAACACATTTCAGAAATTCCTTTCCCTTTACTCTAACATTATCCCAATCGATATTTGGGTAATTAAAGTCCCCCAATATCACCACTCTATAGTTCCTGCACATCTGTGATTTCCCTGCAGATTGCTCCTCTATCTCTCTCACTATTTGGAAGCCTATAGAATACCCCCAATACACATTTTATTTACAATTTTGTTAACCCCTGATTTGCAGTCTTATAGTTTTTTCACTTTGGCTTCCATGATACTAATATTTTCAAATTCAAAAGAACAGACGCTTTGATCTGGTAGACTTTAAACCTTCCATCTGAATTAATTGGGAAAATGATGCAGTAAATTGAGATGGTATGGCAAATTATGAAGTTTGTGAAAGACTGCAGGAGGATGCAGATAGGCTAGCAGGATGGGCTGATAGGTGGCAGATGCAGTTCAATATAGAAAAATGTCAAGTAATACATTTGAAAGTGAGAATAAGGAATGGAAATACCTCTGAAACGGTAAGATTTTAAATGAAGTCTAGGAGAAGAGGGATTCTGGTATTCAGATACAGTGGCAACACAAGTAGATAAAGCCATAAAAAAGTAAACCGAATCCTTAGTTTTGTATTTAGATACATGGAATACAAAATACAAGATCTTAACCTCTTAAACTGCTTTTGGGAGTACTGTGAAGCATTTTTGGAACCCCGTTATAGGAAGAATATAAAAGCAGTGGAAAAGGTGCAGCCTTCACTAGAATGTTACCAGGGATGAGGTGGTGCAGGGTGGGGCGGGCGGGTTAGGGGTGTTGAGGAAGACTTGAGAAGATTGGGCTTTTTCACTAGAGCTAAGAAATTATAGAGTTATGATGAGGTAGGTAGTGATATAGCGATTGTTTCCACTGGATGGGTGAGATTTACTACAAGGGCACACATTTTTGAGATAATCCAAAAAGAATTAAAGGGGAGGTTGGAAAAAAACTTTACATAGGGTGGTTAGATTGTTGAATTTGCTGCCAAAAATTGTTCTTGAAGAGTCCATAAATTCTTTAGAAATAAATTATGTAGTTTCATGAAAAAGAGCAATATTAAAGAAAATGGAAAGTAAGCAGCAGATGGTGGCAAGGTGACACGTGGAGAAAAACATCAATGTATACCAGATGACCTGAGTGGTTTGGTTCTAGATTTGCATAGATTTACATGTTCTGTGCTGCCATATTCTATAAAGCCACTGTGGAAGCTAGCAGAACAAGTTTGGGTTGATTCCCTTACTGATTTTGTATCTATATACCATTAATTGTGTCAAACCAAACATCTCAAATCTTCAGGGTTTTGTGATCACAACAAGAGAAAGCGAGTATGCATAGTGTGTGCTGCTTGTTCAAAGTATTCCCTATTATATATTGAAAAGATAATCTTACAAAATGTTCTTGCCTTTTCCAAGTCTCCTAGCAACTAGGTCACTGAATAAAGTCTCTTTTGGAGAGGCATCCTGAAGCAACTCCCATTAATTTGCGAAGGTGTTGCAACTTCAGAAAGGCCTGAAAGATGTTCTGGTGCTAATCGACCCTGCATAAGCACGATTGTCCGGATACACTGAAAAAACAGCCTACGCGGTTTTTTTTCTGTTGTTGGGCAGCAGCTCTATCAACTCCCAGGTTGTTCCTAAATTGTTGAGCACATTGCTTTGGGGGTACTCTGTCAGCAATTTCACTGCAGCAGCCTTCAGGGAAGGAAGCCTGATGCAGTGGGTCTCTAGGACGAGAGATTTAATGTTTACTCTTTTGGAAAAGAAAAGTAATTCAGTGATTCAAAATTAATTCCATACGGGTTTTCCTTTATTGATGTAGCCAGATCTGGGATTTAGACACTGGCAGCCAAATCCATTTGTTGACAGAATTTCAGTCTTCTGTTAAGGTAAGAGAAAGGCTATAGGAGTTGTATTGATGGGTATAAAGCTCCATCATTTAATGCATCTCTGGTTGAGTGGCTTCAGGTGAAATATTATAAACAAAAATCAATTTTTTTCTGAAAACAAAATACTGCAGATGCTGGAAATTTGAAATAAAACAAAATTCTGGAAACACTCAGCAGATCAGGCAGTACCTGTGGAGAGATCACTGACCTGGAATGTTAATCCTACATTCATCTCACCACAGATGGTGCCTGATTTGCTGAGCATTTCCAGAATTTTCTGTTTTTTTTATTTCAGATTTCCAGCATTTTTCTTCCTCTTTTATTGTTTAATTCACTGCCACACCTCTTCCAGGAATGCCCACCTTGAAGTTCTTTTCTCTTTGATGTGATTTTTCGTTTGTCTCTCTTACCCTGTTCACCTTCATTGCTATCTGTTTCCCTCCTTGTGTTTCATTGTGTTCGCTTAAACTCGCTTTCACAGTCACAGCTCTTTTCTCAGCAACTGTCTCCGGGTTCCGACTCATTCCACATGGATTCCAGTTTAAATTCTACCCTACCTGTTCCCATCCATGATCACTGATATCTCCATGGTATTCAGCGTTACTCTAACTACTGCTGATGCCGCTTCATGAGATTCATCCTCTCCACCATGCGCCGCCACTTGCATGGTCTCGACATTTGTCTTCAGCACCACTGACTCACTTTATTTCAGCGCTGTCCTTGTCCTCAGTTCCATTTCACTCTTTGCCTCATCCTGCGCCTTAACAAAAACCTTTCTTTTTCTTCTTTTCAGGTGGCAAGGACTGCAAGCTTCACTTTTTCTTTTACTGATTCTGACAAAAGGCCATCGAGCCTGAAACGTTAAACATACTTTTCTCTCTCCACAGATGCTGTCTGACCTGCATTTTCTGCTAAGATTTGTCTGGTTTACTGGCCCATGATTGGAGTGATCTCAAATTTACTCATAGAATCACAGAAATGTACAGCAGATGGCCATTCAGCCCATTACAGCTGTGCTGATGCTAGCTCTTCAATTGAATAGTCTGCTTTAATTCTAATTATTGTTGCAGATGGTTGAAAGAATAGCACTTATTTTTATTGTTTGAGTCATTGACTTCATGTTCATTTGCTCCTTCCCTCTACCGCCCCCTCAATCTTATCCCTTCGTATTGGACAGATTGAAATGGATGAAAGCTGCAAAGCTGTGTTAATTTAGGGGCCTGGTTAGAAATTTGGTTTTAGATTAACTTTTTTTGAGGCTAAATTTCAGTAAAGTTGCTTTTTTAAAAAAAAAAAAGCTGGTTCCAGCATGTAAAATTCCTTAATGTTGCAGTATGTGCAAGTTATTGTTTTTAACTTGTCGCCTCTGAGGTTCAAATATATGTAGTTTCCCAAGCATCTGCCAGTTTTATTGCTGCACTAACTGTTAGGAAGTGCATCAGAGCATTCAACAGTTAATTATGCTTTTGTTCCCCTCCATTCATTTGGGAAATGCCTGGCTTTTCCTGGTGGCATGGTTAAAATTGATATCTTGTCGGAATTATTGTTATGAAGCTAGGTTTTATGACTTGACCAACTGGTTACAGCATCCCCACAGTGTGCACCTTCCTATCTACAAGGTGGTATTTTGTGGTATACAAGGTGTGTGTTGTCTAGTGAAGAAAAACATGAATGTTCTTTTTTCTTTCCTTTTTTGCCTCTTTTCTGGGGTACACTTGCATAGATGCGGGGTGCTCTCCAATACCTTGCCTAAGTGGTTGCTACTTAGAATGAGTTTGGACAGTGAATATCAGCAGACTATTTACCACGAGAGCCATCACAGCCAAGCTTGATTCTATACTCACCTGGGGTCCACATATGCCTTCAGAAGTCTATGCATAGCTGTCTCAAAAGCTAGTACCAATGCTTATGCTTGTAGTTGATGGTGACTGTGGCATTAAACTTGGTGACTATAGATCCCCTTGTACACAGTGACTGGCAGGGAAACTTGTTGAAGATGATGTTGACAGCATGGTGAGTATAGAATAAGGCTTGGCTGTGATGGCCCTCATGGTAAATATCTGCTGATATTCACTGACATCATGGTGATGGAATTGGAGGGGCTGGTAGTGGATCAGTTTCCTGCAGCTAAATATTGGGGAGACAGAAGCCATTGACCCAGATTTTTTAAATATATATTTTTTTAATAGTTTTTCTGTTTTTCTCTTGTGTCTCTCCCTTAATCCCATGTCTATGTCTCAATCTTAATTTCTCTTCCTGTACAATGATTTAAATGTAATTTATATTTCCTGTTTTTTACTTCCTGCTTTGCAGTCTGCATGTCTCAGTGAGGATTCTTCAATCTGGTTGAAGAGCCTCCCTGCTGCTTGGCCTGCTCATAGACGCCACAGTTTCCCTGTAGAGGGCGCAGCATTGGATTAGATGCCCGAAAACTAGAAATCTCCGCTGACAAGCCCGTAAAAAGGTCTCTGGGCAACTGTACGCGAGGTGAACGGCAAAAGCCGTTCCTTCGCCGCTCACAACAAAATCGGGCCAAAGTCTTTGGCCCCTGCCATAAACTCTGGCAGTTTTTTTGTCACCCATTTTGAATTTAATGCAAAACAATTTTTTTGACCATATTGATGTAAACTTTTGTAAAGTCAGGGAGGTTAATAGTGAAATTGGTATTTAAAAAAAAAAAGACTTTGGTCTATCAGCCAATTTGCTAACAAACTTTTTTCCACTGGTGGAATGGGGCGTGTTGTAATTGTTTTAATAGAATACAGATGTGGGTATATTATGTAATCTTGACAAAATGCTAATGACCTGCTTTTATGTATTGATTGGATAATTTTTGATGTGGCTTATGCGCCTTGATTAGTAGTGTTTATGGTCAACTTGCTCACTGCCTTGCATATTTGTACAAATACAGAGAACAGTCTAATGCTTCTCTACTTTGGTAATTTGCGCATTAATATAATGTGCATCTGTTTTAGGTGAACCAAACAACAACTCTTTCATTATCTTGTACATATTCCAAGAATCACATTTTTTGAGTTTTAATAACTATGTACCTTTCCATTCCATGCATGAAAACAGTATGCTGTAACCACATATAAGAACATAAGGGCCCAGATATTCCGATCCCTACGGGTGGGTACGCACTGTGTACCCGCCTGTAGGGACATCGGAAATGCCAGTTTCAGGCATGCGCAGCGCATGCGCTGAAAACCGGCATTTCCGATCTGTCAAGAATGCTCTTGACAGATCCTCTGGCTGCCCTAGAGAAGGGCTTCTGCGGGCGGATAGTTCCGCTTTTTGGAGACCCTCCGCCTGTAGAAAACCCTTACAATTCTTACGCCTGGTAAAAGCAGGCGTAAGGCCTGCTTTTACCAGGATAAGAGTTGAAAAAAGTTTTAAAAAATAAAAAAAAATAAAAAAAATTTTTATCACTGGTTTATCATTTAAAAATACTTTACAAAAAGGTAAGTTTGTTTTTAGCCCCGTAAAAAACTTTACATTTTTTTCAAAAAATAAAATTTTTGTTTAAAATGTTTAATTTATTGCAATTTCAAGTCATTTTAAAAATGTGATTTTTTTTTCTTAATTTATTTAAAGTTTTACTATGTTTTTGGGGTAATCTCCATTCATATATTTGACAGGTCTTCCTGTCAAGTATATGAAGGGAGGTTCCCTTCTTTGATTGGCTCCCCATGGCCCACGTGATCCCAGGGACGCTGCGAACTACATGCGCCTCTGGGATACGTGAGCCCTGCGCACTTGGAGTTTGGAGAGGCCCAGGAACGGAAGTGTGTGCGTCCCGAGAGCCCTCCGCTAAGGGCATAGATTTTTCCAGATCGCAGGCCTCCGCACGCGGGAGGCCTGCGATCGGAAAATACGGGCCAAGAAATATGAGCAGGAGTAGGCCATACAGCCTATCGAGCCTGCTCTACCATTCAATAAGATCATGGCTGAACTTCTACATTAATGCCACTTTCCCACCCTTGATTCCCTTAGTGCCCAAATATATATAATTGTTGTACCAGGTGATCTGTATGTTTTGCAATATACCAGTCTAGGGATTTAAACTAAAGATTGTGTAAGGATAGATCCACTGGAGACTAATGTGCCAAAATGCATTGCACTTGTAACCTTATTGTTTGGTTTACTTTGGCAGTGTCTGATGATTATCGAAAGACTTGATGTGTGGCTTTCTGGAGGGGACAAAGTATGCACTTGGAACTGTCATGCAGAATTGCTCTGCAAAACAATTTGCTTTAAAGATGCAGGTATTGTGTTTCAGTATGCTGCGCTTATCCGGACATTCCCTTTAATGTTTCACTTTTTATGTTCCAAGATGATCTTTCAAGAAACTGGATTGCTAGATCTTGCTTAGGAGAACCAATCTTAGATGGAAAATTGCAGTATAAAATCAGATTAAACTATTAGCATTTCCAGTAAAGCTGGGAGCAGCAGCAACAGGTGAGTGGGAGCGGCACCGAGAGCGCAGCAGCCAGTAAAGGGATCAGTAAAACCTGAGGACTTTACTGTGGGTAAACAGTGAAAGATTGTTTCCACTGATGAGCAATGGGGAACAAGGTGACTGAGACTGAGGATTCTCACTGGAAGAACCAAGGGAGAAGGGAAAAGGAAGGATTTTTGAACTGAGGGCTATTGTATCTTGGAATGCTTCACCATCTATTGAGGCAGAGACTAGAACATAATTTAAAAGGGAATGGGATAAGTATTTGGAAAGGAGGAATATAAAAGGATCTGGAAAGAATGGTTGACAGGTGGCAGGGACCGAATGGCATCCTCCTGTGCTATAATTTCTATCATTCTATGAAAACTCTCCTTTTATTGGTTCTGAGCCCAGAGAGTGGTTTTATTGGTTCTGAGCCCAGAGAGTGGTTTTATTGGTTCTGAGCCCAGAGAGTGGATCTATTTGATTTCCTGCTGTTTCCAGTTCTGATGAAAGGTCTCGACCTGAAACGTTAACTCTGTTTCTCTCTCCACGGTTGCTGCCTCGCCTGCTGAGTTTTTCCAGCGTTTTCTGTTGTTATATGAGTGGTTTTATTGGTTCTGAGCCCAGAGAGTGGCTTAGAAATGTTGGTGCAGAGCTGAGTTTAATGCAATGTGCCCGGTGAAGAAGTGCACACAAACACAGAGCTCGCTGCCCTTTGCGTAATCTCTTGGTTTGGTTCACGTTGGTCTGTTTTTATGTGTGAACTCCAAGTACAGATTGGCTTTGACTGAGGCTCCCAGTTGAGAGTTGTCACCCGAGTCCAAAGAGATATGGAGAGAGAGCCTGCTAAAAGTGGCACTTTTACTTAAAGTAACTGGAGAGCCTGACCACAACTTGTGCAGTACAGGGTGAATATTAGTGAGTTATAGGATTGCTACTAGTTACGGGTACACCTATCCTATGCTCATCACATTCCGTTTTGTTATCCTCTCCTTTATTGGTTATGTACTTTGTGTATGCCTTTCTCTTCAAATTAAATGTTATCCTGATCTCTCTATGTATCCATGGGACCTCATTCTTGATTAGTTTGTTTTATTTTTTAGTGGAATATATTTCTCCTGAACTTAATTGATCTCTCCTTTAAATATTACCCACTGTTCTTCTTGTCACCTTGTCACCTTTTTGTCAATATTTTTCTCGTTACCCTTCCTTGGCTCCATTATCATTTTGTCATAGTTGACATTTTTTTCCAATTTACTTTAATCTTTGTACTATCTATATCTCTCACAATCATTATCTTAAACCTTATTGTATTGTGATCATTGCCAATGTTCCCTCTAAGGCGCGTGGCCGCGCGTCAATTGGGAAGTCCCGCGCAGGCCACTCACAAGCTGTTGCTGCTGGAAGATACTGCGCATGCGCGGCCGCACAGCAAATTTAAAGGAACTGCGCACGAAAAACAATTAGAGGGAATATTGATCACTACTACTCCCTAGATGTTCTCCCATGCTTCTCTTACCTGCTCATTTCTCATTACTAGGTCTACCAATGTTTCCTAATAATCAGAAAGGCTAATGGAATGCTGGCCTTTATATCTAGAGGACTAGAATACAAGGGGGTAGAAGTTATGCAACAGCTATACAAAACCCTGCTTAGACCACACCTGGAGTACTGTGAGCACTTCTGGGCACTACACCTTCGGAAGGATATATTGGCCTTGGATGGAGTGCAGCGTAGGTTTATCAGAATGATACCCGGACTCCAAGGGTTAAGTTACGAGGAGAGGTTACAGGAATTAGGGTTGTATTCCCTAGAATTTAGAAGGTTAAGGGGTGATCTGATCGAAGTTTTCAAGATATTAAGGGGAACAGATAGGGTAGATAGAAACTATTTCTGCTGGGTGGGGATTCTAGGACTAGGGGGCATAGCCTAAAAATTAGAGCCAGATCTTTCAGAAGTGAAATTAGGAAACACTTCTACACACAAAGGGTTGTAGAAGTTTGGAACACTCTCTGCAAACTGCAATTGATGCTAGATCAATTGCTAATTTTAAATCTGAAATTGATAGCTTTTTGTTAACGAAAGGTATTAAGGGATATGGGTCAAAAGCGGGTACATGGAGTTAGGTCGCAGGTCAGCCATGATCTCATTGAATGGCGGAAGAGGCTCGAGGGTCTGAATGGCCTACTCCTGTTCCTATGTTCCTGCCTTGGTGGGCTTCTTACATATTGGGTATTAAGGATATATCTGTCACCTGGCACACTTACTGGTAACTATTAAATCTGTTTTTATATATTTTTTTAAACAGATGTGAGCTCAATGATAGAACTACCAAAAAACAACATTGCTGCAGTGATCAGGAAGGAGCTAGGTAAGACTTTTACTAAAGTTACACAAGCACATACAAGTCTAATCAAAAAGAAATGAGAGAATTAAAAATGAGAGAACAGCCTGTTAACTACATTTTTGTATGGCATTCTAATTTGCAAGCTATCCAAATGAATTCAAAATTGTTCAGTGTACAAATCAATTAAGTTTTTGCTGTGTTGCATTTAAAAAAAAAAACTGAAAACTTGTTTAGATTATTTAATATATTACTGTACTTTGCTATCTTCTTCTTTAAGTTATTTTCAAGCTGGTACTACCATCATCAGAATCTCACACTTGGGAAATTATTGAGATGAGACGACTCTCAAACCATGAAGATGATATTAGAGCACTAATCAGTATAAATGGTAATAATTCATTTTATTATTTTACTTGGAGTTATCTGGATTGATCGCATTAACAGTTCTTTCCTCAGCTGGAGGTGAATGTAAATTTGATGCAATGCAGAGCAATCCTTTTCTTGGGGTACTGGAAATAACCCAGAGCCATGCGCCACAAAAAGTGCAAAGTACGGATGCAAATACTCAAAACAATCAATATTAGGATCAATGTTATACTTGGCGGGGGAGGGAGGGTGATCAGGAGAACCCAGGTTTAGGCTTTGCATCTGCTCCGCACCGAGATAGTGTAACCCATCTTTTTAAAGAAAACTGAGCTTGTTGGAGGCTCTCTGACAGCACACGAGCCTTATTTGGCCATCAAAAATTAATTAAATGTATTTTTAGCCCACAGTTTCCTGCTTGCCCAGGAAACGTGCAGGGAGCCTAGTAGGTTCCAAAAATCATTGCAGTGGAAGGCACTTTCTGCCCTTTGCGATTTTTCTTCGAGATAATCCTGAATCAGCACGCATATCTTTAACATGATAGGAATTTTAACTTTTTAAGTATTGTTTTTGTATTTTGTTGCATTTTTTTCCCTTTGTTTTTGACTTAATTTTTGAGTTTTTTAGGTTTGCTTGTGTGATGTCAAATTGCAACATTTCAAGGAACTTAATACTCATTTTACCACCCCAATATGTTATGATGTGCCTTTTCTTGCTCTTGGGGAACTTGATGAGGAATTGCTGAGGAATGATCAGAGCAAGGGCTACCTGTTTCTGGGGTAGGTGTCACAGACTTGGGCATGCCACAGGAGATGTGCCTTCACCACCTAAACTGGTAACAGGGAAACCTTTCTCTAGGTGCACAGGCCAAATTTAGTTTAGGTAACCACCAGGTGGATAGGTTATTTTGCAATGACTTAATGTGTGGTGTGTGTGTGTGTGTGGCAAAACTTTCAGTGGCAACTTTGCATCCTGTGATCTGGGTATTCATGAGATGCCATGAAATAGCTGTAAGTTTGTGTTGGGGCTCAGAATAGCAAGCAGTAAATGCGGAGCAGGTTGAGAGGCAGCACTTTGTGACATGCAATGGTTGACGATCTACTCAATATATGGTACTATCGGGTAGTCTTACCATTACCTTATAGTGTGCAGTTGTCTTGCGCACCTTTTTCCAGACCCTGCAGGTAGTATATGAATTGTTTAACCTGCTTACCACCTGCTTCCAAGAATGGTGCACTAATGTCCTGTAGGGAAGTTGCTTTGTAGTACAGTAAACTCTTGTTTAAACGGCACTTTATCATCCGGAATACTTTAATAACCGGCAAAATAGAGATATCTCAATACAAAACAATACCTCAATAACCGGTAATCTTGCCGAATCCATCCAGCACTCGTTTTGCCGAGTCCGAGTCATTTCTTGATTTTTTTATTTTTGTTTGTGTTAAAAATTGCCTCGGTAGGTGTACCTCTCTGTTATCCAGAATTTTTCATCAACCGGCACCATCTGGTCCCATAGGTGCTGGATAAGAAAGAGTTTACTGTACCAAACAAGGCAACCCTCTTCGCATTCACCTTATGCAGCAGTTCTATCAGTGCTGTCACTTGCTTGCAGAATCTGTTTTGTGCCTCAACATGGGTTTCTTTTCACTTCATTTTTGACTGGTACTTCTTGCCACCCCAGCTGACAAATATCTACAATTCTTATTGAAGCTTTATAAAGGTTAATACTGCATATGCAGCCACTTACTGTGCTCACGCCCCTTTAAATTTGAGCTTCTGGCTGGATTATACACATTTCCCCAAAATATTATCTCCCCGTGCAAGGCAAAAGCTGTGCAGGTGGCTTTGAATAATTATTCAAACGAACTGACCCTGCAAAGTTGCAGGTAGTCAATTCACTTTGTTGTTGGATTGTTTTTGCCTGTAGCTCAGAGAAAAAGCCTAAACTTTTCCTGGAGTGGAATTTAATCATTGTAGTTCACCCCCCTTCTTTTTGAATATCTATTCTGGAAGGAATGGGCTTGCCCACTCCATTCCCAGTATGCACATGACAGTTGTCTTCTATACATGAGGTTAAGCAACTGGAAAATTGCTTAACCTCCTGGAGGCTTACCTCCAGATCTTGACACAGTAGGACCATTTCCCTGATCCAGGGAGAAGAGGGAAAGAAGAAACAACTTTCACTCTGGAGTGCACCCAGGCTGTTTGAGTGGCACCCTAATTCAGCAGGATCTGGTCATTGAAATATTTTGAATATGTTCCCTGTAGAAGACCAAGCCTTATGCAGTGAGTATTCAGGCAGGCTTGTGGATTTGGATGCATGCAGCCCTAAAACTTTTCTGCTCCAAATTAAAAGGAGCTGAGATTACTGGAGAGTGTGTGCAAACTATGGCCTGGGACTCTTTACACCCTGATCACTGCAAGCCTTCAACTCCACACCCCTGGTCACTCAGCCCCAACAAGATGCTGCAACCTTGTGCTGTCTCTTTATTGCCATTTAAATTACATTGTATGGCCATTTTTTTGGGGGGGGTGGGGGAAAAAATTTCCTTCAGCCTTTAGAGGCCAAAAATAGTTTTAAAATATTTATCAGCCTTTTATAAAGGCTATTTACAGTGGAAGGAAATGGTGGACAGAAGTAAGGTGGGCAAAGACTATCAAGGCACGCAATTGAATATGTGAAGAAGTAGCAGAGGGGTGCAGCCCCAAAACCCATGTTTGGCTAATGAAGTTAACTTGTTGCTGCATGGATTGGTGGGAGGAGTTTTGCCTTGATTGTCACTCAAGGACATCCCACCCTGAGGGCAGCAGTCTACCATGCTTGAAGGCGCTGCCAGACTAAACCCTGTCTATAGTATTGGACATGGATGCGGGAGAAGACAGCACACTTTAAGGGATCTTGAAACATAAGACTAACCAACAGTACCATGTATAGGTGGCACATGCTGCAAAGTGTAGTCTATCGACCTGTTTCACGTTTATTGCACACGCATGCCAAGTCTTGATACAAACTTCCAGATCTTCCTTACCACTTTCATTGCATCTCATATATACCCCTACCGTCAGCAGATCTTGCGGTTTGATATAATGCACAATAAAACTCTGACCACACTTTTTCATCTTTCAAGGGCTTCTAGTTGGAACATGGCAAAAATCAGTTACCCCTCCATTTTGGGGAATGCGCCACTTGAATATGCATTTTATACTGCTCAGTTGGAAAGGAAATGAGTGTTGAACAATGTGTCAGTCACCCCTTTGATGTATATGTGGCCAGCACAGTACCTGATGTTGCAGTGCTAGCTGGGTCTGAGCTAGCATAAGAATTGAGGGCAGTGATGATCTTGTGAACCACTGGCGCAGCGCCTTCCCTGTGTTGCAGGCTTATCATGGTGCCCTTGCTGATGGTGAGAGAAGGATCTGTTCTGGAAAAAACAGAGGCAGTTATTCTGTGTAATCGGTAAGTAGGTGTGCCAAGGACTGCAGGATGGTCTGGGGCCTACTGATCCTCCTGACATGATTTCTTTCATCTTGTAGACTTGTACCACCTCTACTCTAGAATTGAGTTGCTTTAAAAGCAAGCTTACCTGATGGTGTGTATAAAAATGTCTGCCAAAAATCTTCCCCAAAAATTAAGTCATAAAAAGTTTGGAATTATGAAAAATTGTTTACCAAAAACACTGCGCTACAAAAACATTACAAAAAAACTCTTCAAAGGGCTATCTAAGAGCTTATGCACATTTAGCTTCTGTTGTGGCCATTCAAAATTGGTACACTGAGGGAAAAAAATGAACTTGGCATAAGTATCATAAAATAGATGGGGTGTTTATTTTTTACTATTTTTGCATCAAATTTGGAGGTTTTCAGCCTCCTGTCTGATCTAACCATGAACCAGCATCTTTCTCCCATCTTCCTTCATGTCCTCTCCGAGCTCGTCTTGTCCATGAGACCCTCCTGCTGCTCCCCTGACCCCATTCTGAATAAGCTGCTGGCCACTCAACTTCCATTACTGGCCCCCATGCTAGTTGATATTACAAATGGTTCCCTCTCCTCAGCTACTATCAAAACTGCTGTCATCACCCCTTCCTCAAAAAAACACCCTGTCTTTGCACACTACCACCCAAACTTCAACGTCTCTTTCCTCTGCAAAGTTCTTGAATGTGTTGTCGACTCCCAAATCCGTGGCTATCTTACCTACATCTCCATGTTTGAATCTCTCTAGTAAGGTTTCCGACCCTGCCACAGCACTGAAACGGCCCTAATCAATATTACAAATGACATCCTCTGTGACTGTGACCATGGTGAATTATCCCTCCTTGTCCTTCTAGTCCTATCCTTTGATACGGTTGGTCACACCATCCTCCTTCAATGTCTTTCTTCCATTGTCTATCTCCGTGGGATTGTCCTTTTGGTTCCATTCTTAACTATCATATATCCAGAGCACTTCCAGCAATGGCTTCTCTTCCCACCCCCGTGCTGTTACCTCTGGAGTATCTGTATTGACCCCTTCCTCGTCTACGTGATGCCCCTTGGCGGCATCAGCTGCAGACATGAGGTCAGCTTGCGCATGTACACAGATGAGGCTCTGCTCTACCTCACCACCACCTCTATCGATCCCCCCACTTCCTCTGTGTCAGAGTACTAATCCGATATCCAGTCTCTGGTGAGCCACAATTTTCTCCACTTAAATATTGGGAAGACTGAAGCCTTTGGGCTCTGGCACAAACCCTGTACCTTCACCACCGATTTCATCCCTCTTCCCGGCCACAGTCGCAGGCTGAACCAGACAATTCACAACCTCGGTGTCCTATTCGACCCTGAGATGAGCTACTGACCCCATATCCTATCCGTCACAAAGACCACCTGTGCCCACCTCCATAACATTGTCTGCCTCTGCCCCTACCTGAGCTCATCTGCTGCTACAACACTCATCACCTCCAGATTTGACTATTCCAATGCTCTTCAGGCCAGCCTTCTGTCTTCCACCCTCCGTAAACTTCATCCCATCCAAAGCTGTGCTGCCCAGATCCTATCTTATACCAAGTCTTGCTCAACCATTACCGCTTTCCTCACTGACCTACATTGGTTCATGGTCCCCAATACCTCAAATTTACAAAACTCATCCTCTGGATCGCCTGTCCCGATATCTGTAACATCCTCTTCCGCTAGAACTTTGTGTTCCTCGGTCTCTCACCTCTTGTGCTTACCCGCCACCACCACATTGCCGGCCATGCCAAAGCTCCACATTTTGGAATTCCTTCCTTCAACCCCTCTCCACCTCCTCTCCTCCTTGTAAGACCCTCCATAAAATTTATCTTTAAGCTTTTGGTCACCCCTGCTAATAGCTGCTCTTTTTGCTTAACATCTATTTCTTTGATTATTCCTCTGTGAAGCACTTTGGGATGTTTTTCTTAGTTAAAGGCACAATAGAAATGCAAGTTCTTTTTGTTAGTGGGGCTTACCCATGAAATAAGTGCAAGCACTGCAGCTAATAGAAGAGCAGGGAATTGCAACTCTGAAAGATATTGGAGCAGGGGCACCGTCCCCAGTTCCTTGTTAACTTTGTGCCATTTCCACCTACCTGCTCTTCTGGTGTACAGGACTGAGGAATTGCACCTAGTATATTCAAAAACGACAAGAAGGGCACTCTTACCATCTTGATGTCATTCACCCTGATAGAAAGATAATTTCAGTGGCATTGAAAACTGGCTTGATAGTGTGTCTTTGTACTTTTATTTTAAGTGGCTAGAGTCATGGCTGCCTTCTTTGGGAAAAAGTCTTAGGGGGAAAAATTCAGCTGCTTGCGCCTCCCGTTAGCGCCTTAAGAGGGCGCTAATGGGGCGTAAAGCAGCTAACGCCCGGGCGCAGCGCCGCCCACGCCTCCCGAAAAATTTAGTGGGAGGTTAGCGGCGGCGGCAGCCGGTAGCGCCCTGTGGCGCTGCGCCGCCGGCGATGACGTCATTGCCGTGCGCAGCACCCCGCTCGCGCCCCGGCCGTGATCTTCAGTCGCGCCCCCTGATTTACCGCCAGACGCCATGTCCGACGGGTTCAGGGAGGCGTACGTGCGGCCGGGGCGGCGATATTTAAAGGGGAGGTGGCAGGCGGCCATTTTTGTTGCTGGCCGCCTGCCAGCACCTGTCCCCGGCCCCCGTGAAGCCCCCCCACCGTGAAGTGCCGGCTGCGCTCCAAGAGCCCGGCACTTCTCTTGAGTGCCGGGCTCTTTTGCCGGCACTCCCGATCCCTGGGGGCCCAGCTGGGCCCCGGTTCGCGCTGCGCAGGGTCCCTCCCCTTTAAGAAGGGGAGGAAGGCCTGCAATACCGCGGCGCGACGTGCCGCAGCGCGTGGCGCTGCGGCACGTAGCGCCAGGATATTCACTCGCAGCGCCCCAAGAGGGATGCGGGGTGCTTCCAGTGGCGCCCCGCTTCCCTCTTGGGGCGCAACCACTGAAGTTCCGGCGTGGGGCCGCTAATTTTTTCGGGGCGCTAAAAGTCGCGCCCCGGTGAGGTTAGCGCCCCAAATGGGGCGCGACCTAATTTCTACCCCTTAGTTTCTTCCAGATTAATCAAGTTTATTGGAGGTATTGGGTTTGATCACGGGCCGGTGAATGGAGTTGAGGCAGAAGATCAGCCATGATCTCATTGAGCCGAATGGCCTACTCCTGCTGCTCCTATTTCTTATGTTCTTAAGACTTGTAGTGACTTCTGGAGATGCATTTTGAAATTTCATAGAATAATTTTCCTCTCCTGAATCTCAGGAGGACACTACAATTAGTCTCCTTTGGGTGCCTTGGTTGCTGCTGCTGTTTTCTATTGTCTTGATGCTGATTTTAGCAGCAGGACCCAAGGATTTGTCTGATTCCTGTCTGAGTCAGATCATGAACTATCAGAAGAATATTCTGTAGGCAAGATTTTATTTGAGCTGTTTGCATCAACTGAGATCATTACATAGAGCAGTCCGACTACTGTGATGCCAAGTTATTTTGTGTATTGGTTTCACTGGAATCTTGCCACAGTGAATTTTGTTTTTCCACTATTAGATAATATATTTGCAACTGGATCTCACGTGGGTGAGTTAATAATTTGGGACACCCTGGACTGGACAGTTCAAGCATCTGAATCCCAGTTCTGGAATACTGCTCCACAGTGTGAAAAACCAGCCGAGATCAAGATATCACGGACCCCATACCAGCATGAAACCTGCATCCATCATCTGTCTTCAGATAGAGAGGTAAAGCAAAAGGCGATGACATTTATCCCAAAATCTATTACATGTATTTAATATTCAGAATAGACTTTTGAAGATTATATATAATGCTGATTGTACAGTGTTCAAAATGGAACCAAAAAGGGCCACCTGCTAGCTCTAATGTCACGTCCAATGAAACATACCTTGCTGTTGCTCACCTGGTGAGTAGCCTTGATTGTAACGTTGAGAAATATACAATCCAGATAGCCTTTCTTGACTGAAGTATAATGGGAAAAACATAAAAAATAAAAATTAAATGAATCACTTATCAAAGTGGAAAAACCTCAGCTTTCCCCCCATTTTGTAATGGTGATTGATCTTGTCCATGCTACAAACAGCTAATCAGATCAACAATTAAGCAGTTTGCCAAACTCTTCAATGCAGAGACTCCAAGCTTCTTTATAGGGATATGCTGTTAAACTAAATAATGTTTTTGCTAAGTTAGACTTTCATTTCTTGTATCTCTTTTTCCCTGTAGAACGTTTTTGCTGCCATTGGGACTGGAATTTATGTGTATAATCTTCAGACAAAAACAGTGATCGCATATCAGCAAGTGGCACATGATTCACGTGTGTTGCACATTGCAAAGTTACCAAACAAGTATGGAACTTGATCTGAATTTTATACTGATGGATAAAGCAACATGCTCTTAGATATTAAAGTGCAAAAGGCAGGAGGATGATTAGAAATAAAGTAGTACTAAAATCCTGGTTTTCTCCAAACAGCTTCTATCTATATTTAATGTATCTTTACAGTTCTCTTAAGATGCATTGACATTCATTTTAAATGATCCTGCAGTGCCACTTTGGAAAATGTAGACGGTCATTAACTTGAACTGTAGACTTGCAGTTAAATTCAGTTCAGAAAATACCCTCAATTTAAGAAAGTTAAGAGCTTTTGCTGTACTTTCAGGCAGAGCATTTCTTCAGGTTTGCATTTCTAAATTATACACAAATGAAGAATACAAAAATCTGAAAAATGTTAATACAGATTGCCATTTTACTGAATCTGTGGAAAAGTATTTTCTTGTGGTAAGCATTTAATACACATTGCATTGTTCATTTAAAAGTGTTGCTGTAATTAAGTTCAGAAGGCCTTGTGCAAAGTGCAATAATTAACATTTAATGTATGTTGAGTAACAACAAAACCAATTTTCCTTGTGCTGTCAAGTAATAGCTGTTTGATGTCCCCGTACTCTGAAAATAATGTATACTTTTCAATGTTTTGCAGCCAATTGGTCTCCTGCTCTGAGGATGGCAGTGTTCGCCTCTGGGAATTGCAGGAGCTTCCTCCAGCTGAGCCTGCCACATCAGGTTAGTGCAGCTTTATGTTGTATGGATAGGTAGATTTAATTTCACTGGCAAAGCTGATATTTATTGCCTATCCCTAGTTGTCCTTAATTAGGTGGTGGTGAGCCGCCTTCTTGAACTGCTGCAATCCACGATACTGTTAGGCAGGGAGTTCCAGGATTTTGACCCTCGTGCCTTATAGGTGATGGAGAGGCTTTAGGGAATTAGGAGGTAAGCCACTCACTGCAGAATACCCAGACTCTGACCTGCTGTAATATGTGGCTGGTCCGGTTCAGTTTCTGGTTAATGGTGACCACCGCTCCCCCCCCCCCCCCCCCCCCCCAGGATGTCGATGAGGAATTTGGTGAAGTTTATACCATTGAATATCAAGGGGAGGTGGTTAGGCTCTCTCTTGTTGGAGATGGTCATTGCCTGACACTTGTGTGGCACAAATGTTACTTGCCACTTATTAGCCCAAGCATGGATCTTGTCCAGGTCTTCCTGAATGTGGGCATAGACTGCTTAATTATCTGAGGAATTGCTAATGCAGCTGAACACTGCAATCATCAGCGAACAGCCCCACATCTGAGCTTATGATGGTGGAAAGGTCATTGACATAGTAGCTGAAGATAGTTGGACCTAAGACTCTGCTCCAAGGAACTCCTGCAACGATATCCTGGGGCTAAGATGATTGGCCTCCAACAACTACAGCCATCTTCCTTTGTGCCAGGTACGACTCTAGTCACTGGAGAGTTTTCCCCCGATCCACCTTGACCAGTTTTCCTAGCGTTTCTTGGTGCCACACTCGGTCGAGTACTGCCTTGATGTCAAAAGCTGTCACTCTTGCCTCACCTCTGAAATTCAGTTCTTGTGTCCATGTTTGGAACGAGGTCTGGAGCCGAGTGGTCTTGGTGGAACTTCTGCGGCCTACTCAGCGGTGCTTAACGGGACTGCTGGTGCCTGCTAACAGAAAGGTACGTGTTTCTTTTATCCTTAATGTGGCGACAGGAGGATCAGGAGTTCTCCTTCTGTGTCCCGAGCACTACTACTTAACCCCTCTCATTTGCCTCCTACACCTCCAGGACATACCTGAGCGCCGGCGCCGCACTTGACCCAAATTGGTCCAGAGGGAACATAAGAACATAAGAAGTAAGAGCAGGAGTAGGCCATACGGCCCCTCGAGCCTGCTCCGCTATTCAATAAGGTCATGGCTGATCATCGACCTCAACTCCACTTTCCCACCCGATCTCCATATCCCTTGATTCCCCTAGAGTCCAAAAATCATCTCTCAGCCTTGAATATACTCAAAGACTCAGCATTCACAGCTCTCTGGGGCAGAGAATTCCAAAGATTCACAACCTTCTGAGTGAAGAAATTCCTCCTCATCTCAGTTTTAAATGGCCTACCCCTTATCCTGAGACTATGCCGCCTAGTTCTAGACACCCCAGCCAGGGGAAACAACCTCTCAGCATCTACCCTGTCAATCCCCCTCAGTATCTTGTATGTTTCAATGAGATCACCTCTCATTCTTCTAAACTCCAGAGAGTATAGGCCCATTCTACACAATCTCTCATCATAGGACAGCCCTCTCATCCCAGGAATCAATCTAGTGAACCTTTGTTGCACTGCCTCCAAGGCAAGTATATCCTTCCTTAGATAAGGAGACCAAAACTGTGCACAGTACTCAGGTGTGGTCTCACCAAGGCCCTGTACAATTGTAGCAAGACTTCCTTACTCTTATACTCCAATCCCCTTGCAATAAAGGCCAACATGCCATTTGCCTTCCTTATTGTTTGCTGTACCTGCATGCTAGCTTTCTGTGTTTCTTGCACGAGGACACCCTCTCTGAACACCAACATTTGAAAGTTTCTCACCATTTAAAAAATATTCTGTTTTTCTATTTTCCTACCAAAGTGAATAACCTCACATTTCCCTACATTATACTCCATCTGCCACCTTACTGCCCACTCACTTAGTCTATCTGTATCCCTTTGCAGACTCTT
This sequence comes from Squalus acanthias, assembly GCA_030390025.1. Lineage (NCBI taxonomy): Eukaryota > Metazoa > Chordata > Chondrichthyes > Squaliformes > Squalidae > Squalus > Squalus acanthias. The sequence continues at coordinate 233,052,296 of CM059425.1, read as the reverse complement.
CGTGTTCTCCTCACAGCTTACTGTCCCACCTAGCTTTGTATCATCAGCAAACTTGGATACATTACACTTGATCCCTTCATCTAGGTCATTAATATAGATTGTAAATAGCTGAGGCCCTAACACTGATCCTTGCAGCACCCCACTAGTTACAGCCTACAAAAGATCCGTTTATCCCTGCCTCTCTGGGAGGGAACTGGCGAGCTGCCTCAGGAGGCCTGACAGCTTTCATCAATGGCGTGTGCAGGTATTTCATTGCACGACACCGTACACACAATATACACTCAACCTAACACACAATGATGGAGAATGTTTTGATGGGTTTTAGCTAAGAATTAAAAATATCAAAAGAGCAGAGATTTTTTTTTAACTTTAATCAATCATTTTGTCTCTTGAATTTAAATACATTCACCTGTACTGTTATTTTCTGTCCAAGTGGCTGCAGTGAGAAAACCTGTGCAAATCCTAGTAACTTGCAATTGCCATTGACTTGACGGGGTGGGGGTCAGAACTATGATCAATTTTGCACGATTTCAGCATGGTACTGACGGAATGGTCGACAAGTTCCAGGAAATTATGGCAGTGTGGAATGCCTTAACTCACTTACTTCATCACTTCTTGGACTTACACTGCTGGATTGGAGGCGTGTGAGGTGTTAAAATCGCAAAAAATGGTGGGAGCCTCCAGCCCGCCTCCCAGCAATTTTCCCAGAATCGGGGTTTCAGACCCCGTTTCCATCCCGCCTCTAAGAGGCGGGATAGGTCCTTAAGGCCCTTAACAACCAGTTAATTGCCTCTATAATCCCATTTTGAGAGGCCTTTCTGATTTTAACACTTTTCCCCCGTCCTGCACGTCTCCTCTGGAACACGCCAGTTAATCCTGGCGGCCTCAAGTGGATTGCTTACTAACAGCTGCAGCTCCACCATTAAAAAGGAGTTTTCGCCAATGATCATTTGCAGGTGGCAGAACTTTGTTGTCTCAGGTCTGGGGGAACTTTTAGCAGGCATACTCATTGTTGTGGAAGTTTGGTGCCTGACACCCATCTCCAGTGTGACCTCCTGGGAAACCCCTCTCCCCACCTTGACTGAGCGCTTCCTCAACTGAGGCATATACCAGAAGCATGGGAACCATTTATTTCCTTTCCTCCTGGACATCAGATTCGGACGAAGACCAGCAGTGGCAGCAGCAGAACCATCAACAACAGCAGCAGCAACAACAGGAGCGCCAAGCTGCTGCTCACCCACCTGAAGCTGCACAGGCCAGAAGGCGCCAGCGCGCGACCGCATTGCTGCCCGGGATGCAAGGGACGCTCATGTTGGCCAGATTTGCTTAGCCTGCACAATCAAACACTTTTGCCTCGCACCTTCTTACCAGAGCATCGACAATGGACAAGAACCTGCGGATTCCTACCATACTGACAATTGCAAGTCACCCTAAGCCCTCAATGTGGAAGTCCCATTTGCGAAATGACACAGGCCACAACTTCAACAGTTTGCCATCAGAATTTTTTTATCACAACAAGCAACTGATGGCATTTCAAAAATAAACACAACATAACACCCAAGTGACTACCATTGTGACTATTTGTGTATTATCTTCCTCTTACGCGTGCTCCTACATGGTGCTTCCCCTGTGGCTTCAGCAGATGTGGAGGCCCCTTGCTCACTTTCTTGCTGCTCCTGTCTCGACACCTTTGCTGGCCGTCCTCTGGGGTTGCGAACCTGTGAGGGCTCGGCAACAGTCTGCTGCTCCTGCAGCTGTGCAGGGGATGAGATGCCCATCTCAGTTGGGTGAGGACTCTGGTGGGACTCTGACCGAGGGCTTTGCAGTGGCATGGTCGTGTGAGCGCTTGGAGAGGAGCCCCCACTTCCCTTGTTGTCTGCCACCAACATCCCTCTCATGGGTCCGCCCCACTTCAGAGCTAGCATGTGGGCTTGACAGCACCTTGCTGCACTTCAGGGGAGCCATGAGGACCTGTTTCTGCACTGGAAGTCCTACTCCAGAGGACTTCCATGAAGGTCTGGGTTCTATGCTCAATAGCTGACCATTGCTCCTCAAGAGATGCCAGTCTATTCTGAACAATGACCATGTTTTCAACACTCTGGCGACTTAGCTCCTCCATGGCTGTAGCAATCCTCTCCTTGACCGTAGCCATCCTTTCCACAGAGGTTGCCATCCTTTCCGTGGTGATGCGTTCATGCACCAATGCCTCCACAAAGGCTCTGCTCATGTTCGCGATGGACTCCTCCATTCGCTCCACACTCGCAGCGACCCTGGAGACAAAACCTGCCAGAGACTCCTGCACCTGTTCCTGGAGTTCCAGCACCGCTTTCCTTCTGGATGGACCTGAGCCGAGCTGGCAGAGTCCTGCGCCCTCTGACGAGGACTCTCCACTGCTGTCCCTGTCTCTACCATCTGCTGATGCTTACTTGTGAGCTGTGATACACCAGCTGACAACACTACTCTATCTCGCGAAGGTCCCACCGAGGTGTGTTTGCCTGCGCTGGTGCTGGGTGCGCTGAATTCTGCTGACGCTACGCCCTCAGAGGTTGCAGCTTCCTCTGAGGAGTCTTGAAGCTCAGGCTGTTCCTCCTGGACAGTGGGGACGGGGGCTGTCGATGGTCCTGTGGGGGAGTAAAGGAAAGAGTTGGAGATGTGAGGTAAAGGTTGCATGCACATTGAATTGCACAGATGATCATGTCAATCTGTTAGTGCATCAGAATCATCATCAGTCACTCATGCAATGTCAGTGAGCGAGATGCCAAACTATTCGGTCACCAGCTTGCTGTGATGCGCCCGTCTGTCCGTCCCCCACTTGCGAATCTTACTCGACACCGGCGATTTCCAGGGCTGCCTCCTCCGAGGTGGTGAGCTGGGCTACTGAGGGTGGCCCTCTTGTCCTCACTCTTTCCCTCTTATTGTGGGCTCTCTTTTCCTGCAATGAGGGGCACAAGTGGAGTTTGAGTGAGAATGAAGGAGTGAATGTAGAGAATCCATAGCATAGATGCTTAGAAGGAGACAAAGGGCCCTCCTGTGTGTTGTAAGTTGTTGTCATTGCATCACAGTGATAGGGAGTGTGAGGGCTGCATGGTTGAATAGTTAAGTGAATGTGACCATAGAGAGCGCGGGAATGGGTAAGGGTGCAGGGATGTCGTGTCAAGTGGGATGTGGAGAAAGAGGCTGGCAAAGCAGAGTGCTGGTGAGCAGAGGCGATGGGGATCAGATTGAGGGTGATGGGAAAGTCAAACTCACTTTTCCTGTGCGGAGAAGGTCATGAAACCTCTTCCTGCACTGCAGCCAGGTTCTGCGGCACATAGAGATTGAGTTGACCTCCTGGGCCACTTGCATCCACACAGCTTTAGTCTGCTGGGGAGGCTTTTTCCTCCCTGAGGAAGGGAAGAGCACCTCCTTATTTGATCTTGCTCCCTCCACCAGAGCTTGGAGGGAGGCCTCATCGACCTTGGAGCACACTTTAGCGTACTGCTGGACATAGTTGCCGAATGAAGCGATCACAACAATGGGCACAAAGTTTAAAGTCTCCAGAAGAAGCAAGGCTGCTTGCAGGCCATAAATCCAGCAGCATTGATGATGTCATCAGAGGCGACTTTCTGTATGAAAAGACTCTTGGGCCAGGGGTTTCCACACGCTGGACATCAAGTGCCCAATTACGGCAAAATCGCACTTTTTTTCCACTTCACATCGGAGTCGGGGTCCCTACACGGAAACCACCTGACACGCCCCAGCCCGCCCGCAATGGCAAAATCGAGCCCATTGTCTTTGATGTGCCATTTCAATGGTGCAAGTCTCGAGGAAATTTTGGGCCATTGAAATAAGGAATCATGCCAATGCCATGCTCTATTAAACTTTTTTGAACTATAACGTAATATTGATTATTACATAAAACTATCAAAACCAGTAGTTTATTCTTCTTTGGTCAGTGATTGAAATTTATGGCAGTAATGGTAAAGTAAATTGATGTTTAGATTGTCTTGTCAATAATATTGTTTTAAATCAAAACTGCTTTTATGAAGTAGAGAGGACTAGAGACAATGGTGAAACATAAATATAATAGGGTATATTGCTGGGCGCAATTGCTGATTACGGCCCAAATTGCACCCATTTTGAAAACTCCGCTCCTCCCCCCCTCCGAGTTTCTGCTCGAACTCATTTACATATCGGCAAACGCAGAATCAGCCATGAACCCGCGCAATCGGGCAGCGTTTTAAAAATCACGTTTACAAGCTTTTAAAACGTACCTTTTAGTGTCCTCGCGCCTAAAAGAACCACCTTAATTTTTAAAGCCTCCCTGAAGGCCTGCACACGAGTGTAATTAGCAGAAACTCCCAATGGTGATTATGTCCCTAATGGGGACATGGCCAATTTTGTGAGCGGGGCCTACTTCCAGCACGATGTTTTTAAAACTAACGCATCCTTAGAGATGGGCAATAAATGCTGGCCTTGCCAGCGACGCCCACATCCCAGGAACGAATTAAAAAAAAAATCACAAACTCAAGTTACCCTGAACGTAAATTGCGCTTAAAATTCCGCGATCTTTTGCACCGGTTATGCCAGTTTCAGCTGAATTGCGCTGAAAAAACCAATGTGAGACACCCATTTCCTAATCTTAAGAAAAAGGTTACAGTTATATTGCCACTTTTGTGTCCAATCATGAACTAAAACAAAAATTTAGCTGATTTTATTAACACATTGCAGGTCTTCTCTAAGGTTTGCATATCATAAGTGTAGCACAGATCACGTGGATACATATTAGTTTGATGCTCTGTCCCATCTAGATATATCCATTTTTTTTCCCCAATTTCTTCCTTTCCTCTTCCGAAGGTGCTGAATCTTGCGGAGGTTTACTTCCAGCCCTTTGCTACCTTGCCGAATTAGGCATTCCTCATCTGTGATTGCTAGCTAGCTCTTCTGCTTGGGCAGGCATCACAGCCAAGTGTGATTCTTTTCCTGTCCAATGCCTGCACATGCTTGTTTTCCAGCAGGAGCCTGGGATAGCCACCAGGAGAATCTCCACTTTAAAAAAAAAAAAAATTCTCCTTAGCCCAAGTAAAGTTAGGTCCAATTTTAACATCCCAACAGTTAAAATAAAGCTAACTCAACACAAACCAGCTATTGCATCTGCAATCTTCTGGTCTGTGTCCATCATTTTGTAATGTTTGAAAGTATTTTCATTGTAAAATATTCATTTACTCCCTTCTGTTTCCCATATGCTTACTTTTGAAACTTTGGCCTTACAAGAATTACTGGTGAATTACTGCTCAAAGTCAGGAAGGGGGGAAATGCTGCTGACTGCATTGGAGTTTGTTATGCTACACATTTGGCAGTAATTGTTGAACTCTGCTGTTACAATGTTTTTATGCCATTTGGGTGCTAAGTTTTGCTTTTTAAGCTGTTCGAGCTGAGTTTTGGAGTATTCTCCAATAGTTCAATTCAGCCAGTATTTCTTTGAAAAGAGAAACCCAATTCCTAAACAGCTATGTATGTTGAAACTTAAACTCCATATCTTTTGGCAGACATCCACCCTGGTCAAGTGAGTTGATGGATATAGAATGCAGAGTCCATGTTATATCAGTTAAGCCAAAGTTACACTGGCATTTCTTTTTAAATACCCATTAGGTGAAGCCTTTCTTGCTGCCCGCCTTTGAGTTATAATTTGTTTCTGGCTAAACCTCTGCACTAACATTTTACCTTACTGTGTCATCCGGCTCTGTTTGCAGAGATGGTCGTCACCCGTGATGGATTTACTGACTGTTAGTTATACAGTACTATGTAATGAGCTTATTTATATTGTATGTATTTGTTTTTAGGGCTTTTTAGTATGTGGGGAATTGGTAGGCCGAGCAAGCAGCAAAACCAGATGGCAAAACGCAAGTTGGAATGTTCTGTGTTAAAGACCCTGGAGTTAACTGGTGATTTGATAGGTCATTCGGGTGCTGTGCGGGTGAGTAATCGTGCAGTGCGAGCACTATTTCTGTAGTATAAATTGTTGCCTGTAATATCTTGCGAGGGAATTTTTCAATGTCTCTGTTTCCCATCCAGGGCGGGGGTGGAGGAAGAAAGTGACAATTGTAGTGATCTGCAAAGCTAAATCAGAGTTTTGGTTTCATTTTTATACCAGAAATGAGACATGAAGGCTGATTCTCTGAGATTGAGCTTGGGGAGTGGCCCCTTGCAGGAAGTATGTACACAGCATGAAATTGGGCAGGTAGGCTAAGCGTCGATGATACTGTACTCATCGGTTCAATGAGCAGGAAAGTTTCAAAGGATTTTGAGGTGACAACATACTGAAGTTTGCGGGGCAGATTGAAGGGGCAAAACGAGCTGGCCTTTGGCAGGTTGGAGACACATCTCTGTTGCTCCCCCAACTGAGGAGGCTGAAAATGCTGGCTGAAGCTTGCTGGACCTGGGAGATGTGGTTCCCAGTATGTGACCTCATCCACCTGTGGCAGGGGGGTCACATAATTTAATAAAGATAACTTTACTCCCCCGGACTTCAGGGGTCCAGGCCCCAGTCCCGGACAGATGACGCCTACTTTTGGGTGTCCGATGTATGCCTACTAAGACCATGTGTGCTGATGCTGATGCTAATGCTGGGTCCTGACCAACTGCTGGGGCATGAGAACTCCCAAGTTAGAGAATCCCTGTTCTCTTCTCTCCCTCTTCCTACCCCTTATGTTGACACTCTCGTAGGGGCGGGTGGAGGTTCCCCTCCCTACTGGGCTTTACAGAAATCCTTGATGTAAGGGTGTTCTGGCAGACTGCTGCTGAAGTTATGGTGGAAGTCTGCCGGAATGGCTTTAGATTTCCGGCCTATTTTGCTACATATTCTTCCATTCCAAAATTTTGAGTTTAAAAAAAGAAGCATAAGAAGTTAGAGAAACTTTTTTTTTTCATTACAACAAAGAAGATTAAGAGGCGATCTGATGGAGGGTTTCAAAATTGAGGAGTTTTGAAGAGGTAAATAGGAGAAACACCATTTCCACAGGTTATTGAGTCAGTAACTAGAGGCCACAAGTTTAAGATAATCAAAAGAATGAGTGGGGAGGTTAGAAGAACTTTATTTTATTTAGAGGGCTGTTACGACATGAATGAATGGTGGAAGCGGAATCCATAATGGCTTTTAAAAGGGAAGGGCTGAATATTAGAAAAACTGTTTGCACCCACGTGCCCCATGCAAATTTGGTACCTTCCTTCCACTGACCTCGCAATCTCCAATGGGGTCAGCACTGGAGGGCACTGGCATAACTGCCAGGATCGCAGACAGTGGATTTTTGCATTTCATTTATATAAATAATTTGGACAAAAACACCAGAGGAATATCAAATTAAGGTATACAGAAAAGTGTGAAGAAGAAAAAGAGATTGCAGGTGGACTTTGGTTAGTAGAGTGGGCAGATAGGTGGAAGATGCAGTACAATATAGAGCACTGTGTACATATTGGGGGTGGTGGCAAGGGTGGGGGTGCTGCTGGAAAGAGCAGTGAATGGGAATATACCTTAAACGGTAAGACCTTTAACATGGAGATCTAGGGATGCAAGTACATAAGTCTTTAAAGGTAGAAAAGACTATCAAAGAAAAATGGGATTCTGTGTTATATACATGGGCACATTGAATGTAAAAGTAGGAAGTAATGTTGAATTTGTACTTTTTACATGACATTGGTTAGACCACAGTTGCATGAATGATGACCACAGGCTTCCCTCCTGCCTTTTTCACCATATATCTAGCCAACCTCCCCTCTGCACAATGTTGGCACCCAGAGAACTAACTACTGCCTTACTTGGTGTGGTGGCCACAAAAGAAACTATCTACAAACAACTCCATTGAATCTTAGACTACCTTTTTCTTTTCCATTTTATCCTTGTCTCACAATGCTGCTCAGATTACTCCCTTTCTCCTTTCTTTTCCTTTGCATCTCCCCCAGATCCAGAAATCCATTACTTTATTTCCTGTGAAGCCTTGCTGCCTTCCTAACGTTAACCTACTCCTTATTATCTCTGATTATTGACTTTCCGCTTCCCTCGAGTTCCTTTTTCATCTCTTCCAACTGATCCTCATGTTTCTCCTTCTGTGCCTAAAACCTGTCCATTGTTGTCTAATGAACTTATCATTTATGAGCCTGTAAATTCACCAATCTATATCCATATCCAGTTAGTCCTAATCCCTAGTTTTTTTCGTAGAAACTTACAGCACACAGGAGGACATTTGTCCCATCGTGCCTGTGCTGGGTCTTTGAAAGAGCAATCGTGCTTAGTCCCACATCTTTGCTTTTAGTCCATAACCCTGTAAATTGCTCATCCTCCAGTATCTATCCAACTCTGTTTTAACATTATTTATGGAACCAGCTTCCACCACCTTATCAGGTAGAGCGTTCCAGATCCCGACGACAAATTTCTCCACATCTCCCCTCTAGATTGTTTTCCAATGATTTTGAATCTATGACCTCTGGTTATTGACCCACTCGCCAGAGGGAATATTTTTTGCCCTATTAACTCTATCAAAACCTCTCGTCATCTTGAAAACCTCTATTAGGCCATCTCTTAACCTTCTCTGTTCCAAGGAGAACAGTCCTAACTTTTCTAACCTCTCCTCATAACTGAAGTCTCTCATCCCGGATGCCATCCTGTTAAACCTCCTCTTATGTTTCTAATGCCTTTACATCTTTCCTGAAATGTGGTGCCCAGAATTGTCCACAATACTCCAGCTGAGGCCGAGCCAATGATTTATAAAGTTCTAGAATGATCTCTTTGCTTTTATATCCTATTCCTCTATTTATAAAACCAAATAACCCATAAGCTTTTTTAACCACCCTATCAACTTGCCCTGCCAGCTTTAAAGATTTGTGTATATGGACACCAAGGTCTCTCTGCTCATCTACACTTTTCAAAATCATGCCATTTATAGTATACGGTCTTTCCATATTGGTCCTCTCAAAGTGCATCACTTCACACTTCTCCGCATTGAACTCCATTTGCCATGCTTCTACCCATTTCACCACCCTGTCTATGTCAGCCTGAAGCCTATAACTATCCTCATCATGATCATCTATGTTGCCAAGTTTTGTATCCTCTGCAAACTTTATAATGCTGCTCTCTACACCTGAGTCTAGGCCGTTTATATAAATTATGAAGAGTAATGGACCCAAGACTGACCCTTGGGGAACACCACTGCAAACCACCTCCCAGTCTGAAAAACATCTATCCACCACCACCCTGTGCTTCCTCCCAATGACCCAATTTTGTATCCATACTGCCACTTTCCCCTTAATTCCACAGGCTTCCATCTTCTCCTATTCTTTCCTTCATCTCCATGAGTAGTAAACGTTCACAACAAAAGTCTTGTCTGAACTCGTCTGTTGTGATGACTATATGTATTCCAGTATAGACAGCCAATTGTACTCATAGAATCATAGACTAGTACAGCACAGAAGGAGGCCATTTGACCCATCGAGTCTGCGCTGGCTCTTTCGAAGAGCAATCCAGTTAGTCCCACTCCCCCGCTCTTTCCCCATATCACTGTATTTTTTTCTCCTTCAAGTATTTATCAAATTCCCTTTTGAAGGCTGCTATTGAATCTGTATCTACCACCCTATCAGGCAGTGCATTCCAAATCCTAACCACTCGTTGCGTGAAAAAGTTTTTCCTCATGTCACCTCTGGTTCTTTTGCCAATCACATTAAATCTGTGCACTCTGATTATCAACCCTTCAGCCATTGGAAACAGTTTCTCTTTTAATTACTCTATCTAAACCTTTCATGATTTTAAACATCGCTACCAAATCTCCTATTAGCCTTCTCTGCTCCAAGGAGAACAACCCCAGCTTCTCCAGCCTCTCCACGTAACTGTAATCCCTCATTCTTGGAACCATTCTAGTAAATCTCTTCTGTAGCCGCTCGAAAGCCTTCACGTCCTTCCTAAAGTGTGGTGCCCAGAATTGGACACAATACTCCAGCTGGGGCCGAATTAGTTCCATTTTTTTTCCACCATTTACTTCAATCTATAGTATTTTCCACTACACTTTCAGTAATTCTGAAAGTATGTTCCAGCAAAACTTGAAATAAGTATTTATACTAAAGTGAGAGTAAATACCTGACTGGTATTGTGACACTTTTCTTTCTTAGAGAGTACCTTTTAAAATTAATTCTAATTGCTTTGACCTATTGAAGCAAGAAGTACTTCCCTTTAACCATCTCTAAGCAAGTTAATCTATAGCTTCTCAAATTATGTATTTTTGTTTGTCAATTCTCAGATGTTCCTATATTTTAAAGACCATGGAATGGTAACCTGTTCTACAGACCACCTCATCATTTTATGGAACGATGGAGAGAGGGAATCACGGTTGCGGAGCAAGACATTATTCCAAAAATTAGAACAGGATGAGCAGTATGATGCTTAATGTTGGTATAATTGTGAAACATCATAAAATGAATGTTACATGACTGCAGTAAATGGTTCCGAATGACCTGCAGCAAGTATATTTATATATCTTCATGATATTGCTGAAGGTTTCAGAGTTGCTAAGATGTTAATGTAGTACTTGTGGAGTGGTTATGTAGATCTATAATTGTAAGTAGATTTTCTGCTAAGCACTGACTATTACCTCTGTTACCAGTTCTGGGTTTACATTATCTTAATGTTGCAAATAGTCTACTGAGCAAATAATTTTGCTTATCTATGATTTATGAAGATTTGCTAAATAAATTTACAGAATAAAAATTTTGTACAATAGGAGCTGTGCTAATAATCTCTAGGCTTTTGTCATAAAAATTATGTTTTTTATATTTTAAAACATTTGGCATAAATATTTTATTGTGGCCATCTCTATCACTATTGCTCTGAAATTGTGTGTATGAATGTTAAATGTAAGATATTTTCATGTTTTGAAAAGTTCGATGCTCAGTGAAGCCAGAGGCCTGGCAATATATTTACATCCACGGTAAATTTTTCAAGGCTTTGCCTGTTGCTAGTGCGGATCAGTGAATCGTGAGAACATTGCTCTTGGCGGGAGAAGACTTGGAAAATCTGCCCCATAATGTTGCCTGTACCAGGAACTGAAATGACTAATGGTCTTCGTGTTCACCTGAATCATTGTGCCTGTTTAACACTACTGCCTACCTGCTGCGTTGACCTATATATTTGTCTTTTCTACATTAAATAAGTACAGCAGGAACTTTTTTATATATCAAGTCAAATGGGTTTGCATGAAGGAGTACTCGCAACCTCTTTGCTTCCACACTTCCAGAAGACCAATCCTACCATTTTCCCATTATAGCATTTTAATGTACACAGAGTGCTATAATCTGAGCCAAGCTGACACTAAAGCTGTTGTAATAAAAACAGAAAATGCTGGAAACTTCTGATGAAAGGTCATCGGCCTGAAACGTTGACTCTGTTTCTCGCTCCACAGATGCTGCCTGACCTGCTGAGTATTTCCAGCATTTTCTATTTTTATTTCAGATTTCCAGCATCCTCAGTATTTTGCTTTTGTACTAAAGCTGCTGTGTAAGGTATTGGACAAAAGCTGATAAAATTCCCCTTTTAAGTCGTCTTAACTAAAGGCAATTTAATAATATGTAGCTGATATCCAATCGGTCAGACAGTAGCCAGGGCCAAAAATCTGAAATCAGTTTACAAATTTCTTTCGTGTTCTGAACTTTTTTGGTGAGATATAAATTTGAGCAACAACTTTATGTCCCAAAAATTGCTGTCAAAATAACAGCCAGGCTAATAGCGCCCACCGCTTTTTACATGCAAATGCCACAGCAACTTCAGGCGCGGGCAGAAGCGCGATTAAACGAGGAAATCAAGAAGTTACTGTCGGAGATGCGTAGCTCTGCTGTTAGCTTCGCGAAAACGGCATCTCGCTGTCTGACTCCCCATTCAAATGCATTGAGTGACGTGAATCAGGTTTCCGCCCTGCCACAGTACCGAAACAGCTCTTCTCAAAGTCACAAATGACATCCTATGTGACTGTGACAAAGATAAACTATCCTTCCTCGTCCTTCTCGACCTGTCTGCAGCCTTTGACATGGTTGACCATACCATCCTCCTCCAACGTCTCTCCACCGTCGTCCAGCTGGGTGGGACTGCACTTGCCTGGTATCTATCTAATCGTAGCCAGAGAATCACCTTTAATGGCTTCTCTTCCCGCTCCTGCACCGTTATCTCCGGTGTCCCCCAAGGGTCTATCCTTGGCCCCCCTCCTATTTCTCATCTACAGGCTGCCCCTTGGCGATATCATCAGAAACACAGCGTCAGTTTCCACATGTATGCTGACGACACCCAGCTCTACCTCATCGCCTCTCTTGACCCCTCCACTGTCTCTAAATTGTCAGACTGCTTGAGCATCCCCGATTTTAATCGCTCCACTATTGGTGGCTGTGCCTCCAGCTGCCAAGGCACTCAGCTCTGAAATTCCCTCCCTAAACCTCTCCGCCTCTATCTCGCTCCTTCTTTAAGATGGTCCTTAAACCATACCTCTTTGACCAAGCTTTTGGTCATCTGCCCTAATATCTTATGTGGCTCGGTGTCAAATTTTGTTTTATAACGCTCCTATGAAGCGCCATGGGACGTTTTACTACTTTAAAGGCGCTATTTAAATACAAGTTGTTGTTGAAATTCCTGTACTTACACTGTAGATATGAAAAACTCACCACAGCAAGTTAAATCAAGTCATTTCAAGTCTAAGTATCGCTTTAACTATGCGAAAAGTGTTAATTACTGCCAGTCAACCTCTCTGGCACTGAAAATTAACTATTACAAGTGTGGAGTCTCACTCCTTCAGGTTTTCATTGTTGTTCAACGCTAGGTGCTGTGTGTTGACCGGATACAGGAATATTTGGGCCAATAAATTGCCATGGTCTGTTTAACTGTGTTGCTTCATAAAGCTGTTTAAATAGTTTTTAATGATTGACGGTGTGAGTGCAAAATTCTAAATATTTGACTCCGGAACAAATATACATCATTGTGGGTGGTTGATTGTTTAAAGAATTACTTGGGTGCCTAGGGAAACTGAAAGGGGTGGTGGCAGTCTTTTAAATGCTATGAAACAAGCTCATAACTGTGTTAACTTGTAATTTTTATGTGAACATACCCCCTTTTGCATGAGTGTGAAACTTCATATGGAGCATGTAGGTGTTTTACTACCTTGACTAGTAATGGTATCCAGCAAATATTTTAATGTTCACTGTAGTCTGGATGTGGTAAATTGGAAAAAATACCATCAATGATCATGGGCAGCATTTTTAGACAATACACCACGTCCATTTCTGTGATTTGTCCAATGTTCAGATTGTATCTTAAATGAAGTGAAGTTACTTTTTTTTGGTGGAGAGGGTCAGGAGGATTCCTAATTTGGGTACTTGTGTTTTTTATGTTTGTAGTATCTAGACTATGAATTAGATTATAAATTTTTGCAATGCTAAAATTGACTTGTGACAGAGTGATGGACACAAGTTTGACTCTACTTCTCCCATCAGCAATTTTTTTTAAAGTTCTTAAACCGAACACACTGTGGGCTACATGGATTAGAACATTCTTGCTCTTGCTGCTTTGTCCCCTGCGGTTATATATTTTGTAGTCATAAACCAGATGTGGTGTCCCCTCTATTCTCTGAACCACTCAAACACAAACAATTTTATGTGTAACATGTTGTATTCCACAAGAATCTTCAGTACAAGTAATAGCTGGGTGACCTACACTCACGAAAATGTGCTTGGTTCCTGTATACAAATTTGATTGTTAACAGTGTTGCATTTTTTTTTGCCAAAAAGCAAATGTTTCTGAGAACTAGGTAACAACCGAGTAGAATAATGTCCATTTTGACCTCCAGCAGTTGATTCCACTCCAGCCTAGATAGACGGGATGAAAAGTCTCCCTTCTTTCCTGGCTAAGGGTTATTGGTGAATATGTGGGCAGTCTCATCCCAGTGCCTTTGATTTCACCGCACAAAAAGTAGGTAATGTGGGAATCAGAATGATCACTAAAGTTCTTAAGGTTAGATTTAAGGCACATTGAGCAGAGTAAAAAAAGAGCTTCATATATATAGTTGAGTATAAGGTGATTTGTGTATGAGAATCTCCTTAATTTCTAGTCATAAAACTTCAAATAGCAGATAACAGAATTACAGGAAATTTGATTTTAATGTGCGCTGACTTCCTTGAGCTGTACTGCTGCTGCTGCTGCATGTAAAGTTAATCGGGGAACAAGACCAGAGACATTGAGAAACTGGTGCTAGAGTCTAGGATTTACAAGGGCCAGGAGCAAGTGTTACCTTCTTGCCCACTGCACCCCAAGAGTGTTGCAGAACCATCCACTTTATGGCTTGTACTTGAGACAAATCCAGTCTAAAATCGGTCATCTTTAACACAAGTATATATTGCATCAAATCCATTCTGTAACTGACGCCAGAGTGATTGATGCAAATGTTGTGTGTTGAACTCTCAGACCGATCTAGTGTGCTCTACCCATCATCTTGCACAATAGGCTATCCAGTAGGATATGGTGGTGGACACCTCCCCAAGTGTGGTATTATGCATTGCAAGAGGGAGTCTTGAAGGTATTAAAGTGGGAACTATTCTTATTGTTAATTCATATCTGTATGTGGTGGATGTCAACTTAAGCTGGAGTTATGGCAGGATTATGCCAGAAGGGCTGAGGATTTTTCAAATAAACATCACAAAAGCAGAAACCCTCTGTGCAAACTTGAAAAATATGTTGATAACGTGGAGTTCCCTTGAGTTTAATAGTTTTATTTTCTGATATATAGATAATGTGCAATATATATACTGTATATGTCAGCAAGTACTGTGAAGTTACTATCACAATGCTGTTACTGTGACAAAAACGTACAAGTCTCACTGGCCTTGGTATGCTTTACAAATAAAAGTTACAGAAAATAAAAAATTAAAATGTCTTTGAAGATGGAAAGCATAAACACACTGAAATATCATTTACATTCACTAGAGAACATAATTACATTCTTTGCAGTAGTTTCTGGCACATAGGAAGGTAGATGCAGATAATCTACATGCCAGTGTTTTAAATTTTACCCTCAAAAACCTAATATTACATTAAGATGTTGACATTGTTTAATTTGCAGTAGCTTGCAGTCAATGCAACTTATTGTGCATATTCAAATTCTAAACATACTTTACAAACAAAACAAAGCAAAATATCCATCAAAAGACACAGCATGTATTACATTGTAATATAATATTGCAATGAATATTACCACTTAGATACATTTGTGTAAAATAGAATTATATACACTTGTGCATGGAAACTGAGTTACATTCCATTATTTATTGCTTAGTACAAAAAAATACACACAACTGTTGTCAATAATTTCAATACTATTCTGAAATTGGAAGAGATTGCCCTTGCTACCCTACGCTTTGCCAAAGTTTGATTTATTTATATATTTTCCTCTGTTGTTGATTTGTAGTATTCTCTTGCACTGCTGAATAAGTTAAACATCCTTTCCACTATGTCCTTTTGACCACTTGTGTATTATTTAGATATAAGGATCAAAAATAATATTCGTTATCACAAATTCGTCTACCTCATGAAGTGTACACAAAATAATTTGTAGGCTTTTTCATGTACACAGAATCCTATGTCGATAAAGGATTTCCATAAAACTGATTCTAATATCACTTTAATCTATAGGGGATGTTACAATTAGTTTTATAAAATGTTATAGCTTCAGTTACTGTGAAAGTGTGATTTATAAAAATATTTTTGCTCTAGAATAGTTCCAAAATAATTTCTCTAACAAGTTTAAAAATATTTTAGAAAGTTAGCTATTTTTGTTATATATGAAATCAGCAGTCATTAGATGCGGGTGCAGCAACAACACGAGAGATGTTGTTTAGTAGTTGTTCCACATCAGTAATTCATAAAAGTAACCAGAAAACCATAATATAGATATGTGTGTTACACTAAATAGAAACATATAGAACATTTATTTTTTCGGCATTTTATCCTGTATGCTATTAACTGTAACTCAGTCTGACATAGAGGAAGTTCAAAACATTGAAAATAACATTCCTAGAACAGAATTTAATCTGAATGGCCACAGAAACGCCATTTACATGGTTTATCCAGGATTTCTGCTGATCTGCCGCCAAATTTAAAGTGGCTGCTTAGGAAAACCACCGAGGAAGTTTCTGGTAACAATTTTGCTAAATTTCAATTACTTTTTTTCCTTTGACCTGCCTCAGAATTGTTGTTGTAAAATCCAGTGAGTATCACGGTCAGTGGCAGAAAACAAATTACTTCATTTATAAAGAAAAATCCATTCAAATATTTTAATGGCAATAATGAAAATGATATGAGTTTTCTTTTGTCCCATCTCAGTACTTAGGTTCACCTCATGCAAAGAGTCCCTAGTGTACTCAACTTTTACAGGAGGAGTAAACATTTAAAACACAGGAAGATATAGGGATAGGGGGGAAGTATGAGGCAGTAGGATGGATTAGTTTTGGATTGCTCTAGCAAAGAGCAGTACAGACACAATGGGATGAATGGCATCCATCTATGCTTTAATCCTATGGTTCTAAAACTGACCCATGCAGTGCTGCTGATTAATAAGTAGTAAATTATGAAGTACTCTTGCACATTAAAGTCAGAAGTGAGGATGGTCGCTGATGATTGCAGAGTGTTCAGTTCCATTCGCAACTCCTCCGTTAATGAAGCAGGCTGTGCCTACATGCACCAAGACCTGGACAACATCCAGGCTTGGGTTGATAAGTGGCAAGTAACATTTGCACCATACAAGTACCAGACAATGACCATCTCCAACAAGAGAGTCTAATTACCTCTCCTTGACAGTCAATGGCATTACTATTGCCAAATTCCCCCACCATCAACATCCTAGGGGGTCACCATTGACCAGAACTTTAACTGGACCAGCCACATAAATACTGTGGCTCCAAGGGTAGGTCAGAGGCTGGGTATTCTGTGGTGAGTGACTCACCTCCTGCCTCCCCAAAGGCTTTCCACCATCTACAAGGCACAAGTCAGGAGTGTGATGGAATACTCTCCACTTTCCTGGATGAGTGCAGCTCCAACAACACTCGAAGTTTGATACCATCCAGGACCAAGCAACCCGCTTGAATGGCACCCCATCCACCACCTTAAACATTCACTCACTCCACCACGGCTGCAGTGTGTACCAACTACGTGATGCACTGCAGCAACTCCCAAGCTGGTGACTTTTACAACAACAACAACCTGTATTTATATAGCGCCTTTAACGTAGTAAAATGTCTGAAGGTGCGTCACAGGAGTATTAAAAGACAAAATTTGACACCGAGCCACATACGGAGAAATTAGGGCAGGTGATCAAAAGCTTGGACAAAGAGGTAGGTTTTAAGGAGCGTCTTAAAGGAGGAAAGTGAAGCGGAGAGGTTTAGGCAGGGAATTCCAGGGCTTACGGCCTAGGCAACAGAAGGCACGGCCACCAAATGTTGAGGGATTATAATCGGATGCTCAAGTGGGCAGAATTAGAGGAGCGCAGATATCTCTGGGTGGGGGTTGTGGGGCTGAAGGAGATTAGAGATAGGGGCGACACCATGGAGGGATTTGAAAACAAGGATGAGAACTTTGAAATCGAGGCGTTGCTTAACGAAGGAGCCAATGTAGGTCAGCGAGCACAGGGGTGATGGGTGAACAGGACTTGGTACGAGTTAGGACATGGGCAGCCAAGTTTTGGATCACCAAGTTTACGTGGGGCAGAATGTGGGAGGCCAGCCAGGGGTAGTCAAGTCTAGAGGTAACAAAGGCTTGGATGAGGGTTTCGGTAGTGGATGAGCTGAGGCAAGGGCGGAGCTGGGCGATGTTACGGAGGTGGAAATAGGCCACCTAGAAGGACAAGGGCAGCAGGCGCATGGGAACATCACCACCTCCAAGTTCCCCTCCAACATGACTTGGAAATATGTCGCCATTCCTTTATCATCGCTGGGTCAAAATCCTGGAACGCCCTACCTAATAGCACTGTGGTAATATTTCCACCACATGGACTGCAGCGGTTCAAGGCGGCAGCTCACCATCACCTTCTTAAGGGCTATTAGGGAGGGGTAATAAATGCTGGCCTGGCCAGTGACACCCACATCCCATGAATGATTTAAATGGTAATTACATTTTTTTCAGGATTGAATGGATAATTGTGTGTTTGAGAAGAAGGTGCTATCTGTAGCAAATTGGATTCTGCCTCCGCTCTTAAAGTGATTTGAAGTGAGGTTGTACCCTTTAGTGAACTTGGCGTAGCATCGTACACCCACAGTCTGACCTGGATAGTGAGCTGAAAGAGGAAACATCAGAACCAATGATATAGGAACATATATTATTTTTAGTGGGTAGCCTATGATTTCAGTTTTGGTAAAACTAAAATTGGAATCATATATACATTACACATGATTCTGATCTCCAACTCAACACTTTGATGGCTTTAGCTGCAATAGGTTCCTCAAAAGCTGCAACAAGACATTGGAAAATAAGTTTTCAGGTTGTCAACTGAAAATCAATTGCCTACCATCCAATATAAAAGCCTTCATATAATAAAACACAATATCACAGAAAATAATACTGAGCTGTGTCCGCTCTTAATTCAGTGTAAAGTCAATGAACAATGTAGTCTGTCAGTAGCAGTAACATTAAGAATGTAGGATGTGCATTGGAGTTGCTTCATGTAACGATGCCTCTGGATGACTTGAAACTGATGATAATCTGAAATATCCTGTTTTGATATTTTTGCAAAATATCTTGTATATGATTTACATGTATGAAATATCTTGCAGAAACAGTATACTTTTTAAAACTGCCAGAACAATATACTTTTAGTACACTGAGGTTTCACATTTCTCAATATCTAACATACTCCAATTATTTGCATCCCTTGACTCCTAATACTGTTTGCTTGCTGCAAGAAGGTACACTAGCTCATTTAAAGCATTGGTTACAAAACTATGGAACTTGCATTGACAGAAGACTAGCATCTAAAGGCTCTAATGTTAAATCCATTACATCATAAATGCTAACCTACAATACTCCATGCCGACTCCGATTATTGTTGGCTATTAATGACGGGAAATTAGTTCAAATTCAGAAATCTAAAACATTTCATATACTTGCGTGTGAAGAGGGGGATCAAGTAACTGCCCCCAAATGTTTACTTTTGTAATAAAAGCCGTATCCATATAACACTGGGACTGGCAGCTATCTAGGCCAACTAATATTCTTTTCAAGTACTTAGTTATAGGCAAATTGGGGAAATTAATAGAAAGAACTAGACCCTCCTTTATTTTCATGTATGTGTGAGAACATATCCATAAATCTTCTGCATACAATATTGTGACCGTTTACGGGAATGGTAGAGTAGTGGTAATGTCACTGGGCTAGTAATCCAGAGGCCTCGATTAATGATCCAGAGATGTGAGTTCAAATCCCACCACGGCAGCTGGGGAATTTAAATTCAGTTAATTAAATAAATCTGGAATAAAAAGCTAGTATCAATAATGGTAACCATGAAACTATCGGATTGTCGTAAAAACCCATCTGGTTCACTAATATCCTTTAGGGAAGGAAATCTGCCGTCCTTACCTGGTCTGGCCTATATGTGACTCCAGACCCACAGCAATGTGGTTGACTCTTAACTGCCCTCTGAAATGGCCTAGCAAGTCAGTCAGTTGTAACTAACCGCAATGAAACAAAATAAGAATGAAACCGGACGGACCACCCGGCATCGACCTCGGCACCGGCTACGAACATGACAACGGCACACCCAGCCCAGTCAACCCTGCAAAGTCCTCCTCACCAACATCTGGGGACTTGTGCCAAAATTGGAAGAGCTGTCCCACAGACTAGTCAAGCAACAGCCTGACATAGTCATACTCACAGAATCATACCTTTCAGCCAATGTCCCAAACTCCTCCATCACCATCCCTGGGTATGTCCTGTCCCACCGGCAGGACAGACCCACCAGGGGTGGTGGCACAGTGGTATACAGTCGGAAAGGAGTGGCCCTGGGAGTCCTCAACATTGACTCCGGACACCATGAAGTCTCATGGCTTCAAGTCAAGCATGGGCAAGGAAACCTCCTGCTGATTACCACCTACTGCCCTCCCTCAGCTGATGAATCAGTACTCCTCCATGTTGAACACCACTTGGAAGAAGCACTGAGAGTAGCAAGGGCACAGAATGTACTCTGGGTGGGGGACTTCAATGTCCATCACCAAGAGTGGCTCGGTAGCACCACTACTGACCGAGCTGGCCGAGTCCTGAAGGACATAACTGCCAGTCTGGGCCTGCGACAGGTGGTGAGTGAACCAAGAGGGAAAAACCTACTTGACCTCGTCCTCACCAGTCTACCTGTCGCAGATGCATCTGTCCATGACAGCATTGGCAGCAGTGACCACCGCACAGTCATTGTGGAGACGAAGTCCCGTCTTCACACTGAGAACACCCTCCATCGTGTTGTGTGGCACTACCACCGTGCTAAATGGGATAGATTCAGAACAGATCTAGCAGCTCAAAACTGGGCATCCATGAGGCACTGTGGGCCATCAGCAGCAGCAGAATTGTATTCCACCACAATCTGTAATCTCATGGCCTGGCATATCCCTCACTCTACCATTACCACCAAGCCAGGGGACCAACCCTGGTTCAATGACGAGTGTAGAAGAGCATGCCAGGAGCAGCACCAGGCATACCTAAAATGAGGTGCCAACCTGGGAAGCTGCAACACAGTCTATAGCATGCTAAAAAGGGGAAGCAGCATGCTATAGACAGGGCTAAACGATCCCACAATCAACGGATCAGATCAAAGCTCTGCAGTCCTGCCACATCCAGTCGTGAATGGTGGTGGACCATTAAACAACTAACGGGAGGAGGAGGCTCCAAGAGTATCCCCATCCTCAATGATGGTGGAGCCCAGCACGTGAGTGCAAAAGACAAGGCTGAAGCGTTTGCAACCATCTTCAGCCAGAAGTGCCGAGTGGATGATCCATATCGGCCTACTCCCGAGGTCCCCACCATCACAGAAGCCATTCTTCAGCCAATTCGATTCACTCCATGTGATATCAAGAAACGGCTGAGCGCACTGGATACAGCAAAGGCTATGGGCCCCGACAACATCCCGGCTATCATGCTGAAGCCTTGTGCTCCAGAACTAGCCGTGCCCCTAGCCAAGCTGTTCCAGTACAGCTACAACACTGGCATCTATCCGTCAATGTGGAAAACTGCCCAGGTATGTCCTGTCCACAAAAAGCAGGACAAATCCAACCCGGCCAATTACCGCCCCATCAGTCTACTCTCAATCATTAGCAAAGTGATGGAAGGTGTCATCGAAAGTGCTATCAAGCGGCACTTACTCACCAATAACCTGCTCACTGATGCCCAGTTTGGGTTCCGCCAAGACCACTCGGCTCCCGACCTCATTACAGCCTTGGTCCAAACATGGACAAAGGAGCTGAATTCCAGAGGTGAGGTGAGAGTGACTGCCCTTGACATCAAGGCAGCATTTGACCGAGTGTGGCATCAAGGAGCCCTAGTAAAATTGAAGTCAATGGGAATCAGGGGGAAACGCTCCACTGGCTGGAGTCATACCTAGCGCAAAGGAAGATGGTTGTGGCGGTTGAAGGTCAATCATCACAGCCCCAGGACATCACTGCAGGAGTTCCTCAGGGCAGTGTTCTAGGCCCAACCATCTTCTGCTGCTTCATCAATGACCTTCCCTCCAACATAAGGTCAGAAATGGGGATGTTCGCTGATGACTGCACAGTGTTCAGCGCCATTCGCAACTCCACAGATAATGAAGCAGTCCATGCCCGCATGCAACAAGACCTGGACGACGTTCAGGCTTGGGCGGATAAGTGGCTGGTAACATTCGCGCCACAGAAGTGCCAGGCAATGACTATCTCCAACAAGCGAGAGTCTAACCACCTCCCCTTGACATTCAATGGCATTACCATCGCCGAATCCCCCACTATCAACATCCTGGGGGTCACCATTAACCAGAAACTTAACTGGACCAGCCACATTAATACTGTGGCAACAAGAGCAGGTCAGAGGCTAGGTATTCTGTGGCGAGTGTCTCACCTCCTGACTCCCAAAAGCCTTTCCACCATCTACAAGGCACAAGTAAGGAGCGTGATGGAATACTCTCCACTTGCCTGGATGAGTGCAGCTCCAACAACACTCAAGAAGCTCAACACCATCCAAGACAAAGCAGCCCGCTTGATTGGCACCCTATCCACCACCTTAAACATTCACTCCCTCCAACACCGGTGTACCGTGGCTGCAGTGTGTACCATCTACAAGATGCACTGCAGCAACTTACCAAGGCTTCTTCGGCAGCACCTCCCAAACCCGCGACCTTTTCCACCTAGAAGGACAAGGGCAGTAGACGCATGGGAACACCACCACCTCCAAGTTCCCCTCCAAGTCACACACCATCCTGACTTAGAAGTATATCGCCGATACTTCATCGTCGCTGGGTCAAAATCCTGGAACTCCCTCCCTAACAGCACTGTGGGAGTACCTTCACCACACGGACTGCAGCGGTTCAAGAAGGCAGCTCACCACCACCTTCACAAGGGCAACTAGGGATGGGCAATAAATGCTGGCATTGCCAGCGACGCCCAGATCGCATAAACAAATTAAAAAAAATACATGACTCCCTAACAATCAACCACAAATTCTACTATTTTTGAAACTCAGACTAATGCTTGTTCTAACCCAGGTCACTTCAGTTGAATCCAATAAACCAGAAATTGGAGACCTTGAGGCAATTTTCGACTCTTGAGTATTAGGCACTGTAGACAGTTACGTAGTGATAAGTTCATTCAGGTATTGCCCAGCCAGCAACTATTCAAGTTCCAACATGCAGCGTGTTAACCGATCGGTTTGACTTGCGATAATGAACATGACATCCTGCACTGGTGGCAGCAAAGGACAGAAAATAGAGATCAAGGGCAAAATTTTACAAGACTCTGCACCACTGGCAGGACCTTGCATGCAGTGGGCAACTTATAGGAAAACTATCAGTTAAACAATCATTAAAGCAAATATACAGAACTTGAGTAGGGAACTAAACTGGCTACACTTTTGGAATATACTGTGTATATTTATTGTCAGAAGGAACATATGAATGTTTCAGGTGGTGAGATACAGGTACAAGCAATGCTTAGGCAGGGCGTGTTTGTTAATGAGGGTAGTGTAGTACAAACTGAGAGAGAAGTGTTAATATAGGCCAAAAGTGCAGCTTTCAAGTTAAGTTAGTGATTGGTGCATCAGCCTTTGACTACACATGTCCATTTCCCCATGTTCCTCCTCTGCAGAGCCTGCAGGCTGACTTTCCTGGTCATCTGGGTAAATGGTTTCCTATCTCTGAATTACAAAATTATGCAGAATAGAGCAGATGCATTTTCAACGCCTTCTCAGGACTGTAGAGCAGGATCCCACCTGATCTGTCCAGACAGCAGAATATCGATTTCAACCTGCAATAAGTTCCAGCAAAATTTTGGGGAGAGGCACGAGCCTCGATGAATTTTCTTTCGGTTTCTGGTTCGGGGTTCTTGACTGCTGCTCCAGTCCCCTAACAGCCATCCGTCCAGGCTGCCTGCTTCTTGACATAGTGCTGGCACAGTAGTCTGGTGTAAAATGAAGGCATCGTGACTGCTGCTTGAGTACCGCAAATTCACCTGCATGATTCTATTCCTGTGGTCCGACACCACCTGTACACTGAAGGAATCAAAGGCTTTCCTATTCATATATGTCATGGGTTGTTGTTAGGATCCTTGAGAGCTACATATGTACCATTGATGAGGCCCTGTACTTGAGATAGGCCTGCCAGCTGCCAAAAGTTCTGCATCCACTCATGCTATTGCCTCCTTTCCATGAGAAAAGTGAGAAAAGTGTTTTCCTGGCATACAAAGCTTCTGTGACCTGCATCAGTGGAGCAAAGTCTGATTAACATGGCAAATATCACCAGTGGTGGCTTGAAAGCTCAGTGCTGTGGTGAGTTTCATGGCAATAGACCCTGGGTCAGACCTTATCTGCCCATCAGGCTCCCACTGCACAAACTCCTCCTCTTCCCCATCAATGACAGCCCCAGGCTGAACAGTGTGGTTCGAGCTGAGGGTTGCAGCGGGTGACAGCAAACCTGTTGCGGCTGGAGGTCTGTGCAAAGGGAGTCCCGCACTTCAAAAAATCAGCAGCAAGCAGCAGAAAAACGATTGGAAAATCAATAAAGCAGAAACAGCACTATGGCAAATTAAAATAAAGCAGCAAAAATCAACTTTCAACAAAACAGTTAATCCAAGTTACGGAAGGACCATTCTCAAGAGAACAGCATGGAAGCTAACAGATGCACAAAGAGTTTTATTTACATCAAATTCAGGGCTATCATAAGGCCACACAAACTCACAGCATGTCTTTAAAAAACTATTCTGATCACTGAAGTCGAACAGGAGTAGGCCATTCAGCCCCTCGAGTCTCTTCTGCTATTCAATTGATCAGGGCTGATCTGTACTTCAACTCCATTTACCTGCCTTGGTGCCATATCCCTCGATAAACCCTTTGTGTAAAAAAAAGTGCTTCCTGATTCACTCGTAAATGGCCTTAGCCCTAACTTTAAGATTATCCCCTCTTGTTTTGGATTCCAACACTAGGGGAAGTAGTTTCTTTCTATCTACCCTATCGAATCCTTTTATCATTTTAAACACCTTGATTAGATCACCCTCAACCCTCTAAACTCAAGGGAATATGACAAGTTTCTGCAACCTGTACTCACCATTTATCCTCTTCAAGCACCGGTATCGTTCCGGTGAATCTGCACTGTACTCCTTTTACTTCTGTACTTCATTACAACAGTGACTACACCCCAAAAGTACTTCATTGGCTGTAAAGCGCTTTGAGACGTCCGGTGGTCGTGAAAGGCGCTATATAAATGCAAGTCTTTCTTTTCCAAGGCCAATATATCTTTCCTGATGTGCGATGCCCAAAACAGAATGCAGTACTCCAGATGGGAAATGACCAAGGCTCTGTACAACTGGGGCATCACTTCCTCACTTTGGAATACCAACCAGCCTTGAGATAAGAGTCAACATTTCATCAGCCATTTTGATTACTTTTTGCACCTGTGCACCAGCAGAAGTGGAAGCTCAAAGGTGCTGGTGCTCAATTCTTCAACCTATGTACTGGGGTATCAGCTCTACAAAGTCATCAAGTATAAAAATTTAATGAACTCCAAATGACTGCTAAAATGGATTAATAACTGCAGAGAAGGAAGTGAGATCCAAAACAAGATCGAAACAACTAAGCAACAAAGCTTTTTTATTGGCCTAAGTGAAAAGCTTTTTTATTGGCCTCAGCAAACAGTAGCATTTAATTCCTCAAACTAATGGTTTGGTAAGTGCTTTTAACTCGAGGCGGGAATTCAGGGTGTGGGGGCCGAAGTAGGCAGCAAACTATCCAGGACACGGAGTGTGAGGCCTGGGAGATGTTAACTCCTGTGCCTCATTTGCATGCTCTGATACTGGCTCCCACCCAAAGCTGGTGGG
This sequence comes from Squalus acanthias, assembly GCA_030390025.1. Lineage (NCBI taxonomy): Eukaryota > Metazoa > Chordata > Chondrichthyes > Squaliformes > Squalidae > Squalus > Squalus acanthias. Next base: position 233,026,721 of record CM059425.1, on the reverse strand, counting down.
AATGACGTCACTGTTGGCGGGCGGGAGTCAAAATAAGTGCAGGGGGTGGGGGGGTTGTCAGGCCACTGCCGGGGACCCTGAAAACAATCCCTGGAAAATAAGTAGTGGGGTGAAGCATAAGGTCTGTAATCAGAGTAGGGGGTAACCTGGGGCAGGGTAGGCTCAATGTATCCTTGTGAGGCCAGGAAGACCACCTCTACTCCTCCTGGCCCACAAGGAGCATGTAAAAAAAATTCTCACTTACCTAGGCCTCCTGTGGCCAGGATCCTGACTGTCGCCAGCTTTTGATGGCAGGTTCGAGACTGTGAGGTCCTTAGTTGGGCTCATGGTTAAAATGGCATGCACATCCCGATGATGTCATCAGGATACGACTGCCATTGAAATTAGGCCCCCGCTCCTCTGGGGTGGCTGACCTTCCTATGCCTAAATTCATGCAAGTTAAAATGGTATGGGTGGGAAAACGGCATTAACATAATAAGCATGGCCCCTCCCCCCCACCCCCTGTCCCGCCAAGCGGGCTGGGATAAACTCAACCCTCTAGAGTTATTTTTAAACAAACAATCTTCTTCTTTCCTACATTATAACAGTGGCTACATTTCAAAAAGTACATTATTGGCGTTAAAGCGTTTTGGAACGTCCTAAGGTCGGGAAAGGCACTATATGAATGCAAGTTCTTTATTTATACAGGAGAGGACAAATAACTTGAAAACACTCCATAATATTTAGTTGAATAAAGTCAATTATTTGAAAAATGTCCTTCATGTATCTACTGATGAGTCACCTTCATCCAGCTCCACTGTGTCCAACCTACAGGCTCTAACTGACTCAGAGGCAGAGGGTGATCAGGCACAAGAGGATGTTGAATTCTTGGGCATCAGGGAAACAACAGAAACCACAATCACTATGCTGCTGCTTGGTTAGAAGGCCCTTCTCCTGTTACTGGATCCTCCACAAGGCCTTCTCCCAAGCACACAATACAAGCTGGTGAGTTTCTGTCAGAGGACATATCAGCCACATGAAGTTCCCCCACTGGGACCTACCTTCTGGGAAGAGCATTCACCCGCCAGATTAGGAATCTCCATTAAAAATGCCCACGCAGATGTGCAATCTGGAAACAAGCCAGATATGTTACCTTGGCATGTTACCTTGCATTGTGTTATGCAATTAGACCGGGAACAGTTGGAAGAACAGGCTGACTCTCTAGTTAACCTGCTCACCCACACCCATGGGAAATCAGCAACTTTGCTTCATGCTGCTCCAGGATGTTGCCATTTAGAGCTCCCACAAGTGCTCTGAAGGCCTTTCTGCAGGGCCCTATGGCTGTGATGGCTGCTGAGCTCCCAGAGTATCACCCTTGTGGAGGATGATTCAAATGATGGGTCCACCCAAATCTCACCACCAGTGCTTTGCAAACCGGTGCACAGAGGAAGGCGACATCATTTTAGCACACAGGTCACACTAGGGTACGTTGATAAAACAGTATTGTTTTTAATTATGTTTATTGTTGCACATATTGTCCCAGTAGTGAACAGAATTACTGTGGCATTGTCTATAAACAATTGTATATTTTGTTACAATTTTTCTATTTACATACACACACATTAGTATATGTATGTTTCACATTAGAGGTTGATACTTGCTTTACCTGTAATTTTGTTTTTGGTCCTTCATGTGTTTATTTTTCTCATTGCTAAGTCAGTCTCACTTTGTTTGGAGAGGTGACTTTACAGCATGTTGCCTGGTCACCCCACTAGGTGCAACTGTAACAGATTCCAGATTGTTCAGCCCCATTCCACATGGGTCTTTTTATCACATGTTCTTTTATCCCATAGAGCCTGCTGTCATTAATATATTCACACAGAATGCAGCTGACTTCTTCCTACCAGTTGCAACTGAGAAATTACTTTTATATGTACGCGTTGCACTTCCATCCATTTTCGACGCAAAATAAAGGAAAAATGAGTGACATGTCCTTTGTGGATAGTGTTGAAGTAGCTTAGAATGAAGTTGAAAGAAGAGCTTTAGCAGACGCAATGCTCTACACATCCAACCAATGCAGAGCAGCAATCAAGAAAGCAATAGAATGCTGAAGTACATAGCAAAAATAAGTCGAAGGGAATCATGATCAAACTGCATAGTGCTCTGGTCAGGGCACATCGAGTACCGTGTCCAGTTCTAGTCACCAAGACACAAGGGAGTCATTAAAGCATTAGAGACAGTGCAGAGAAGAGCCAAGTGGCTGATCCCTAGTGTCAGAGGCCAGGCTTATGAGGAAAGATTGGAGAAATTTGAGTTTTTCAGCCTTGAAAGGATACAGCTAAGAAGTGATCTTACATACTCAAGATAGTTAATCATATGGGAAAATGAAATTCTGTAAAATTACTTTTAAGTAAATTGCCTGAATATGACAAGGAGCCACAAGTAAAAGATAAATTTAGGACTAATATCCGGAAGTTCTTTGTCACACAAAGAGAGATCACTACATGGAATAGACCCCTTGATAGAATAGTGGAGGCAAAAACCCAGGAGTCATTTAAAAAACAATTGGATACTGCAATAGGGGGACTTTAGGATATGTCTGGATGAATGAGCTAAGATGGGACAAATGGCCTCCCTCATCCTTAATTACCTTGTGATCTTGTGACTTTATTCAGAATAATGCATTAATATAGTGCAGTTACATCGGGGTTGTTACACATATTGCACCGGACACTAATGTGGGCAAAACCCATAAGTATCAGTGCATATTTTCACATAAATCAACATGGAATGCAGAAATATTTTTACTTGGTACATTCAATCACGTTTTGGAAAAGAAATTGATCTCAACCACATTGACTTCAGGCTGTTGGCACAGGTTAAGGCCTTGGCAAAGTATAGTTTAAAATATCAATTCAGAATATACAGTGTGACATAAATTAATTGATCTCCCTCTCACAATAATTTGCTGAGCAGATTTTTTATTTCACTAGGAGAAAAGATTTATTTCCATGTTAAATATTTATAGAATATGTAAACCGTCATTACTACGACCCAAAGCTGCCTTAATGCCCCAACTGTCATTTATTTAAAATGATGGTAAATTAGTGAAAAACTACCAACAGTCAGAATATTGCCCCTAGTTCTTCCATACACCTTGAACTTAGAGAAAAGAACACTGTAGTAAATGAAAGGCTTACTTACATATAAACTTATGGCTTTAGGGTAATAATTACGGAAATAGTGTTTTCATTATGCCGTCTCTCAACAAAGGTGTAGCAGTTCTTTTCCTTACTGTCTGATATTCTTCTGGAATGGCAGTAAAATTTACTTGAACATGACAAAGCCAGTGTTGAAATTCAGAGTCCTATACTATTCTGTTTGTAATTGGGACATCACCATGATAGTTCAACATAGTTTTCCTGCACGCTGTACATCAAGGCTTCCTGCATTGTGCAGAATTTATATTACATTACAATTTTACAGTCACTTGAACTAAAATAGAATCTCTTAATGGCTTTGTTGAGTAAAGTGAGGTTGGCAAACAAAATATGTTGTCCTTTCACCTTTACTTTTAAAGGTCAGGTGGAGGTCGCAGACCTTTATACTTGGATTCGTCTAAGGTTTTCCAGTACTTGTAGTTCTCAGCTAAGTGCTGTATTAAATTGGGAAGGTTTGCAAATGCTGAAAGGAAGACAATTGAAATTATATGAAAATTATCATTAAATTATTGAAAAATATTTAATTCAACACACACACTGTAATTGCTCATGACTAACCTTTCTAACAAAACACAGAAATATAATATATTAACTGAAGATAAGCTGGCCTTTTTAAATAAACATAGTTACGATGTACTACTCTAAGGTACTGCGTGTGTAAAATAATTTGCATTGTTTTATGATATTGGGATTGCCATTTAGGATTTATACATCTATGAAAGGTTTCTACTATGCTCATATGTAGCAGAAATCTAATACCTGCCAAGAGGAAGTATTTCCAAGAGGAGTGCAGCTCAGAACAGAGTGTAAAGCTGTGAGTTTGGTGAGTGAGGGAGCGAATCTTAAAGGTTATTCTCTGTTTTTTATAAAATCTAGTCTTGTGTGCTTGCAATTAGCATTTAACTTAAATTTAAATTTACTGTTTCAAGTTTTAAGTTTCTTCCAGGCTTGGGCAGGGCTAAGCAAGCACTATGCTGGAGAGCAGGTGAGAGTAATTAATTAATTAACTAGTCTAACTGGTTCTGTAACTGCCAGAGAGCTCACTTATTTAAATCTCAGCAGTATAAATAGGGAGGCTAGAGTGCAGCTTGGAACAGAGTGTAAAGCTGCGAGTTTGGTGATTGAGGGAGTTCGGGGAGGGAGGTGTTCCTTTCTTTTTCTATCTTTGTCAGCTTCCAGGAGAGCAGCAGTTAAAAAGCTGCACAAGAGGGGACAGAGAACCAATGGGAGTTCGGCTCTGTGACACCTTCCAACCGATTTGGAGAAAAATAAAAGGTGACATCACAGGGAAAACGGTAAGTGATTGGTTGGTGAGTATTTTGCTCACTTCCCTTATCTTTTAAAGCCCACGAAATTTATTAGTAATTGTAAGGTTTCATTAGTACTAGTTTACTAGCAGTAATAAATCTTATTAGGTGTAGTAGGGTTTATTAATTAATAAAAATTAATTAATTAAGACTCAATAAAGATGGCAGGGCAGGTGATGTGTTGTGACTGCAGTATGTGGGAGCTCCTGGACGCCAGTGTGATCCAGGATGAACACGTCTGCGGTAAGTGTCTGCGGCTTGAGGAGCTTCGGCTCAGAGTTGATGAGCTGGAGGCCGAGCTGCGGACACGGCGATGCATCAGGGAGGGGGAAAGTTACCTGGACACTTTATTCCAGGAGGCAGTCACACCCCTTAGGATAGGGTCTTCTGATTTGGTCAGTGGTCAGGGACAGGAGGATGTGACTACAAGTGAGGCAGGTATGGGGACCCAGGAGGTGGAGGAGCCTCAGCCTTTGCAATTGTCCAACAGGTTTGAGGTTCTTGCGGCCTGTATGGATGAAAGCGGTGGCCGCAGGGTGGATGAGCAAACTGACCATGGCACCGAGGTACAGGAAGCCACTCAAGCGGGGGGAGTTAATAGGAGTGTAGTGGTAATTGGGAACAGCATAGTCAGGGGGATAGATACAGTTCTCTGCGGCCAAGAGCGAGAGTCCAGACGGCTGTGTTGCCTGCTTGGTGCCAGGGTTCGGGACATCTGCTCTGGGCTGGAGAGGAACTTGGAGTGGGAGGGGGAGGAGCCAGTGGTCGTGGTCCATGTAGGTACCAACGACATAGGTAGAACTAGGAAAGAGTTTCTGCTGAGAGAGTATGAGCAGCTAGGGGCTAAATTAAAAAGCAGAACCTCAAGGGTAATAATGTCTGCATTATTACCTGAGCCACGAGCAAATTGGCATAGGGTAAATACAATTAGAGAGATGAATGCATGGCTCAAAGACTGGTGTGGGAGAAATGGGTTTCAATTCCTGGGGCACTGGCACCAGTACTGGGGAAAGTGGGATCTGTATCGTTGGGACGGTCTTCACCTGAACTGTGCTGGGACCAGTGTTCTGGCGAGTCGTATAACTAGGGCGGTAGAGAGGGCTTTAAACTAAATATTGGGGGCATGGGATCAAATTTGGGAAGATGTGGTAATTCAAAGATTAGAGACAAGGCAATAGAGAAAAGTATTAATATGGGAAATGATAAACAGACCGTGACAGGAAGGGATACAATTCTAAGAGTAAATCAACAGATAAGGCTAGAGGTTACAAAAATAATAAAAGGACAAAACTAAAGGCTCTGCATCTGAATGCACGTAGCATTCGAAACAAAACAGATGAACTGATAGCGCAAATAGAAATAAATAAATATGATCTGATAGCCATTACAGAAACATGGCTGCAGGATGACATAGATTGGGACCTGAATATTGAAGGGTACATGACATTTAGGAAGGACAGGAAGTTGGGAAAAGGTGGAGGGGTGGCTCTGTTAATTAATGATGGTATTAGCACAATAGAGAGGGATGACCTAAGTTCAGGAAACCAGGATGTAGAAGCGGTTTGGGTAGAGATGAGAAATAATAAAGGCAAGAAGTCACTTGTGGGAGTGGTGTACAGGCCCCCTAACAGTAACCACATGGTAGGATGGCGTATAAAGGAAGAAATAATGGGAGCTTGTCAGAAGGGTACGGCAATAATCATGGGGGATTTTAATCTGCATATAGACTGGAAATATCAGATGGGCAAAGGTAGCATAGATGTGGAGTTCATGGAATGTTTTCGGGATAGTTTCTTACAACAGCACGTTCTGGAGCCAACCAGAGAGCAGGCTATACTAGACTTGGTATTGTGCAATGAGATAGGATTAATTAATGACCTCATAGTGAAGGTGCCCCTAGGTAGCAGCGATCATAATATGATTGAATTTTACATTCAGTTTGAGAGAGAGAAGAGTGGGTCCAAGACTAGTATTTTAAACTTAAATAAGGGCAATTATGAGGGCATGAAAGCAGAGCTAGCTAAAGTGAACTTGACAAATTAGGTTAAGGGATAGGTCAATAGAGTTGCAGTGGCAGACATTTAAGGGGATATTTCAAAATACACAGAATATATACATTTCAGCAAGAAAGAAAAATTCCAAGGGGAGGACCCACCATCCGTGGTTAACTAAAAAAGTTAAAGATAGTATTAAACTTAAAGAAAAAGCATATAATTGCGCAAAGATGGGTGGCAGGTCAGAAGATTGGACAGAATATAAAAAACAGCAAAGAATGACTAAAAGATTAATAAGGAGAGAAAAATTAGAGTACGAGAGAAAGCTAGCTAGAAATATAAAAACAGATAATAAGAGTTTCTATAGATATTTTAAAAAGAAGAGAGTTAACAAAGTGAGCATTGGTCCTATAAAAAGTGAGTCTGGGGAATTAATAATGGAAAATAAGGAGATGGCAGTTGAATTGAACAGGTATTTTGCATCGGTCTTCACTATAGAAGATACAAGTAACATCAAAGAAATAGCTGTAAATCAGGAAATGGAAGGGAGGGAGGAACTCAAGAAAATTATAATCACCAGGGAAGTGGTACTGAGCAAATTGTTGGAGCTGTGGGCTGACAAGTCCCCGGGACCTGATGAACTTCATCCTAGGGTCTTAAAAGAAGTGGCTAGTGAGATAGTTGATGCGTTGGTTTTAATTTTCCAAAATTCCCTAGGTTCGGGGAAGGTTCCATTAGATTGGAAAATAATGAATGTAACTCCTTTATTCAAAAAGGGAGGGAGACAGAAAGCAGGAAACTACAGGCCAGTTAGCTTAACATCTGTCATAGGGAAGATGTTAGAAGCTATTATTAAAGATGTTATAGCAGGGCACTTAGAACATTTCAAAGTAATCAGGCAGAGTCAACATGGTTTTGTGCAAGGGAAATCATGTTTAACCAATTTATTGGAGTTCTTTGAGGAAGTAACACGTGCTGTGGATAAAGGGGAACCGGTGGATGTACTGTACTTAGATTTCCAGAAGGCATTTGATAAGGTGCCACATCAAAGGTTATTGCGGAAAATAAAAGCTCATGGTGTAGGGGGTAACATATTGGCATGGATAGAAGATTGGCTAGCTAACAGGAAACAGAGAGTAGGCATAAATGGGTCATTTTCTGATTGGCAAGATGTAACGAGTGGTGTGCCACAGGGATCAGTGCTGGGGCCTCAACTTTTTACAATTTATATAAATGACTTGGATGAAGGGACCGAAGGTATGGTTGCTAAATTTGCTGATGACACAAAGATAGGTAGGAAAGTAAATTGTGAAGAGGACATAAGGAGGCTACAAAGGGATATAGATAGGTTAAGTGAGTGGGCAAAGATCTGGCAAATGGAGTATCATGTGGGAAAATGTGAAGTTGTCCATTTTGGCAGGAAGAATAAAAAAGAAGCATATTATCTAAATGGTGAGAGATTGCAGAGCTCTGAGATGCAGAGGGATCTGGGTGTCCTAGTGCATGAATCACAAAAGGTTACTATGCAGGTACAGCAAGTAATTAGGAAAGCTAATAGAATGTTATTGTTTATTACGAGGGGAATTGAATACAAAAGTAGGGAGGTTATGCTTCAGTTATACAGGGCATTGGTGAGACTACATCTGGAGTACTGTGTACAGTATTGGTCTCCTTATTTAAGGAAGGATGTAAATGCGTTGGAAGCAGTTCAGAGAAGGTTTACTAGACTAATACCTGGAATGGGCGGGTTGTCTTATGAGGAAAGGTTGGGCAGGCTAGGCTTGTATCTGCTGGAGTTTAGAAGAGTAAGAGGTGACTTGATTGAAACATATAAGATCCTGAGGGGTCTGGACAGGGTGGATGTGGAGAGGGTGTTTCCTCTTGTGGGAGAATCTAGAACTAGGGGTCACTGTTTAAAAATAAGGGGTCGCCCATTTAAGACAGAGATGAGGAGAAATTTTTTCTCACAGCGGGTCGTGAGTCTTTGGAACTCTCTTCCTCAGAGGGCGGTGGAAGCGGAGTCTTTGAATAGTTTTAAGGCAGAGGTAGATAGATTCTTGGTAAGCAAGGGGGTGAAAAGTTATCGGGGGAATGTGGAGTAATCGGATCAGCCATGATCTTACTGAATGGCGGAGCAGGCTCGAAGGGCCGAGTGGCCTACTCCTGCTCCTAATTCGTATGTTCGTATGTTCTCCCCAATCCCGTCCACCACTTCCTGGCAAGAGAATAGGCAAGCGTTCTGCTCCCAAACCTCTGCCAATAGAATTCTGCAACTTGCTAGGAAGGAAAGTGCAAGAATTGCTTGCGGTGATTTCTCCCTCCTTCTCAGCACGCGGCTAAGTGCCCAGTTTCTGCTTGATACCTACCTGCAGGGTTGCAACTGAATATTTTAACGTGGGTAAAAATGGACAAAATCTCCACAACCCATCTCTCCAATGTGACCCAGTGGCATTCCTGAAGAAACATTTTAACGTTATTCAGGTAAATAATAATTGCTGCCGGCTGTATAATGGGTGGACAACACATTAAGGTAGATTGTGGCCCTGAATTTCCTTCAGTTTTCTGCTGCTGTGCGGCCATAACTTCATCGGAAATGCAGCAAAAAAACCCATTTACACGTGTGAATGGGGTTTCCAGCCCACCTCCGACCAGGTTACAGTGGCAGAAATTCCGAGGAAATTCAGGACTCTCCCTCTGCGCTGGACTGAATAAATTCATTAAGAAGTATACATCTCAGAGCAGTATTGGGGGGGGGGGGGGGTCACAATATAGTGACTCTGCAATTATTGACATATTAAAAAACTTACAAGTGCAGCTCTAAAAGATAAAAAAAATCAAAAATGAAATTCTTACCATCCCAAGCATCAAACATGTCATTTATAAAATAATCGATAAATGATATTTGAGATTTTGGAATACTACAGGTATTCCGATCAAAGACTGGCATCACAACTGGCAAACCTTGGCTTTTCTCCTCATCTGTCTGTTGACAAAGAAAGTAATTGTTACACCAATAGTAATTGCTACATCAATAAATCATGTGTCAGTGCACAGGACATGAAGCCTGTAATTTAGTTTTATGCAGGCTGATGGCCAATGAGAGGACCATATGGGGAATTTTCTGACTTTGCGGTCCCATAAGGAGAAGGGAGCCGCACTGGCCCAGAGAACATATTAGAAAATTGGGTGGAGTCGGAATATCCGATATGCACTCCCGGTGGGCAAGGCTCCCCACTGGAAGTGTAAATTGGAAAATTACACCTACTCTCTTTTTTTGATTAAAACAGACACACAGATAGTTCCGCTTAATACAAATTAAATGCCTTGCTTTAGATTTTTAATTTTTTTCCCCACCCTCTCCAAGTTGCGCCCCTGCGCTGAGATGTTGACTCCTTGCTGGAGTACAGTTTCATGGGCTCTGGTTGCCTTCTGGTACTTTGCCCAAATGACTATTATTCATGTAATTTGCATTGACAGCGAGTGTTGGCAGACTATCCATTGTGAGGGACATCACAGCTGAATTCGGATTCCCTCCTCACCGGACATCCAAACGTGCGCACTTGCAGCAGGATAACAATCAAGAATGGGGACCCTAGGGGCACTGAGGCCAACTGCAGTGTCCCAATGGCTTCCCTGGTTGAGAGGGCTAAGTCAACACAGACGGACTGAACCCGGGCTCTTTCTGATTTGTATGGCTAAACTTGGATAAATTTAAGTGCTTCATTTGTTTTATCCCCCCCCCACCCCCACATGAATGCGGAAACATAAAAAAAAATACTGAAAGTTACAATAGATTTTTGGACTCTAGGGGAATCAAGGGATATGGAGATCGGACGGGAAAGTGGATCTTACTGAATGGCAGAACAGGCTAGAGGGGCCGTATGGCCTACTCCTGCTCCTAATTTTTATGTTCTTATTTTCAATCATTTCAGCTGTGAAAAACATATTTCCAGCAAGGATAAACAAAGAGTGTTGAACTATACTGGAATGCTTATGACAGGATGAAAAGGAAAATAGAAAATCAACTCCTCCGCATTAGTTTGAAACATTGACGTAATTCTCATACTCAGCTGGGCTCATTTTAAGCATGCTGATCCCATAACAGCCTTAAATAATGTTGAAATGTGGCAATATTACCTGCGCAAAATATTCTTCTGAAATTCTCCCTGCCCATTCGACGCACAGCTTCACTGAGCGGCAAGGGTTAGCAACATCAGCACATTTAATCATCATGCGTTTAATGAGCAGTCTGTTCTCCAATGAGTTCTTTATACTGGACGGGCATTCACCATCACTGCTCTCACTCTGTGGAACACAAGCAGAAATGAGTGATTTACACATAATTACTGGCCATTAAAATCTATTGCAGCAATTTAGGTTGCAAGGTTAAACCGGCTATTCCACACTATAGAATAATTCCTTGCACTTTTAAAAAAAATTGCTCTGTAAACTTATTGGCCCTGAATTTCTGTGGGAACTATCCCGATCTCCTGCCATATCTTCGGCCAGAGTTTGGCGGAACCTCCAAAGAAACGGCATCATCAATGGGCCATTTTCAGCCACCGACACCAATTCTCTGGGGGTGCCGCTGATCTCCTGCCAAAGTTACATCAGGAGAGCAGGAGAACCCCCATGGAAATTCAGGGCCATTGTATAAAAAATTATTTCCTCTACAGTTAAGCCTTTCTAAAAATGAAACTGTATTTCTGGTGACTTCTGTGTTCAAGCAGGAGAATGCGAGTAATTGAGAATGGAACATTTTCGCTTTGGTACCCCAGTGCTAACACTGAGCACTGCCAGCTCATGTGGAAACGGATCAGAGCCAGTGTGAAATTTGCTCTACGCTGCTTCAACAATGGCCTGAAAATTAGACCTAATACGCGAGAGTACGCACTGTGTACTCTCGCGTTTTAGGTCTCCAATTGCCGGTTTCCTGCATGCACTGCGCATGCGCGGGAAACCGGCACTTCGTGAATTCAAAAGGGGGCGGTTCCTAAGTGAACCGCGTGCGCGCTACAGGCTGTGCGCACGCAGTGCACTTAGTTATTTTTGCAGCTATGAACGCGCAGGTAAGCATGGAAGATTTTACACAAAGAAAGGAGGCGTAAGACCCTCTTTTAACAAGGTAAGTAGTTAATTAAGTATTATTTAAAAAAATTTTCAACAGGTTTATCTTTTTTAGAGACTTTAAAGAAAGGTAAGTTTATTTTTATAACTTTTAAAAAGATTTTAAATTTTTTCAAAAATTTAATTTTTTGTTTAAAGTGGTTAATTTATTTAACTATACTTATTTTATTAATGTGATGGCTTTTTAAAAAAAATTTAATTGAGGTTTAGCTGTTCTTTTGGGGGTGTGTAGGATTCATAGCTTTGACAGCCCTTGCTGTTAAAACTATGAATGAAAGATGGTGTGCTGCCATTGGCTCTAACTGAATCACGTGATCCCAGAGCTCGCACGAACTAATTGCGTCTCTGGGTCACGCAAGCACTGCACAGCTGCATGTGGGACTGGCCTTGAAACTAAAGTTCGTGTGGGCCCGGAGGAAAAAGGTAGGCGCGGAGTGAGATATCGCTGGGAAGCCTTACCCCCGCGTGAACACTCACTGTTTAATTTCTGGGCCATTGTACTTTAATTGCAAAATCAATAGAACACCCCAACTGCACCTGTGTGACATTTCCATTCCCCTCACCAGTTATTCTTATGAACTATCTGAGATTCTAAACTCAGCGCCAAATTAAAGCCATTTTTGGTGTCCTTGTTCAAACTCTGCTGCACTCATCCTGTCCAGCATCAAGTCCTGCTTACCTAGCACTCCTGTCCTCGTTGACCTATATTGCCCATCACCCATTACATTTAATTTAAAGCCTTCATACATGTCTTTAATCCTAGCCTTGCCCCTCTGTAGTTCTGCAATTTTCTCCAGCCCTATATCCTCTCACCAAACACTCTTCGTCTCTGGTCTTTTATGCATGCCTTTGCCCCATCATTGGCGGCAGAGCTTTCAGCCACCTCGGTCCTACGCTCTGGAATTCCCTTCCTAAACCTCTCTGCCTCTCCACTTCTAACTTCTTTAAAAACCTTCTCAAAATCCATCTGTTTGATGAAGTTGTTGTTGTTCTGGATCATAAGCCCGTGTTATTCAAGGATAAAATACGGGTTACCAAGGGGTAAAAATTGGGTTGCGCCCCCGAGCCGACTTTCCTAGGTAGCGCCCCGAGAGGGAGGAGGGGCGCTATTGGAAGCACCCCGCGTCCCTCTTGGGGTGCTATGAGGCAATATCGCGGCGCTACGTGCTGCGGTACTGCAGGCCTTCCTCCCCTTATTAAAGGGGAGGGGGCTGGCGCAGTGCATCCCAGCACCCAGCTGGGCCACCAGGGATCGGGAGTGCCGGCACCCCGCGGGGGGGCTTCACGGGGGCCGGGGACAGCAACGGGGGCAGGTGCTGGCAGGCGGCCAGCAACAAAAATGGACGCCCACCACCTCCCCTTTAACTAGCGCCGCCCCGGCCGCGGGTAGGCCCCCCTGACCCCGGCGGACATAGCGTCCGGCGGTAAGTCGGGGGGTGCCACCCAATGTTACAGCCGGGGCGCGAGCGGGGCGCTGCGCACGGCGATGACGTCATCGGTTTGTGCCGCCGCTAACCTCCCTCTGGATTTCGCGGGAGGTGTTAGCCCAGGGCGCTAACGGGAGGCGCAAATCAACCGAATTTAGCCCCCCAAGAGTTTCTGGGAGAATGCACTTCTGGTTTACACAATATATTGATTTTAAGACTGTGGGCAAAATTGTAGGAATATTTGTCCAAACTGTGGGCCAACCAATGAGAAGGAAGCAGTACTAAAGCCTCTAAATCAGAATTAACCTGCAGCAGGGAGTGTGTTGACCATGTGATACGGCAAGGGGAAGACAAAGCTACTGGATTACTCACCAAATTGCTAAAGGTTTGGGCATTACGGAGTGAGAAAAGCCAGTTTGATTGTCCAGCACTACAAGTACTTCAGCAAGCACTCAGGCAGAGAAGACACACATTTAAAGGGACTGAGAGGCTACTGCTGCAACAAACATGGAAAAAGGTTGCTTAAAGCAGAGATATGATGCGGAGATGCCGGTGTTGGACTGGGGTGGACAAAAGTGAGAAGTCGCACAACACCAGGTTATAGTCCAACAGTTTTATTTGAAATCACAAGCTTTCGGAGCGGCTGCTCCTTCACCTGACGAAGGTGCATCAGCTCCGAAAGCTTGTGATTTCAAATAAAACTGTTGGGGGGAAAAATTCAGCTGCTTGCGCCTCCCGTTAGCGCCTTAAGAGGGCGCTAATGGGGCGTAAAGCAGCTAACGCCCGGGCGCAGCGCCGCCCACGCCTCCCGCAAAATTCAGCGGGAGGTTAGCGGCGGCGCCAGCCGGTAGCGCCCTGTGGCGCTGCGCCGCCGGCGATGACGTCATCGCCGTGCGCAGCACCCCGCTCGCGCTCCAGCCGCGATCTTCAGTCGCGCCCCCTGATTTACCGCCAGACGCTATGTCCGACGGGTTCAGGGAGGCGTACGTGCGGCCGGGGCGGCGATATTTAAAGGGGAGGTGGCAGGCGGCCATTTTTGTTGCTGGCCGCCTGCCAGCACCTGCCCCCGTTGCTGTCCCCGGCCCCCGTGAAGCCCCCCCACCGTGAAGTGCCGGCTGCGCTCCAAGAGCCCGGCACTTCTCTTGAGTGCCGGGCTCTTTTGCCGGCACTCCCGATCCCTGGAGGCCCAGCTGGGCCCCGGTTCGCGCTGCGCAGGGTCCCTCCCCTTTAAGAAGGGGAGGAAGGCCTGCAATACCGCGGCGCGACGTGCTGCAGCGCCTGGCGCTGCGGCACGTAGCACCAGGATATTCCCTCGCAGCGCCCCAAGAGGGATGCGGGGTGCTTCCAGTGGCGCCCCGCTTCCCTCTTGGGGCGCAACCACTGAAGTTCCGGCGCGGGGCCGCTAATTTTTTCGGGGCGCTAAAAGTCGCGCCCCGGCGAGGTTAGCGCCCCAAATGGGGCGCGACTCAATTTTTACCCCTTGGACTATAACCTGGTGTTGTGCGACTTCTCAAAGCAGAGATAGTCAGCCACCACAGTCGGATAAGTTAAAATATAAATTGCTTTACACAAAGGGTGTTGAATAGGTAGAATCGCCCACCAAGGAAGGCAGAGGATGCTAGAGATTTCAAGAGAGTGAAAGATAGCTTTTTGGCAGATAACGCTAGTAAAGGTTGGGAGAGATAAAGTGGTGTATGAAATCTCTGATCATTCAGACCAGCCCAATAGATCGAGATGGTCTTTTCTGGTTTTGTACAGTCTTGCATTCCAAAAGGACAGAAGTAGGTTGGTCTATTTATGCATCATGGAGTCCAGAGCTTGCTTGATCAAGGAGTCGGGGGGGGGGGGGGGGGGGGGGAGGGGAATTTTCCTGAATCAGCCGCAGTCCTTTTTTCTTCTCTTTGCCCAACCCAACCCCACCCCTTCCCCATCTCTCCTGGCAGGACTTGGCTTTTCTAATGTTTGTGAAAGCTGGTGGATCAGTTGATACAACCAGCAGTTTACTCCAAGGTTTCCAATGATGAAACCAACAGAAAAGTTGAGGACTTCCCGCTGATACTGATGCGTCACCTGCTCACAACACTTTCTTTATGTGGATGAACAGAACGCGTGGTATTCATGATGCTCAAGGCCAGCAATAGGGTTTGCTCCCATTAACTGGTAATTATGCCAGCATTAAGCAGATTCCTCTACCTGCTGTGCTTTAGACTCCCATTGTACTTGCATGTCAAACACATGTTTACAATAATATAATAGAAATGGAATTCTGCCACAATTATACTTTTTGTAAATTGTGGCATTTACTATTTTCAACAACAACTTGCATTTCCCTCTATAAAATGAAAGATACAGCAAACTGATAAACTAATTTGTTCAGCGAATACTAGTAAAACACATTCATCTTATTGTGCTATATTAATAGTTGAAATTTATAGGAATTATGATTGAAAATTAGTGTCTGTTACTGCAGCTCGACGGCACAGACGTCAATCAGAAATCATACGATGGTGAAAATGGATTCCATCTACTGAATGTCTTCACAAAGCAGTCCGCTTGATCGGTACTTTATCCAACAGGTTAAACAGCCACCCCCTCCACCACTGACCCACCCTGGTTGCAGTGTGTACTATCTACAGGATGTACTGCAGCAACTCGCCAAGGCTTCTTCAGCAGCACCTCCCAAGTTCACAACCTCCACCACCGAGATGAACAAGGGCAGCAGGTGCATGAGAACACCATCAACTCCAAGTTCCCCTCCAAGTCACACACCATCCTGATTTGGACATTTATCGCCGTTCCAGGGTCACAATCCTGGAACTCCTTACCTAGCAGCACTGTAGGAACACCTTCACTACACAGATCAATAAGTAGGCCCACCACCACCTTCTCAAGGGAAACTAGGGATGCGCATTAATGTTGGCCTTGCCAGTATCACCCACATTCCAAAATTAAAAGTGTTTTTTTTTGTTAGTATACTTCTAAAATACTGGTATCAGAATCAAGGGCGCATAGAATGTTAGGAACCTGGGTGTATTTATAAGGCAGTACTTTAATCAAATGGCTCAGCTAATGTCATCAACTATGAGCAGGAAGCTTGTACAGTTTATAATCAAAATGCCAATGAGCCCTGAGATTAAATTACTGCCTTGAAATCAATTAAGGGTAGCACTTATATTATTATAATATAGATAGATTTTATGGAGTTGATCTATTTTTTGGGTCTGTTGTGCCAATCGCAGCAATAGACTTGATTCTGGCTGCCAGAGCTAAGTAGATTGGGCCTATACTCTCTGGAGTTTAGAAGAATGAGAGGTGATCTCATTGAAACATATAAGATTCTGAGGGGGATTGACAGGATAAATGCTGAGAGGTTGTTTCCCCTGGCTGGAGAGTCTGGAACCTAGTCATAGTCTCAGGATAAGGTGCCAGCCTTTTAAGACTGAGATGAGGAGGAATTTATTCACTCAGAGGGTTGTGAATCTTTGGAATTCTCTACCCCAAAGGGCTGTAGATGCTGAGTCATTCAAGGCAGAGACAGATAGATTTTTGGACTCCAGGGGAATCAAGGGATCTGGGGAATGAGTGGGAAAGTGGAGCTGAGGTCGAAGATCAGCCATGATCTTATTGAATGGCGGAGCAGGCTCGATGGGCCGTATGGCCTACTCCTGCTCCTAATTCTTATGTTGTTATGTCACTGATACATGACGATGTTCACACTGAGGCGGCTGAGGTTTAGACCTTACATTTGAGCTGGTTTCCTCAACAGAAGTCATAGGTTTGTTGATGCTGTTCACAAATTTGTTCACATGTTCAAAATGCTTTGTCATCTCTGTCGCCAAAACCATATCAATGATTGCCTGTCGCAACGTCCGAAACTGATTCCTGGAAGAAATTGGACGAATGATTACAAACTGACATTTCTTTCTTGGTTCAGCATCAGTTGAATCTTGTAGCAAAGTCTCGCTGCTGTTTGATTAAAAAAATTATATATTTTTCTTAATTTTTTTATATGTAGTAACAGTACAGGAGTGTAGGACAGGCTTGATGGACCAGCTAGTCTTTTTCCTGCCCGTCATTTTCATATGTTTGCATGTTCGTGAGTTCAGCTTTCTAGAACCTCAGCTCTGGAATTCCCTCCCTGACCCTCTCTCTCCTCCTTTAAGGAGCTCCTTATACCTACCTCTTTGACCAAGCTTTTAGTCACTTGTCCTAATGTCTCCTTCTTTGGCTCAGTGTCAATTTTTGTATGATTAGGCTCCTGTGAGCACTTTGAGATGTTTTACGATATTAAAGGTGCTGTATAAATGCAAGTTGTTGATATTCTGATATGGGCCCTCGGCATTCCCAGGATAGTAAAAGCAAAAAATTACCTCTTAAATTCTTACTTTTAACCAGTTGACTTTGAGATTGACTGTCACTGTACTATTTAACAAACTAAATGCACATACAATCTTGGCAATGAGGACTTTCAGTGGCCTGATAATCTATTCATCAGTAAATCTAACCTTTCAATGTTCTTGAAGATGTTGCTCTTGTTGTCTCCTGCTGTAAGTTGGAAGGCCAGGGCTGCATGGTGACTTTCCAGCACGGCCGTGTCATTGTACAGTACTGCTAGCTCACTTCCTGCGTTGCACAGGAAGGAGTTGGTGCGGCCTGGGTGGTCCACATCATGCACTGCGGCTGCAATGAGTGCTGCAACCTCATCCAACTCGTCCAAACTTCCCTGCAAAACATAGCAAAAAATGAGAGACTGCACAAACCAAGATTAAAAGAAAACATTAACTGGTGCCTAGTTTCAGTGAAATTCTAACAATTATGCAATAATGAGAAATTCATGAGCTAATCATAAATGAAAGCATTGATAATTGGTTTCATGCAAATGATAAAATATTGCCATTTCCATAAGAAATAGAAGACATTTAAAAATAAAAAAACACATTTCCAAAATAACTATAAAATATTTTTGGGTATTTAAAGATCTTGTCATAATAATTTGAATTACAGCAGATTCACTTGTTAAAAATGCTGGGAGTATTTATCCTCCATCAAAGTTTTTTTTCACCCTCTATATCACTATTCAAAAGAAATCTGTTAAAATAGGACTTTCCACCCTCAAGACAAATGTTGCTTTATTTCCATCCCTCGTCCCACCCTCTGCGTGTTCAGTCACTTAAATGTCTCCCATCACCTATTGTAGAAATTAAGTCGACCTTAGATGTTTTCTATGGCTCCATTGCTTGGGAGCTACAGCCAACGTCCATCATAACCAAGTTTTATTGCAAGATTCCAATGTACTTGATTAGTCAGTATAAAGGTTTACCTTGACTCGGTCCTTTCGCAGGAAATATGCTGTGGCGTGCAATACATCAGCTGCGTGTGTTGAATTGTGGTATGAATTTGATGCATGATAATTGATCTCTATGACCTGCAGCCATGATCTTAGAGTCGTTTCTGAACAGTTAAAAAATTCACATACTCTAAACTGCGTTAAGATTTTTAAACCAAGATAGAGCAATGGCCTAAAACAAAACAGAAAGGATTGTTTACAAAGCATGTTAGCAACTAACTCATTGGCATCAAATAAATCATTTAGTATTGATTACAATTGAGTATCAATTTACAAAAGGCAACGGCCGCGATTTTACGAACCTCGGCGGGTCTGTGGTGGGCAACGTTGGTGGCGGGTCCCGACCCTGCTGCTGGCTCCAGCCCGGTCTCTGAAATGATTTTACCCGTTTGGGCTTGTTAAGCTCGTCCAGCATGTTTTCCGGCCAATTAGAGGAAGCGGGTCTGATGACGTCATTTGTGACGCGCCATCAGCTGGTTTCCTTAAAGGGACCATGCCCAAATTTAATTTGACATTTGTGCTGTCAGTGTTCTACAGCATTGAGGTGCTGCAAACACTGACAAGCACTGCACAGAGGTGCAGGGCTGCACCCAGGCTCTCCCATGACATTGAGGAAGGACAGGAAGGTAGGAAAAGGTGGAGGGGTGGCTCTGTTAATTAATGATGGTATTAGCACAATAGAGAGGAATGACCAAAGTTCAGGAAACCAGGATGTAGAGACGGTTTGGGTAGAGATGAGAAATAATAAAGGCAAGAAGTCACTTGTGGGAGTGCTGTACAGGCCCCCTAACAGTAACCACATGGTAGGATGGAGTATAAAGGAAGAAATAATGGGAGCTTGTCAGAAGGGTACGACAATAATCATGGGGGATTTTAATCTGCATATAGAAACATAGAAGATAGGAGCAGGAGTGGGCCATTCGATGAGATCATGGCTGATCATCCAAACTCAGTACCCTGTCCCTGCCTTCTCCCCATATCCCTTGATACCTTTAGCCTTAAGAAATATATCTAACTCCTTCTTGAATATATTTACTGACTTGGCCTCAACTGCCTTCTGTGGTAGAGAATGCCACAGGTTCACCACTCTCTGGGTGAAGAAATTCCTCCTCATCTCTGTCCTAAATGGCTTACCCCTTATCTTTAGACTGTGACCTCTTGTTCTGGACTCACCCGCCATCGGGAACATCCTTCCTGCATCCAGTCTGTCTAGTCCTGTTAGAATTTTATAAGTTTCAATGAGATCCTCTCTCATTCTTCTAAACTCCAGCGAATACAAGCCCAATCGACCCAATCGCTCCGCGTACGTCATTCCTGCCATCCCAGGTATCAGTCTGGTGAATCTTCACTGCACTCCCTCCATGGCAAGAACATCCTTCCTCAGATAAGGCAACCAAAACTGCACACAATACTCAAGGTGTGGTCTCACCAAGGCCCTTTACAGCTGCAGCAAGACATCCGTGTTCCTGTACTCAAACCCTCTCGCTACGAAGGCCAACATACCATTTGCCTTCTTAACCGTCTGCTGTACCTGCATGCTTACCTTCAGCGACTGGTGCACAAGGACACCCAGGTCTCGTTGCACTTCCCCTTCTCCCAATCTATTGCCGTTCAGATAATAATCTGCCTTTCTGATTTTGCCACCAAAGTGGATAACCTCGCATTTATCCACATTATACTGCCCAATCACCCAACCTGTCCAAATCATACTGGAGTTTCTTGGCATCCTCCTCGCAGCCCACACGCCCACCCAGCTTTGTGTCATCTGCAAACTTGGAGATATTACATCTAGTTCCCTCGTCTAGATCATGAATATATATAGTGAATAGCTGGGGTCCTAGGACCGATCCCTGCGGAACCCCACTAGTCACTGCCTGCCACTCGGAAAAAGACCCGTTTACTCCAACTCTTTGCTTCCTGTCTGCCAACCAGTTCTCTATCCAAGTCAGTACCTTGCCCCCAATCCCATGTGCCTTAACTTTACACGCTAATCTCTTATGCGGGACCTTATCGAAAGCCTTCTGAAAGTCCAAATACATCACATCCACTGGTTCTCCCTTATCTATTTTACCAGTTACATCCTCAAAAAATTCCAGTAGATTAGTCAAGCACGATTTACCTTTTGTAAATCCATGTTGACTTTGTCCGATCCTGTCACTGTTTTCCAAGTGCTCTGCTATTACATCTTTTATAATGGACTCTAGCATAGACTGGAAAAATCAGATGGGCAAAGGTAGCAGAGATGAGGAGTTCATGGAATGTTTTCGGGATAGTTTCTTACAACAGCACGTTCTGGAGCCAACCAGAGAGCAGGCTAAACTAGACCTGGTATTGTGCAATGAGATAGGATTAATTAAAGACCTCATAGTGAAGGCGCCCCTAGGTAGTAGCGATCATAATATGATTGAATTTTACATTCAGTTTGAGAGAGAGAAGAGTGGGTCCAAGACTAGTATTTTAAACTTAAATAAGGGCAATTATGAGGGCATGAAAGCAGGGCTAGCTAAAGTGAACTGGCAAATTAGGTTAAGGGATAGGTCAATAGAGTTGCAGTGGCAGACATTTAAGGGGATATTTCAAAATACACAGAATATATACATTTCAGCAAGAAAGAAAAATTCCAAGGGGAGGACCCACCATCCGTGGTTAACTAAAAAAGTTAAAGATAGTATTAAACTTAAAGAAAAAGCATATAATTGCGCAAAGATGGGTGGCAGGTCAGAAGATTGGACAGAATATAAAAAACAGCAAAGAATGACTAAAGGATTAATAAGGAGAGAAAAATTAGAGTACGAGAGAAAGCTAGCTAGAAATATAAAAACAGATAATAAGAGTTTCTATAGATATTTAAAAAAGAAAAGAGTTAACAGAGTGAGCGTTGGTCCTATAAAAAGTGAGTCTAGGGAATAAATAATGGAAAATAAGGAGATGGCAGTTGAATTGAACAGGTATTTTGCATCGGTCTTCACTATAGAGGATACAAGTAACATCCCAGAAATAGCTGTAAATCAGGAAATGGAAGGGAGGGAGGAACTCAAGAAAATTATAATCACCAGGGAAGTGGTACTGAGCAAATTGTTGGAGCTGCATGCTGACAAGTCCCCGGGTCCTGATGGACTTCATCCTAGGGTCTTAAAAGAAGTGGCTAGTGAGATAGTTGATGCGTTGGTTTAATTTTCCAAAATTCCCTAGGTTCGGGGAAGGTTCCATTAGATTGGAAAATAGCGAATGTAACTCCTTTATTCAAAAAGGGAGGGAGACAGAAAGCAGGAAACTACAGGCCAGTTAGCTTAACATCTGTCATAGGGAAGATGTTAGAAGCTATTATTAAAGACTACATAGCAGGGCATTTAGAAAAGTTCAAAGTAATCAGGCAGAGTCAACATGGTTTTGTGCAAGGGAAATCATGTTTAACCAATTTATTGGAGTTCTTTGAGGAAGTAACATGTGCTGTGGATAAAGGGGAACCGGTGGATGTACTGTACTTAGATTTCCAGAAGGCATTTGATAAGGTGCCACATCATTGCAGAAAATAAAAGCTCATGGCGTAGGGGGTAACATATTGGCATGGATAGAAGATTGGCTAGCTAACAGGAAACAGAGAGTAGGCATAAATGGGTCATTTTCTGATTGACAAGATGTAACAAGTGGTGTGCCACAGGGATCAGTGCTGGGGCCTCAACCTTTTACAATTTATATAAATGACTTGGATGAAGGGACCAAAGGTATGGTTGCTAAATTTGCTGATGACACAAAGATAGGTATGAAAGTAAATTGTGAAGAGGACATAAGGAGGCTACAAAGAGATATAGATAAGTTAAGTGAGTGGGCAAAGATCTGGCAAATGGAGTATAATGTGGGAAAATGTGAAGTTGTCCATTTTGGCAGGAAGAATAAAAAAGAAGCATATTATCTAAATGGTGAGAGATTGCAGAGCTCTGAGATGCAGAGGGATCTGGGTGGCCTAGTGCATGAATCACAAAAGGTTACTATGCAGGTACAGCAAGTAATTAGGAAAGCTAATAGAATGTTATCGTTTATTGTGAGGGGAATTGAATACAAAAGTAGGGAGGTTATGCTTCAGTTATACAGGGCATTGGTGAGACCACATCTGGAGTACTGTACAGTATTGGTCTCCTTATTTAAGGAAGGATGTAAATGCGTTGGAAGCAGTTCAGAGAAGGTTTACTAGACTAATACCTGGAATGGGCGGGTTGTCTTATGAGGAAAGGTTGGACAGGCTAGGCTTGTATCCGCTGGAGTTTAGAAGAATAAGAGGTGACTTGATTGAAACATATAAGATCCTGAGGGGTCTGGACAGGGTGGATGTGGAGAGGATGTTTCCTCTTGTGGGAGAATCTAGAACTAGGGGTCACTGTTTAAAAATAAGGGGTCGCCCACATAAGACAGAAATGAGGAGAAATTTTTTCTCACAGAGGGTCGTGAGTCTTTGGAACTCTCTTCCTCAGAGGGCGGTGGAAGCAGAGTCTTTGAATATTTTTAAGGCAGAGGTAGATAGATTCTTGGTAAGCAAGGGGGTGAAAAGATATCGGGGGTAGGTGGGAATGTGGAGTAATCGGATCAGCCATGATCTTACTGAATGGCGGAGCAGGCTCGAAGGGCCGAGTGACCTACTCCTGCTACTATTTCGTATGTTCGTATGACTATCTCCATATGCTCATGGAGGGAGTCACAGCACGCAGGGAGGTCCTCTTCCCTTCCCATGGGCGGAAGAGACCTCCCCAGGATACCAACACAGCCTGGTTGCACATTGCACAGGAGGGCACAAGCAGGGATGTCGTCAGGAGGACTTGGGTGCAGTACCGCAAATGTTTCAATGATCTCAGTCGATCACAAGACGTTAGTACAAAGCCACACTCAACTTCATCCTGCTGTGCCTCTCATCACATCCCCATCACGCTACCTTCCCTACCCTACTCCTGCATGTCATTACTCACACCAACTTACCTTGAACCTCCACTCATCCCTTTCTATCTATAGTATCACATCCCCATCTCACTTGCCACCCCTCACACGCACCCTCATCCTAGTGCAATCATACCAACTAACAATACACAAGGGTAGGCACTTGGGTGTTTTATGCAATGTTCATGCAAAGATTCTGTTAATGTGGTGTCAAACATTGAAACCTTTATTTTCAACACTTTGCGTTCTTGGACAGATCTGTGTGCGTTCTTGGACAGATCTGTGTGCACCTTTGGAAGTGGCTTAGTGAGTTGCAGTGAATGGTGAGACATAACGGCATCCCTGCAATGGTGGTGAGTGTGAAAGGAATGGCTTGGGCATTGTAGGGATGCTTTATGGTGTTGGTGTGGGGTGGCGCCAACCTGGCGCATCATGTGGCAGCCAGGGTGTACAGCGTCAAGTGAAGTAAATCTGGCCATGGTGAGGCCATCACTGGCCTCCTGGGCAGCAATGTGATCGGGTGCTGATACCCTCAGTTGATTGCAGAGAAGGTTGGTGTTGTTGTTGGTGCTGCTGGTGTGCCTGGTGCTGCTGCTGTTGGGGCTGATCGTGGTGAGATTCTGAGGACCAAGGTGAGAGAGTTTCAAGAGCACCCATGCTGATAGAATAGATGGCAGGTGAAGTAGAGATGACAGAAGCGATCTGTCAATGGTGGGAGAGGTACTGAGGTCAGGCTGGATGGAGACTTGTGTAAAGACTTGAAGCATCCTGAATCTGTAGTGGAACTGCAGTTTAGGGAAGCTAGTGGTTTAGGGAACGTATCTCAATCAGCTGGGAGCTTTGACTTGACATCTGAAGCTGTCAACTCATCAGCTGATTCAATGGCCACTGACCTCCCGCCTCAGCTTCACAGACGAGGTCTAGGCACAGCAGGAAACCGGTGGACGACCTGTCAAATCCAAAAACCTGAGAAAAAACTATTGATAAGTGGTTGTAAACAAGCCACTAATGATTTTAATTGCCTCCCCCGCCGCTGCGTGTCGGGCCTGCTCAGCACTGACAGACCCGACATTTGGTAAAGGTGCGTGGCGGCGGGTTCACAGCGGGGTCCCGACCCGCTGGGGAAAAAAAAACACTTTCCCACCTGACCCGCCACCGATCGTGCCCGCTGACCCCCCGCAAAATCCTGCCCAACTTGTTTGAATTACTTGCTTTCAGGATGCTCACATATTTGTGTACCTGCTATTGTTTTGTTACTTGAAAATGTAATACCCTATTGGCGATCATTGCCTTTGGCTTTCTTGGCGCTTGTTGATGGAATTTACCTGCCAGTGGCTCGCTTGTCTGCACAATATTTGCAGCCAGTTAAATTGGGATTCAAATTTCGGGCACTGCATGAAGCAGTCTCATCTTTCATTGCAACTCCCCACAATACAGGAGCTTAGATATTGAATGGGGAATTTATATATATATATACTTTCAAGGTTATTTGCTTTAATTAATTTGGTAACTGGCGTTCAGTGATGTCAGCGGCCATCAGAGGAGAAACAATTACCAAATAACGTGACAAAACGCAGGCGATAAATGGATTGGGAAAAAAGTGAATTCCAAGGCTTTGAAAATGTCACAGGGTAGGGCAGTTCATGAAGAATCCACACTTTTGGTATGTCAGTGCAGAAACAGTACAGGTTAAATGCAATGTGGCAGTCCCTCCACTCTGCCCAAATGGTTTGTGTACTAGGATAAGGAATTGGCTTAAGGACAGAAAACAGCGAGTTGTGGTAAATGGCTGTTTTTCAGACTGGAGGATGGTAGACAGTGGTGTTCCCCAAGTGTTAGTGCTGGGGCCATTACTTTTTTTGATATATATATATATATAAATGACCTGGATATTGGAATACAGTGTAGAATCTCTAAATTTGCCGATGACACCAAACTTGGGGGTGTGGCAAACAGTGCTGATGATACCAATCGACTGCAACAGGACATAGAAAGGCTAGCAGAATGGGCAGACAAGTGGCAGATGGAATTTAATACAGAGAAATGTGAGGTGATGCATTTTGGCAGAAGGAACAGGGAGAGGCAATATACACTTAATGGCACAGTTTTAAAGAGTGTGCAGGGACAGAGGGCCCTGGGAGTTAATGTGCATAGGTCCCTGAAGGTGGCAGGACATATTGAGAGGGTGGTTAACAAGGCATATGGGATCTTGGGCTTCATAAATAGAGGTATTGAGTACAAAAGTAGAGAAGTTATGCTGAAACTTTATAAAGCGCTGGTTAGGCCACAACTGGAGTATTGCATCCAGTTCTGGTCACCACACTTTAGGAAGGATGTGAAGGCCCTTGAGAGGGTGCAGAGAGGATTTACCAGAATGGTTCTGGGGATGGGGGATCTTCGCTACAAGGACAGGTTGGAGAAGCTGCATTTGTTTTCATTAGAGCAAAGGAGGTTGAGGAGTGATTTGATAGAAGTGTACAAGATTATGATGGGTTTGGATAAGCTAGACGGGGAAAGGCTGTTCCCACTAGTTGATGGTACAAGGACTAGAGGACACAGATTTAAGGTTTTGGGCAAGAGATACAGGGGGGATGTGAGGAAAAACGTTTTTACGCAGCGAGTGGTGATGACCTGGAACTCACTGCCGACGGAAGTGGTGGAAGCGGAGACACTCAATGTTTTCAATGGGAGACTGGATAGGCACTTGAGGGAAATAAACTTGCGGGGGAATGGGACTGACTGGATTGCTCTACAGAGAGCCGGCACAGGCACGATGGGCCGAATGGCCTCCTTCTGTGCCGTTATGACTCTATGACTATGACTTAGAAAGATAAATGCCGAAAACTACTTCAAACTAAACCGTAACAGGAGGACAAAGGGACACAGGTTCAAGCTAGTAAAAGGCAAATTTTGGACTGATGTATGGAAGTTCTTTTTATGCAAAGAATGACCAGCACATGGATAGTGGAGGGAAGAACCCACTACACACCATATGACATTTCCATTTATCACACCAGCCATCTTTATGGTTTTACTCGATATCATTAAAACTGTACCAAATTAACTGCAGCCTTGTGGTGTATATTTATGTACAAGAGGACTGAAGGAGCACTAGGCAATTTCTCTAATAACCTTTAACAACTATCAGACAGAGGCATTCATAGTGTCACAAGATAGTGCTACACCAGAAAGGCCATTTAGCCCATTTTAGCTTGTTCATTCAGAAAAAACCTTGGAACTCCCTTACCCCAACTAATATATCTTAAGCAAAATACTGCGATGCTGGAAATTTGAAATAAGAACAGAAAATGCTGGAAATACTCAGCAGGTCAGGCAGCATATGTGGAGAGAGAAACAGAGTCAACCTTTCAGGTTCTGACGAAGGGTCATCGACCTGAAACGTTAACTCTGTTTCTCTCTCCACAGATGCTGCCTGACCTGCTGAGTATTTCCAGCATTTTCTGTTTTTATTTTATAATATATCTTAAATGATTCTAGGGTTCTTGCCTCCACTATCACAGTGGCCGACTTAACCTCCCCGTTCCCCCATCACAGGAGAATATTCACTTGTTGGATAGGAGATTAATTTAACCCACTGCATCATGTTTCTAATTAATTTTTTTGTTTTCTGATTTTCCTGATTTTTTAATTGCCCCTAATCATGATATTATGGAATGCCACCTGAAAAAAAACAGACTTGCCAAATCCCCCAATTGCTCTGAATC
This sequence comes from Squalus acanthias, assembly GCA_030390025.1. Taxonomy (NCBI): domain Eukaryota; kingdom Metazoa; phylum Chordata; class Chondrichthyes; order Squaliformes; family Squalidae; genus Squalus; species Squalus acanthias. The sequence continues at coordinate 232,999,668 of CM059425.1, read as the reverse complement.
TTGTGATTTTTGAATTTCTGAGATTTGCTTTTATACACCTCTTTGAATAGTGTCTGGTGTGGTCACTTTAGAGAGTGGTCATTTTCACCTTCATCGCCCTTAATAAGTACCTCTATTTTTTCATTGCCTTTCTGCCCATTATGATGGGAGCAAAACACAGAGTAGTGTTAAAATGGCAGAGGTTTTTGTTTGTTTCCTACTCACCTGTTCACTCATCTCTATTTTTCCTTTCATTTTAAAAGAAAGTTGTAATTAACATAATTAGCCTTGCATTAATTGTAGCTATATAGCGCCTTTCACCCACTCAGGAAGTCCCAAAGCATTTTACAGCCAATTAAGTACTTTTGAGGTGTAGTCACTGTTGTAATGTAGTAAAATTTCAGTTTACACTGGGAGCAGAGTTTACTCCCAAGTGAATAACTGTATGTACATTTATGAGTTATTAGTGACACTGTATTTTCCCATGGAAAATCTTACATTGTTAACCTGATTTTTAATTGTTTTTTAACAAATGAACACAAAGAACTGTACTTGCTAGTTACACAATTGAAGCCAAGTTCACCAAGATTCTCAATGAAAAGGTAAACCCTTACATTTTTTTGTATTAGTTCCTGGTTTGTGGGCGTCGCTGGCAAGGCCGGCATTTATTGCCCATCCCTCATTGCCTTTGAGAAGGTGGTGGTGAGCCGCCTTCTTGAACCGCTGCAGTCCGTGTGGTGAAGGTACTCCCATAGTGCTGTTAGGTAAGGAGTTCCAGGATTTTAACCCAGCGACGATGAAGGATCGACGATATACTTCTAAGTCAGGATGGTGTGTGACTTGGAGGGGAACTTGGAGGTGGTGGTGTTCCCATGCGCCTGCTGCCTTTGTCCTTCTAGGTGGAAGAGGTCGCGGGTTTGGGAGGTGCTGCCGAAGAAGCCTTGATGAGTTGCTGCAGTGCATCTTGTAGATGATACACACTACAGCCACGGTAAGCCGGTGTTGGAGGGAGTGAATGCTTAAGGTGGTGGATGGGGTGACAATCAAGCGGGCTGCTTTGTCCTGGATGGTGTCGAGCTTCTTGAGTGTTGTTGGAGCTGCACTCATCCAGGCAAGTGGAGATATTCCATCACACTTCTTACTTGTGCCTTGTAGATGGTGGAAAGGCTTTGGGGAGTCAGGAGGTGAGACACTCGCCGCAGAATACCTAGCCTCTGACCTGCTCTTGTTGCCACAGTATTTATGTGGCTGGTCCAGTTAAGTTTCTGGTCAATGGTGACCCCCAGGATGTTGATGGTGGGGAATTCGGCAATGGTAATGCCGTTGAATGTCAAGGGGAAGTGGTTAGACTCTCGCTTGTTGGAGATAGTCATTGCCTGGCACTTCTGTGGCGCGAATGTTACCTGCCACTTATCGGCCCAAGCCTGAACATCATCCAGGTCTTGCTGCATGCGGGCATGGACTGCTTCATTATCTGAGGAGTTGTGAATGGCGCTGAACACTGTGCAGTCATCAGCGTACATCCCCATTTCTGACCTTATGTTGGAGGGAAGGTCATTGATGAAGCAGCTGAAGATGGTTGGGCCTAGGACGCTGACCTGAGGAACTCCTGCAGCGATGGCCTGGGGCTGTGATGATTGACCTTCAACCACCACAATCATCTTCCTTTGTGCTAGGTATGACTCCAGCCAGTGGAGCATTTTCCCCCCAATTCCCATTGACTTCAGTTTTACTAGCGCTCCTTGATGCCACACTCAATCAAATGCTGCCTTGATGTCAAGGGCAGTCACTCTCACCTCACCTCTGGAATTCAGCTCCTTTGTCCATGTTTGGACCAAGACTGTAATGAGGTCATAGAAACATAGAAGATAGGAGCAGGAGTAGGCCATTCGGCCCCTCGAGCCTGCTCCGCCATTCAATGAGATCATGGCTGATCATCCAAATTCTGTACCCTGTCCCTTCTTTCTCCCCATATCCCTTGATCCCTTTAGCCTTAAGAAATATATCTAACTCCTTCTTGAATATATTTAATGAATTGGCCTCAACTGCCTTCTGTGGTAGAGAATTCCACAGGTTCACCACTCTCTGGGTGAAGAAATTCCTCCTCATCTCAGTCCTAAATAGCTTACCCCTTATCCTTAGACTGTGACCCCTGGTTCTGGACTCACCCGCCATCAGGACCATCCTTCCTGCATCTAGTCTGTCTAGTCCTGTTAGAATTTTATAAGATTCAATGAGATCCCCTCTCATTCTTCTAAACTCTAGCGAATACAAGCCCAATCGACCCAATCTCTCTTCATACGTCATTCCTGCCATCCCGGGAGCCGAGTGGTCTTGGCAGAACCCAAACTGGGCATCAGTGAGCAGGTTATTGGTGAGTAGGTGCCGCTTGATAGCACTGTCGCTGACACCTTCCATCACTTTGCTGATGATTGAGAGTAGACTGATGAGGCGGTAATTGGCCGGGTTGGATTTGTCCTGCTTTTTGTGGACAGGACATACCTGGGCAGTTTTCCACATTGTCAGATAGATGCCAGTGTTGTAGCTGTACTGGAACAACTTGGCTAGAGGCGCGGCTAGTTCTGGAGCACAAGTCTTCAGCACAATAGCCGGGATGTTGTCGGGGCCCATAGCCTTTGCTGTATCCAGTGCGCTCAGCCGTTTCTTGATATCACGTGGAGTGAATCGAATTGGCTGAAGACTGGCTTCTGTGATGGTGGGGACCTCAGGAGGAGGCCGATATGGAGCATCCATTGAACTGAAATGTCCATAATTAAGTGCAATCATACGCTAAAAATAATGGGCCTGAATTTACGGTTGGAGGCTTCCCGTGGGCGGATGCCTCCGACCGGCAAAAAATCTATTTACTTACCTTCTGCCTCGGGAACCACGGAGACTCGCGCGCCTGGATCTCTATGCGTAGACATATGTAGAGGCCCACGTATCCCAGAGGTGCAGGCGGTTCGCAAGCGCCCCTGGGATCATGTGGGCCGGCCCAACGAATGACAGAAGGGAATCCCCATTCATACTTATGGAGGTTCTGTATGTACGGAATCCCCATAAGTATGAATGGGAATACCCCTAAAAATACCTCTATACCAAATTTTAAAAATACCATCACGTATTTAAAATGAATTAAAATGGCATTTCATTTAATATTTAAAACAAAAATGTAATTTTTTGAAAAATAAATTTACATTTTAAAGGGGCTAAAAATAAACTTATCTTATTTCACAGGTCTTTAAATGTATAAATTATTGAAACATTTTTATGTTTTCTGTTTTTTAAAACTCTTACGCTGGTAAAATCAGGCCTTACACCTGCTTTTACCAGACGTAAGAATTTCACGGGCATTCGCTGGGTAGAAGTTGGGCAAATAGCCAACTCTCTGCCTGCGGATGCCTTTTTCCCGGGGATGCGGAGGAACTGTCAAGAGAATTCTTGACAGATCGCAAGCTCCAGGTTTTAGCACATGCCTAAACCTGGAACTTGTGAGGCCCTTACGGGCGCATGTGCACCTCGTACACACCCGTAGGGGCCGCAAATTATGGCCCAATATAAGGCTAATTATGTTAAATCGTTTCAGAAAATGATTAAATGAACATCACAAAGAACATTATCTTAAAAAAAATCACTCCCCCATAATTAGAAACCATTTAGTGCCAAATCATCAATGAAAATAAATGGACAGTACGTATTATACATGACCAACATGTAATTTAAGGTAAGTCAAAGAATCTCTTGTATTTAGCCTACAGGGCAACACAATTCAAGATTGGCACCCACCTTTTGTTCGTTATAGCCTCAAGCTCAAAAATATTGAAGTCCCAGTTTTTTTCATCTTCAAGCAATTCTGCTACATGAGGTGGCACATCGCTAAGGGCAACTGGAATGGGAAGATGGCTGTGACTTTGCTGCAGGTCTGTTAGAATAAAGACAAAGAACAACTTAGAGCACATCCCAATCCAAAGTGTCTTTATATCGAACATACTACATTGAGAAATCTGTACCCAAACTAAAACTGCTTCTGAACTATCTGCTGGAGCTGTCCTATTGAACCCTCCTACAGAGAGTGGACATCTATGACAACACTTGATGCTTTCTCCAAGGGTGCACAGGTATCAATATGGTGACATCAACTTGTTGGTATCTGTAACTAAGCCATCTTTCATTCTTTGGGATGGGGGCAGCAAGTTGTTTTCTATTTTATTCTTCATTCTTGTCTCAAGTCTCTCAACAGCATACATCTTTCCTAGAGGTCGGGCAGACAAGTTGCTTCCAGGCCTCTGTCACTGCCCTTCTGAAACCAGCTGACAGGCAGCTCCATTGAGTTACCTCTGATTTTCATTCTCTTCCTATGAGGAGCAGCCTACTCCATGCTTTCTCCTGACAGTGCACCAAGACCTCACCAAGGAGGTCAATTTCTTCTGGTCACAAAGTATTGCAGGAAGATTCCCTACATTTGCTTTTCTTACAAAATTGTAAGATCGTTAGAAAAGAGTCCATTTGTAATTTCACTAGAAAGAATGATCTGTAATCTTCCTGCTATATTTATCACGCAAACATACTGACTAGAGGAAATCTTCCCCCTACCAGCAAGCAGTGGACCAGAACCTTTGTCCTACATTACCTGGAGCACCAATAAACTTCACCACATTGCTCCCAGTCAAAACACTACACCCAATAGGGCAGAGATTCCAGCTTCAAACCTACAGACCATTTCCATTATTACACCAACCCTAGAGTCAAAGCGGCATGAAGCTCACCTCTGGAGCCTTGGGTTCTGTACAAGTGTGCATCAGTAACGTGCAATCCATCAATTTTGAAGTCACCAATTTTGCTCTGGAGCTAAATCCTTACCACAGACATACGGCACAGAGTAAAATAGTGGAACGAATATGGTTTAGTGACCACCACTGCCCTTACAAATTCCTCAGACATTAACATCAGGAAATTATGCTCAGTATACTGGGAAAGAATAGAACAAATGCTAATAATGCCCAGCTATGGTTTTGTTGTTGTAGACACTGGACAATTACACCATGTTTTTCTAATATGATGTGACAACATGGCAAGAAAATGATTCTTGCCCCTGACGTGAGATGTGTTGTGGACGTTTCTCGGTCTATTTTTCCATTAAAGACATTTTAACATGTAAAATGACAAGATGTTACTTGTGCTATGGACAGCCATTCCATATCACTGTCACACTTAGTTAATACTTTTCTGACACAAATATGCCAATAAGCAATGAGCCTGTGCAGCTCTTCTGCATGTTTCAAACAAACATGTTGGTACTAAGTCTTAGTCATAGACAGGTTTTCTTTTCAATTCTCAATTTTTCCCACTGTTCGGACCTGTGCTGAAAGACAATACCATGTCAAATAATAAGGGGTAAAAATTCACTTGGTTGCGCCACCCGTTAGCGCCTTAAGAGGGCGCTAATGGGGCGCAAAGCCGCTAACGCCCGGGCGCAGCGATGTTTGCGCCGCTCGAGAACTTAACTTGAGATTGTGCGGCGGCGCTAAAACTTACCGCTGCGACCACCTGCGCGCGCAGATTGTGACGTCATTCCATGGTGCAACGCCCTTGGGGCGCCCCGTAGTGGAAATTGAGTGGCGCCCCCTGCCTTACCGCCTGGCGCTTCCAACGACCAGAAGACTGGAACGCTATCAATCGCTGTGGGGCTGGGGGGGGCGCTATTTAAAGGGGGCCTCTTCCTGTCTTTTATTGTTGGTGGCATTTTTGAACTACGCATTCTGAGAGAGAGAGGGAGAGACTTCTGGAGAGATTCAACGTTGTGTGAAGGAGTTTTGGGTACTGAGCAGCACTTTGCAGGTTCATTTTGATTTGCCATTCCTTGTATCGATTTAGCAGAGACCGTGGGAGCTGCACTCTGAGCTCTTTGCCTGGTGCTCTCCATTGTTCTTTCCAGCACATTTGATGTGCAAGTCTCTCCAGGCCGAGATTCAAGGCAGCAATGAACAGGATGTGGATGGAAAGCAAGATTAACCATCCCCTTTAAGAACTGGCCCGTGCCATTGTGTGTGTGTTCCATTGCTGACTGACATTAAATGAGCTTCGCCAGCGCTCCGAGTTAGCGCCTCACTGCTCGGCCTTTGCGCCTTAAGAGAGGTGTGCAGCGCCTGATTTAGCGCTCCACTCACCTCCCGGGGCGGTAAAAGTGAAGTTTCCCGTCAGTGCCGATAATTTGCGTCCGGACGATATTTGCGCCCCAAATGGGGCGCGACCTAATTTCTACCCCTAAATGTTTTCACAGTCTCAAAACTTGAGTGTTAACTGAAAAACGCTGACTTGTTTCTCACTGAGGAGACTATCCAGTGGAAACACCTGACCTGACTGGAAATCACCAGCTAGCCTGGTCAAACTACTGTAATAAACAATAGCAAAATACTGCAGATGCTGGATATCTGAATAAACAGCCTGGCCATACCATTCTAATGCTGCAGTTGTTGGCATTATCGGCTTTTAGAGCAGTGTAAGAAAGCAGTGTAAGGAAGCAGCACTGAGTTATACTGCCCATTTGCAACACTCATGAAAAGTGAAGCTTTCAGCATGCATCTACAACAATACTTAAACAGTGGTATCCAAACCCTGATGAAATTTTTAAGACCACCTCTTCACTTACACTGAAAATTTAAAGGTGATCCAGTAAACCACCTGGGAGCTTTCTAAACTTTAATCACAGGTGTTCTCACTCTACTTCTGAATCGATCTGCACTCAGGCTGGTTGACTTAAATCTCTACAGATACGGCACTCGTATGATGTAAAAACACATTGGCTGGAAAATTCCTTACCTGCTCCCGCTCCACTGGTGTTACTTCACTGCAGGTGCAGCAGAAACCTAATTTATGTGCAGAAGTGGGCAACACGGTGGCATAGTGGTTAGCACTGGTGCCTCACAGCGCCAGGGACCCGGGTTCGAATCTGGCCTCGGGTGACTGTCTGTGTGGAGTTTGCACATTCTCCCCGTGTCTGCATGGGTTTCCTCCGGGTGCTCCGGTTTCCTCCCACAGTCCAAAAATGTGCGGGTTAGGTTGATTTGGCTATGATAAATTGACCCTTAGTGTTAGGGGGATTAAATACGTGGGGTTACGGGGGTAGGGTGGGATATGTGTACTGTGGGGATTAAAGCAGGGACAGGGTACTGGATTTGAATGATCAGCCATGATCTCCTGCTCCTAGATTCTATGTTTTTTATGTCTGCTGCACATTCGGTGAAGTAACACCAGCAGTAAGGGAGCTGCTGTGAGGAATTCCCATCCATTGAATCAATGCAAAACCTATATATAGGAACATAGGAACTGGAGGAGGCCATTCAGCCCCTCGAGCCTGTTCCGCCATTCAATGAGATCATGGCTGATCTGTGACCTAACTCCATATACCCGCCTTTGGCCCATATCCCTTAATACCTTTGGTTAACAAAAAGCTATCAATCTCAGATTTAAAATTAACAATTGACCTAGCATCAACTGCTGTTTGCGGAAGAGAGTTCCAAACTTCTATCACCCTTTGAGTGTTGAAGTGTTTCCTAATTTCACTCTGAAAGGTCTGGCTCTAATTTTTAGACTACGCCCCCTAGTCCTAGAATCCCCACCCAGTGGAAATAGTTTCTCTCTATCTACCCTATCTGTTCCCGTTAATATCTTGAAAACTTCGATCAGATCATCCCTTAACCTTCTAAATTCTAGGGAATACAACCTAATTTGTGTAATCTCTCCTCATAACTTAACCCTTGGAGTCCGGGTATGATTCTGGTAAACATTTGCTGCACTGCCTCCAAGGCCAATATATCCTTCCTACGGTGTGGTGCCCAGAACTGCTCACAGTACTCCAGGTGTGGTCTAACCAGGGTTTGTATAGCTGCAGCATAACTTCTACCCCCTTGTATTCTAGTCCTCTAGATATAAAGGCCAGCATTCCGTTAGCTTTTTTGATTATTTTCTGTACCTGTCCAAGACATTTTAATGATCTATGTAACTGAACCCCCAAGTCTCTTTGGACCTCCATTGTTGTTAGCTTTTCACCATTTAGAAATTACCCTGTTCTATCCTTTTTAGGTCCAAAGTGGATGACCTTGCATTTGCCTACACTGAAATCCATTTGCCACAGTTTTGCCCATTCACTTAATCTATCGATATCCCTTTGTAATTTTATGCTTTCATCTACATTGCCTACAATGCCGCCTATCTTGGTGTTATCGGCAAATTTGGATAAATGACTTGCTATGCCATCATCTAAGTCGTTAATAAATACTGTGAATAGTTGAGGCCCCAACACAGATCCCTGCGGGACACCACTAAGTCACATCCTGCCAATTTGAGTACCTGCCCATTATCCCTACTGCTTGTCTCCTGCCGCTCAGCCAATTTCCTAACCAGGTCAATAATTTGCCCTCAATTCCGTGGGCCTCTACCTTAGTTAACAGTCTCTTAAGTGAGACTTTATCAAATGCCTTCTGGAAGAGTAAGAAATAGTAATGTATTAGGTGAGGTCAGACTAAGAGAGAATACAAGATTGTCTAAGATAGGTTTACAGTGTATGTGTGTAAACGCACGAAGCCTAGTAAACAAGGTTGGGGAGCTGTAGGTGCAAATAGCCACATGGGAATATGATGTTGTGGCGATAACGGAGACCTGGCTCAAAAAAGGCAGGATTATGTTTTAAATATTCCTGGATATAAGGTGCTCAGGAAAGATAGGGAAGGAAAGAAAGGAGGTGGGGTGGCAGTATTGATTAAGGAGAATGTCACAGTGCTGGAGAGAGAGGATGTCCTGGAGGGGTCAAGGACAGAATCTATTTGGTTAGAGTTAAGAAATAATAGAGGTGCCATTACACTACTAGGTGCATTCTATAGGCCACCAACTAGTGGGAAAGATATAGAGGAGCAAATTTGCAGGGAAATTACAGGAAGGTACAAGAACTGCGCTCACCAACCTTATTTACCACGCTTTGTACATTTACACACATGCACTGTAAACCTGTCTTAGATAAATGTGAGGTATTACATTTTGGTAGGAAGAATAGGGAGGTCACTTGGAGGGTGCGAGTCTAGGTGGTGTAGGGGAACAAAGGGATCGAGGAGTACAAATACACAAATCACTAAAAGTTGCGACACAGATTAGCAAGGCCATAAAAAAAGGATACCAAGCACTACGGTTTATTTCTAGAGGGATAGAATTGAAAAGTAGGGAAGTTACACTAAACCTGTATCAAACCTTGGTTAGATCACACTTAGAGTACTGCGTACAGTTCTGGTCGCCATATTATAAAAAGGATATAGAGGCACTGGAGAGGGTGCAGAGAAAATTTACAAGGATGGTACCAGAAATGCAAGGGTATACATATCAGGAAAGGATGAACAGGCTGGGTCTCTTTTCTCTTGAAAAAATAAGGCTGAGGGGTGACCTAATAGAGGTCTTTAAAATTATGAAAAATTTTGATAGAGTGGATACAGAGAGAATGTTTCCACTTGTGGGGAAGAGCATAACTAATGGCCATCAATATAAGATAGTCACCAAGAAATCCAATAGGGAATTCAAAAGAAACTTCTTTACCCAAAGAGTGGTGAGAATGTGGAACTTGCTACCACAGGGAGTGGTTGAAGCAAATAGTATAGATTCATTTAAGGGGAGGCTAGACAAGCATATGAGGGAGAAGGGAATAGAGGGTTATGCTGATAGATTTAGATGAGGAAAGACGGGAGGAGGCTCGTGTAGAGCATAAACACCGGCATGGACTGGTTGGGCCGAATGGCCTGTTTCTGTGCCATATATCCTATGTAAAACTATAGAGTAGTAATAATGGGGGACTTCAATTATCCTAATATAGACTGGGATAGTAATAGTGTAAAGGGCAGAGATGGGGAAGAATTTCTGAAGTGTGTTCAGGAGAACTTTCTTGATCAGTACGTTTCCGGTCCAACGAGGAAGGAGGCTTTGCTGGATCTGGTTCTGAGGAATGAGGTGGGTCAAGTGTCAGTAGGGGAACATTTAGGGAACAGTGATCATAGTATCATAAGGTTTAGATTAGCTATGGAAAAGGACAGGGAGCAATCTAGAGTAAAAATACTTAATTGAAGGAAGGAAAATTTCAGAGGGTTGAGATCAGATCTGGCCTGGGTAAATTGGAATCAAAGATTTTCAGGCAAAACTGTAATCGAACAATGGGCTGCCTTTAAGGAGGAGATGGTTCGGGTACAGTCGAGGTACATTCCCACGAGGGGGAAAGGTAAGGCAACTAAAGCTAGAGCTCCCTGGATGAAGAAAGAGATAGAGAGTAAGATGAAGCAGAAAAAGAGCGCGTATGACAGATGTCAGGTTGAGAATACAAGTGAGAATCAGGCTGAATATAGAAAGTTCAAGGGGAAGTGAACAAGAAAATAAGAAGGGCAAAGAGAGAGTATGAGAATAGATTGGCAGCTAACATAAAAGGGAATTCAAAAGTCTTCTATAGGCATATAAATAATAAACGGGTAGTAAGGAGGGGTGGGGCCGACTAGGGATCAAAAAGGAGACCTACTCATGGAGGCAGAGGGCATGGCTGAGGTACTAAATGAGTACTTTGCATCTGTCTACACCAAGGAAGAGAATGCTGCCAAAGTCATAGTGAAAGAGGAGGTAATGGAGATACTGGATGAGATAAGATTTGATAAAGAGGAGGTACTAGAAAGGCTGTCTGAACTTAAAGTTGATAAATCACCAGGACCGGATGGGATGCATCCTAGAATGCTGAGGGAGGTTAAGGAAGAAATCGCGGAGGTACTGGCCATAATCTTCTAATCCTCCTTAGATACGGGTGTGGTGCCAGAGGACTGGAGAATTGCAAATGTTACACCCTTGTTCAAAAAAGGGTGCAAGGTTAAACCCAACAAGTATAGGCCAGTCAGTTAAACCTTGGTAGTGGGGAAGCTTTTGGAAACGATAATCAGGAACAAAGTTAACAGTCACTTGGACAAGTGTGGATTTGTTAAAGGCAAATTGTGTTTAACTAACTTGATTGAGTTTTTTGAAGAGGTAACAGAGAGGGTTGATGAGGGCAATGCGGTTGACGTGGTATATATTGATTTCCAAAAGGAGTTTGATAAAGTGCCACATAATAGGCTTGCCAGCAAAGTTGATGCCCATGGAATAAAAGGAACAGTGGCAGCATGGATATGAAATTGGCTAAGTGACAGGAAACAGAGAGTAGTGGTGAATGGTTGTTTTTCGGACTGGAGGAAGGTATACAGTGGTGTTCCCCAGGGGTCAGTACTAGGACCACTGCTTTTCTTGATATATATTAATGGCTTGGACTTGGGAGTACAGGGCACAAGTTCAAAATTGGCAGATGACACAAAACTTGGAAGTATAGTGAACAGTGAAGAGGACAGTGATAGACTTCAAGAAGACATAGATAGGCTGGTGAAATGGGTGGACACGTGGCAGATGAAATTTAAAACAGAAAAGTGCAACGTGATACATTTTGGTAGGAATAACGAGGAGAGACAATATAAACTAAAGGGTACAATCCTAAAGGGGGTGCATGAACAGAGAGACCTGGGGGTATATGTGCACAAATCGTTGAAGGTGGTCAGGCAGGTTGAGAAAGTGGTTAAAAAAGCATACGGGATCCTGGGCTTCATAAATAGAGGCATAGAGTACAAAATCAAGGAAGTTATGATGAACCTTTATAAAACACTGGTTCGGCCTCAACTGGAGTATTGCGTCCAATTCTGGGCACCGCACTTTAGGAAGGATGTGAAGGCCTTAGAGAGGGTGCAGAAAAGATTTACGAGAATGATTCCAGGGATGATGGATTTCAGTTACGTGGATAGACTGGAGAAGCTGGGGTTATTCTCCTTAGAGCAGAGAAGGTTGAAAGGAGATTTGATAGAGGTGTTCAAAATCATGAGGGGTCTAGATCGAGAGAAACCGTTCCACTTGGCAGAAGGGTCGAGAACCAGAGGACACAGATTTAAGGTGATTGGCAAAAGAACCAAAGGCGACATGAGGAAAAACTTTTTTACGCAGTGAGTGGTTAGGATCTGGAATGCACTTCCTGAAAGGGTGGTGGAGGCAGACTCAATCATGGTTTTCAAAAGGAATTGGATAAGTACCTGAAGGAAAAAATTTGCAGAGCTACGGGGAAAAGGCGGGGGAGTGGGACTAGCTGAAGTATTCTTACGGGCTCGATGGGCCGAATGGCCTCCTACTGTGCTGTAACCACTCTATGATTCTATGATATAAATAACATCCATAGACATTCCCCTGTCCACTACTTTAATCACCTCGTCAAAAAATTCAATCAGGCTTGTCAGGCATGACCTACCTTTCACAAATCCATGCTGGCTCTCTCTGATCAACTGAAAATTTGAGAGATGTTCAGTCACCCTATCCTTAATTATAGACTCTAGCAATTTCCCGACAATAGATTTTAGGCTAACTGATCTATAATTCCCTGGTTTCCCTCTCTCGCCATCTTAAATAGCGGAGTGACATGTGCAATTTTCCAATCTAAAGGAAGAGTTCCTGAATCGAGAGAACTTTGGAAGATTATAAGTGAGAAGTTGCACAACACCAGGTTATAGTCCAACAGCTTTATTTGTTGGACTATAACCTGGTGTTGTGCGACTTCTCACTTTTGTCCACCCCAGTCCAACACTGGCATCTCCGCATCATGGAAGAATATAGTTAGGGCATCTGCGATGTGCTCACCTACTTCCTTTAAAACCCTGGGATGGAAACCATCTGGCCCTGGGGATTTGTCACTCTTTAGTGCCATTATTTTCTTCATTGCTGTTATTTTACTTATGTTATTTTTGTTGAGTCCCCTGTCCCTGATTCAATATTAGTTTCCTTGGGATTTCCGGCATGCTATCCTCTTCCTCTACTGTAAATACTGACACAAAGTAATTATTCAACATGTCCACCATTTCCTTATTATCATTGATAATATCACCGCTTTCACTTTTTAAGGGGCCAATATTGCTCCTGGCTACCCTCTTTTTCCTAATATAATTGTAAAAATTCTTTGTGTTGATTTTGATATCCCTTGCAAGTTTCTTTTCATACTCCCTTTTTGTAGCTCTTACTATCTGTTTTGTGACCCTTTGCTGTTCTTTGTATCTTTCCCATTTGCCTGGATCTGTGCTATCTTTTGCATTTTTGTATGCTTTTTCTTTTAGTTTTATGCTGTCCCTCACCTCTTTAGTCACCCATGGCTGTTTTTTTGGTAAGTAGAGCTCTTGCCCCTCAGGGGTATAAACTGGTTCTGTATCACCTTAAATTCTTTTTTGAACACCTCCCACTGATCTTCTGTCATTTTACCCATTAACAGATTTGCCCAGTTTACTGTGGACAGTCTCTGTCTCGTCTTGCTGAAGTCGGCGCATCCCAAATCTAGAATCTTAGTTAAAAATAAAAACAGAAAATGCTGGAAATACTCAGCAGGGCTGAGTATTTCCAGCATTTTCTGTTTTTATTTCAGATTTCCAGCATCCGCAGTATTTTACTTTTGTATCTAGAATCTTAGTAGCTGTTTCGCGTTTCTCCCTTTCAAATGCTACGTTGAACTCGATCATGTTATGATCGCTATTGGATAAATGTTCACGCACAGTTGGGCTGTTAACTAAATCTGGCTCATTACACATTACTAAATCTAATATGGCTTGCCCCCTTGTTGCCTCTAGGACATATTGTTGTAGAAAACTATCCTGGACACACAAGAAATTATAAATGGCACTTCATCGTCACGTGTTACTGCAATTCTTCAATGATTACATTGCACAGGCCTAGAAAATGAAGGGTCATTCCGAGAAGATATGCAAGTGTAGGACGAGGCTAGATGTCAGGAGGTTTTACTTAATGCAGAGAATTGTCAACACCTGGAATAAGTTGCAGGCTTGAGTAGTGAGTGTGGATTTACTGCAACAATTCAAAAAAGGGCTGGACGAGTTCCTTGCTGTGGTGAATATCATTGTGTACAAAAGGTAGGTGGGACATTGGCAATGTACCGCATGGTCACTGATTTCTTTTCCCTGATTTAGCCTAGAGTTGTAAAAAAAATGTTTTTGCCTCTCAACAACAACAATATAGCACCTTTAACGTAGTAAAACGTCCCAAGGTGCTTCACAGGAGTATTATAAGACAAAAAATTTGACACCGAGCCACATAAGGAGAAATTAGGACAGGTGACCAAAAGCTTGGTCAAAGAGGTAGGTTTTAAGGAGCGTCTTAAAGGAGGAAAGAGAGGTAGAGAGGCGGACAGGTTTAGGCAGAGAATTCCAGAGCTTAGAGCCTACGCAACAGAAAGCACGGCCACCAATGGTTGAGCGATTATAATCAGGGATGCTCAAGAGGGCTGAATTAGAGGAGCGCAGATATCTCGGGGGGTTGTGGGGCTGGAGGAGATTACAGTGATAGGGAGGGGCGAGGCCATGGAGGGATTTGAAAACAAGGGTGAGAATTTTGAAACCGAGGCGTTGCTTAATTGGGTGCCAATGTAGGTCAGCGAGCACAGGGGTGATGGGTGAGCGGGACTTGGTGCGAGCTAGGACACGGGCAGCCGAGTTTTGGATGACCTCAAGTTTACGTAGGGTAGAACGTGGGAGGCCAGGCAGGAGTGCGTTGGAATAGTCAAGTCTCTCAGGAGATTACATGACTACTAGTGGGAGGGAGCACTGGGAGTCACGATCTGTTCGTACGAAAAAGTAATGAAGATGCACTGAGAGAAATGGTTCTTGAGTGTCAGCAGGCTATTCCACTGTGGATGCATCACAATTGAGCCCGATCCTGTCCTTACCGGAGATTCACACACATGCACCTTTCCAACCGGACTCACTGGAAATGAAACAAGAGCAGGAACCCTGGCCGACTTTGGCTTCCCTAATTCAGGGGCACGGAGGTGAATTGCGACACTTCTACCTACGATCAGCTAATTTAACGCAGTCCAGGGAACAACCCTGTGACCTTGCTGGTGTGTATGGCTCAGCTTCAAATTAAAGGGACATTGTCCTAATGAAGAAAGTCTCTTTGTGTCGTTGTTATCACACCACCATTTGTCAGTGACACAATTTTCACAATCATGTCATCTGTTCTCCACACAACCATGCAAAGAGACGCCAGGCCGCGTGGGTGTGGTCCTAACTAAAGGCAATGAAACTAATCAAACCACACAAAATTATATCTGTCATAGCCTCATATCGGAAGAAACATTAAAACTTCAGGAACAGAGGCTGGAAAATTCCTCGGAGCTGCTGCCGCTCCGTGGCGTTCCTTGGTAAGCGGGATTTCCGCTTCACTTCCAGCGAAGTAACGCTGGCGGAGCGGGAGCAACTCTGAGGAATTTCCCAGCCACGGAAATTTGAAGCACAGGAGAAGGCAATTTGTCCCTTGTTAATTTAGGCCATTTTTTGGAACAGATTTTAAGAAAAGCGATTTGTAAAGAGATTTCCCAGAGTAGCGAAATCCTGCTCATTTTAGATAAGCAAGAAATACAGTCCCCACCGCTTGTTGCGGGCGCGTAGGTGTTAACCCAATTTGCCCGCTCTACGCGGTGGACGGTAAAACAAAAATGGTAAGTAACCAACATTTTTTTTAACAGGGAATCTCACTTAGCAACTGCCTCTCCGAATTGGTAGCAGTTGCATCCAGAATCTCATCACGAAGGTAATCGCATTTTAACGAGGTGTAAACAGCTGAATGAAACTGCTTGAAGACCCGACTTTGCCTGAAATCAGTAGTGCCTTTGAAATGGATACGAACAGGGTCAGTACTTATTGAAATGACCGAAATAGTCGGCGCGCTTAATACGTTATAAGTGGTGCCTTTATAATTGAAGCCTGTGGCAATGCAAATGGTTAGCGCCATTTGCCCGACATAGGTGGCTGTCCGGGATAAGTGTGGATGTGTAAGTAGTGGGGTCTGTACTCCTTCCCTTCATTCTTAGCACAGGACTCCTCCACTGAACCTGAATGAATGATTTAAAACACTGAGTTTCTGTGGCACTCAGGTTGCAGTGGCAGAGCGTGGTGCACTAATGCACTGCAACTCTCAGTGATATCAAGCAGCTCTCTGTGCCTACAACTTCTCATATGGCGAGATCCAGATCTCGGGGCCTGGCTGACAAGGAGGGGTTTGAGTGGAAGCAAGGTGCTTCCCCACAGGGATAGAGGACAATCTGAACCCAAACTACTCTTGCACACCCCCTACTGGCTGTTTTCTGCAGCACCATTGCCTGCTCAGTTGGAAAATAGTATGTCGGATTGGAAGACCTATAAGAGGAGGAGAATAAAGGCAACTGCTAGAAATTAACTTAAAAATGAAAGGAACCCAATTTGCAAATCTAGTTGGTTGCCTGTTAGTAAAACATGCTGTCTGTAAGGTACCTGGTTCTTCTTCAATCTGCCCATCAAGAGAAGTCCACAGTGGTACCTCAGTCTTCTCAGTTTGCCGGCAGGCTATGTAACACAATGAAAAACAGGGTAATATAATTACACATGTAAGTTGGCAATATTCTTAAAGTGTCATTATCCGTGTTCTGTATGTGTTTTCTGCACTGCTTATAAGAACTTTTGGAGCAGGCTGTTTTGTGGCTCTATTAATTAAGTCAGTAAATGTTCAATTCTTAACAAGAGGTCATTGAATAGATTTTAGGCCACCCTATAATAAGAGTTGTAATCGCTTCCTCTGGCTAACATACCCCAGAATGAGGAACTAACCTGGCTTTGAAGTGAATGGATCCAAAATCCATTAAACTCAGAACCAGAATCAAGCCTGAAGGCTTTGGGGTAGAAATTAGGTCGCGCCCCATTTGGGGCGCAAATATCGTCCGGACGCAAATATTAGCGCCTGGCGCTAATTATCGGCACTGACAGGAAACTTCACTTTTACCGCCCCGGGAGGTGAGTGGAGCGCTAAAGCAGGCGCTGCACACCTCTCTTAAGGCGCAAAGGCCGAGCAGTGAGGCGCTAACTCGGAGCGCTGGCGAAGCTCATGTAATGTCAGTCAGCAATGGAACACACACACAATGGCACGGGCCAGTTCTTAAAGGGGATGGTTAATCTTGCTTTCCATCCACATCCTGTTCATTGCTGCCTTGAATCTCGGCCTGGAGAGACTTGCACATCAAATGTGCTGGAAAGAACAATGGAAAGTACCAGGCAAAGAGCTCAGAGTGCAGCTCCCACAGTCTCTGCTAAATCGATACAAGGAATGGCAAATCAAAATGAACCTGCAAAGTGCTGCTCAGTACCCAAAACTCCTTCACACAACGTTGAATCTCTCCAGAAGTCTCTCCCTCTCTCTCTCAGAATGCGTAGTTCAAAAATGCCACCAACAATAAAAGACAGGAAGAGGCCCCCTTTAAATAGCGCCCCCCCCAGCCCCACAGCGATTGATAGCGTTCCAGTCTTCTGGTCGTTGGAAGCGCCAGGCGGTAAGGCAGGGGGCGCCACTCAATTTCTGCTCCGGGGCGCCACAAGGGCGTTGCACCATGGAATGACGTCACAATCTGCGCGCGCAGGTGGTCGCAGCGGTAAGTTTTAGCGCCGCCGCACAATCTCAAGTTAAGTTCTCGAGCGGCGCAAACATCGCTGCGCCCGGGCGTTAGCGGCTTTGCGCCCCATTAGCGCCCTCTTAAGGCGCTAACGGGAGGCGCAACCAAGTGAATTTTTACCCCTTTGTGTCTTAATGCGAGGAGCATTCATAATAAGGTGGATGAATTAGCTGCGCAAATAGATGTAAATGGATATGATATAATTGGGATTACGGAGACATGGCTCCAGGGTGACCAAGGCTGGGAATTCAACATCCAGGGGTATTCAATATTCAGGAAGGACAGGCAAAAAGGAAAAGGAGGTGGGGTAGCATTGCTAGTTAAAGAGGAGATTAACACAATAGTAAGGAAGGATATTAGCTCTGATGATGTGGAATCTGTATGGGTAGAGCTGAGAAATACCAAGGGGCAGAAAACGTTACTGGGAGTTGTATACAGACCCCCAAACAGTAATGCCGAGGTTGGGGATGGCATTAAACGGGAAATTAGAGATGCGTGCAATAAGGGCACAGCAGTTCTCATGGGTGACTTTAATCTATATATAGATTGGGCTAACCAAATTAGTAACAATACTGTGGAGGAGGAATTCCTAGAGTGTATACGGGATGGTTTCCTGGATCAATATGTCGAGGAACCAACTAGAGATCAGGCCATCTTAGACTGGGTATTATGTAATGAGAAAGGATTAATTAGCAATCTTGTTGTGCGAGGCCCCTTGGGGAGGAGCGATCATAATATGATAGAATTCTTCATTAAGATGGAGAGTGAAGTAGTTGACTCAGAGACTAGGGTCCTGAATTTAAATAAAGGAAACTACGATGTTTTGAGGCGCGAGTTGGCTAGGATGGATTGGGGAACGTTACTTAAAGGGTTGACGGTGGATAGGTAATGGCAAACATTTAAAGATCACATGGATGAACTACAGAATTTGTTCATCCCTGTTTGGCATAAAAATAAAACAAAAAAGGTGACTCAACCGTGGCTAACAAGGGAAATTAAGGATAGCATAAGATCCAAGGAGAGGAGATATAAATTGGCCAGAAAAAGCAGCAAACCTGAGGATTGGGAGCAGTTTAGGATTCAGCAAAGGAGGACAAAGGGATTAATTAAGAGGGGGAAAATAGAGTATGAGAGTAAGCTTGCAGGGAACATAAAAACTTACTGTAAAAGCTTCTATAGATATGTGAAGAGAAAAAGATTGGTGAAGTCAAGCGTAGGTCCCTTGCAGTCAGAATCAGGGGAATTTATAATGGGGAACAAAGAAATGGCTGACCAATTAAATACATACTTTGGTTCTGTCTTCACAAAGGAGGACACAAATAACCTCCCAGAGATGTCGGGGAACATAGTATCGAATGAGAGGGAGGAACTGAATGAAATCTGTATTTGTAGGGAAATGGTGTTCGGAAAATTGACTGGATTGAAGGCCGATAAATCCCCATGGACTGATAATCTACATCCTAGGGTAAATAAGGAAGTGGCCCTAGAAATAGTAGATGCATTGCTGGTCATCTTCCAAAATTCTATAGACTCTGGCACAGTTCCCATGGATTGGAGGGTAGCTAATGTAACCCCACTATTTAAAAAAGGTGGTAGAGAGAAAACAGGGAATTATAGACCGGTAAACTTGACATCAGTAGTGGGGAAAATGCTAGATGTAATAGCAGAGCACTTGGAAAACAGTGACAGGATCAGACAAAGTCAACTTGCATTTACAAAAGGTAAATCATGCTTGACTAATCTACTGGAATTTGTTGAGGATGTAACTGGTAGAATAGATAAGGGAGAACCAGTGGATGTGGTGTATTTGGACTTTCAGAAGGCTTTCGATAAGGTCCTGCATAAGAGATTTGCGTGCAAAGTTAAAGCACATGGGATTGGGGGTAAGGTACTGACTTGGATAGAGAACTGGTTGGCAGACAGGAAGCAAAGAGTTGGAATAAATGGGTCTTTTTCCAAGTGGCAGGCAGTGACTAGTGGGGTACCACAGGGATCGGTGCTAGGACCCCAGTTATTCACGATATATACTAATGGTCTAGATGAGGGAACTAGATGTAATATCTCCAAGTTTGCAGACGTCACAAAGCTGGGTGGGCGTGTGTGCTGTGAGGAGGATGCAGAGAAACTCCAGTATGATTTGGACAGGTTGGGTGATTGGGCAGATGCATGGCAGATGCAGTATAATGTGGATAAATGCGAGGTTATCCACTTTGGTAGCAAAGACAGGAAGGCAGATTATTATCTGAACGACAATAGATTGGGAAAAGGGGAAGTGCAACGAGACCTGGGTGTCCTTGTGCACCAGTCGCTGAAGGTAAGCATGCAGGTGCAGCAGGCGGTTAAGAAGGCAAATGGTATGTTGGCCTTCATAGTGAGAGGATTCGAGTACAGGAGCAAGGATGTCTTGCTGCAGTTGTACAGGGCCTTGGTGAGACCACACCTTGAGTATTGTGTGCAGTTTTGGTCCCCTTATCCGAGGAAGGATGTTCTTGCCATGGAGGGAGTGCAGCGAAGATTCACCAGACTGATACCTGGGATGGCAGCAGGAATGACGTATGAAGAGAGATTGGGTCGATTGGGCTTGTATTCGCTAGAGTTTAGAAGAATGAGAGGGGATCACATTGAAACTTATAAAATTCTAACAGGACTAGACAGACTAGATGCAGGAAGGATGTTCCCGATGGCAGGGGAGTCCAGAACCAGGGGTCACAGTCTAAGGATAAGGGGTAAGCCATTTAGGACTGAGTTGAGGAGGAATTTCTTCACCCAGAGAGTGGTGAACCTGTGAAATTCTTTACCACAGAAGGCAGTTGAGGCCAATTTATTAAATATATTCAAGAAGGAGTTAGATATATTTCTTAAGGTTAAAGGGATCAAGGGATATGGAGAGAAAGCAGGGACAGGGTACTGAATTTGGATGATCAGCCATGATCTCATTAAATGGCGGAACAGGCTCGAGGGGCCGAATGGCCTACTCCTGCTCCTATCTTCTATGTTAAGCAAATCACCCACAGGCCAGAACTCTCAACATTACTTGAACAGCCCTAAAGCACTAGTTCCATTTTAGCACGAAAGAGATAACCAAGCTTCTGGGAGGCAGCTTCAGGAATGGAGGAGGCATGAGAGATCCATTTAAGGTCAGGAGCGATAGCAAGGCCCTGAATGTCAAGTGCTCCTGGTGAGGGGGCGGGGGGGCGGGGAGCTTAAGACAGGAGCGTGAATTTGTAAAATGAACCCTAATGTTCTAAATGAGGTCTGACCAGCAGTCGTAGTTCCTTGTCCCGTTGCACTCACTCCTCTGAAGGTTTATCTACAGGAGATCACAATTTGAAAACATCCAGGCTAATACTATGAGTACGTGATAGGCCATCAGATTAGCAAAAGGGGTACAATTTGCTCTATGAAAAGATAAGGGCGGCATTTGAGAATAGCAAAGTTATTTTAATAGGAGACTTTAATCAGCCTAATATAAACTGGGAAAATTCAAGTGGTTTAGAGTCCCAGTTGGTAGATCAAACACATGACTTGGTTCTTCACCCAGTGTGCCAAGTAAGTCACACAAGGCAATGCTCATCTTGACCTGGTATTCTTAAAAGATCCAGAAAATAAACACAAAGTGCAAATCATACCACCCCGGGCGAACAGCAATCACAGAATGATAGTTTAACATGATCTGGGAGGCAGGTATTTCACTTTAAAAGTTCCAAATTCAATTAAATGAGGGATCAATTAAAATGAATAGATTGATGAAGGCTGTGCTTCAATAGAAGTCAAGCGGAATACTTTTAAAGACCGAGTATGCAGGATAAATACATTCCCAAAACCAACAGCCAGACTAAACAAATGTGACTAAATGGATAACAAACAAATTAAAAGTGAGATAAAGAGGAAAAACAGCCTGAATAGATCCTACAGGGAGAAATGAAAAGGGGTTACTAGGATGATTACAAGAGAATGCAGGAAAGGGTGATCAGAGGGGCAAAGCGAAAATAGAAAACAAATAGCAGCTGAGGCTGAGCGTAACAGCAAACAATTCTTCCAGTACTGCAGCAGCAAGAGTGCAGTCAGAGAGGTGAAAACCATAAAAGATGCAGCTGGCCTTCAAACTGAGGATGAGCACAAAAAAGAAGTATTCTAAAGGTCTTCCAAGTAGTCACAAAGGAAAAGCAAAATACTGCGGATGCTGGAAATCTGAAATAAAAACAGAAAATGCTGGAAATACTCAGCAGGTCAGGCAGCATCTGTGGAGAGAGAAACAGAGTTAACGTTTCAGGTCGATGACCCTTCGTCTGATGAAGGATCTTCGACCTGAAACGTTAACTCTGTTTCTCTCTCCACAGATGCTGCCTGACCTGCTGAGTATTTCCAGCATTTTCTGTTTTTAGTCACAAAGGAAGACATGACCAATATGACCTCTCCAAACAAAGACATCCCAAGTAAAACCAGTGATTTTGCTTTCAATGAAATAGAAGTATAAAAAGGCTCAAAACCAATAAATAGATTCTATTTGTCCTATAGTGCTGAGAAAGACTTGGAAAGAGATTTGTGACGCATTGTTAATCATTATAAGGAAGTCATTGGACACTGGGGATTACTAGTAGATTGGAAATAGATTAATGTGGTGCTCATATTTAAGAGATGACAAGACAGACACAGGCAACTCCAGACCCATTAGTCTTATTTCAATTCCATGTAAAATAATGGAATTGGTTATCAGGAGTAAACTTCAGGATCATCTGTACAACAAGAACCTAGTTAACAACCATGATGTGGAGATGCCGGTGTTGGACTGGGGGTGGACAAAAGTGAGAAGTCGCACAACACCAGGTTATAGTCCAACAGCTTTATTTGAAATCACAAGCTTTCGGAGCGCTGCTCCTTCGTCACCTGACAAAGGAGCAGCGCTCCGAAAGCTTGTGATTTCAAATAAAGCTGTTGGACTATAACCTGGTGTTGTGCGACTTCTCACTAGTTAACAGCAGTCAGCATGGATTCAGAAGGGGAAGATCCTTGGCAACCCAAGTGGACAGTGGTAAGCCCCATGATGTGGTGTACCTCGACTTCCAAAAGGCTTGGGTATTCAGAATAAACCCTGGAAATGGATAAGAAACTAGGTGAAAAGTAGGAAACAAGTAATCATTAGAGGAATTATGTCTAAGTGGAGGGGGAAGTGTTGAGTGGGATGCATTAGTGCAGTAGGATATAAGTCAGAGGAGGCAATGATCAAACTTTTTAGTGCTCTGATCAGACTGCACCTTGAATACAGCATCCAGTTCTGGTCTCCAAGAAACAAATGCAGGAGGCAGTGCAGAGAAGAGCCACAAGGTTGATCCCCAGTGTCAGTGGTCTGGGTTATGAGGAAAGACTGGAGAAACTTGGGCTTTTCAGCTCAGAAAGGAGGTGTCTGAGAAGTGATCTTAAGGAAATATGTAAGATTGTTAGGGTGCAGAAAAAGTTTACCTGGAATAGTGCTTTAAAATGTGGGAGTAGAACCAGGGACACAGGTTCAAACTAGTAAACGGCAATTTTAGGACTGAGAGCAGGAATTGTTTCTTCACTTAAAGGGGGTCATTTTGACTTTGTGCGATAGTGTAAAACGGATGATAGCAAATCGGCAGCCTGTTTTACATCTCTCCCAATTTTTATTTCTATTGAAGTCAATGGAAATACAAATGGCTGCTCTGTTCACCTACATAACGCAGTGACTACACTTTCAAACAATTCATTCATGTTTTATAACCACGAGTATTTAACTCTGACCAGCTTCAATCAATAAATTACATTTCCATGGTTCCAGCAGCACAGCAAACATTGTGATCCACATTTGATCAGCCACGTCTAAATTTATCTTTAGAACCGTCAGTCCACACTTAATCAACTGTGCATTCAGCTCCTTTTCAAGGGAGCTATTAAAGCAATTACTCTTAGCACACAGGAAATGCATGAAGTGGAGTTAAGTTTTTCCCTTAGTTTATACAAGTGCAGTTGTGTGCAACTTTACTCTTTGTGTGCTTTCTGGAATCTAGTATGTTAGGGCATGTTAAGAGTAACATACAACAGTTGGAATGCACCTGCAAAAATCCTGATTACCTAGCTAAACAGCTACTTAAATGGTATAGGTAGCACACTGTAGGCCATTCCAGATATGGAGTGCACAATTTATGTGAGAAATGAAGGGAGAGCTCAAAAAGTGTCAACCAAGATTTGCAAACTAGGACCTTCATATCACAGTACATAACATGAAGGATCAGTGCAGTGCTCTCTGTGGAGTAGAGGGACGAGCTACCATTTGATAAACAAATGAACATATTTAATCTGTAAAAATGCTTTAACACATTATGCTAATATCGCACAGCATGATTAGGAAGTTTGGCAGAAAATAAGTACCAAAGACAACTAATTATAATTCTGCATTTTATGTATTCTAACCTTCCAACATTGGTGGCAAAACGTAAAAAGTGAATGAAAGTCAGACTTACTTTTATTGAAAATGTATTCATTGCCAGACAATCTTCTTAATCCATCCTGAAACATCAAATGAACAGCCTTAGCTTGTGTATGAATAAATTATACTTAACATACAGCATCAAAATCATAGAGAAATAGAGTTATACAGCACAGAAAGAGGCCCTTCGGCCCATCGTGTCTGCGCCGGCCATCAAGCCCTGTCTATTCTAATCCCATTTTCCAGCACTTGGTCCGTAGCCTTGTATGTTATGGCGTTTCAAGTGCTCATCTAAATGCTTCTTGAATGTTGTGAGGGTTCCTGCCTCTACCACCCTTTCAGGCAGTGAGTTCCAGATTCCAACCACCCTGGGTGAAAAAGTTTTTCCTCAAATCCCCTCTAAACCTCCTGCCCCTTACCTTGAAACTATGCCTCCTGGTTATTGACCCCTCTACTAAGGGGAAAAGTTCCTTTCTATCTACCCTATCTATACCCCTCATAATTGTGTACACCTCAATCAGGTCCCCCCTCAGCCTTCTCTGCTCTAAGGAAAACAACCCCAGCCTGTCCAGTCTCTCTTCATAGCTGAAACGCTCCAGCCCAGGTAACATCCTGGTGAATCTCCTCTGCACCCTCTCTAATGCAATCACATCCTTCCTATAGTGCGGCGACCAGAACTGCACACAGTATTCCAGCTGTGGCCTAACTAGTGTTTTGTACAGCTCCATCATAACCTCCCTACTCTTATATTCTATGCCTCGGCTAATGAAGGCAAGTATCCCATATGCCTTCTTAACCACCTTATCTGCCTGTCCTGCTGCCTTCAGGGATCTATGTACATGCACACCAAGGTCCCTCTGATCCTCTGTCCTTCCTAGGATCCTACCATTCATTGTGTATTCCCTTGCCTTGTTAGTCCTCCCAAAATGCATCACCTCACACTTTTCAGGGTTAAATTCCATTTGCCACTGTTCTGCCCATCTGACCAACCCGTCTATATCGTCCTGTAGCCTGAGGCTTCCCTCCTCGCTATTTACCACTCCACCAATTTTCGTGTCATCTGCGAACTTACTGATCATACCTCCTACATTCATATCTAAATCATTAATGTACACTATAAACAGCAAGGGACCCAGCCCCGATCCCTGCGGTACACCACTGGACACAGGCTTCCAGTCACAAAAACAACCTTCGACCATCACCCTCTGCCTCCTGCCACTAAGCCAATTTTGAATCCAATGTGCCAAATTGCCCGGGATCCCATGGGCTCATACCTTCTTGACCAGTCTCCCATGCGGGACTTTATCAAAAGCCTTACTGAAGTCCATGTAGACTACATCAACTGCACTACCCTCATCCACACACCTAGTCATCCCCTCGAAAAATTCAATCAAATTGGTTAGACATGATCTCCCCCTGACAAAGTCATGCTGACTATCCTTGATTAATCCTTGCCTCTCCAAGTGGAGATTAATTCTGTCCCTCAGAATTTTTTCCAATAATTTCTCTACCACTGATGTTAGGCTCACTGGCCTGTAATTCCCTGGTTTATCCCTACTACCCTTCTTGAATAATGGTACTACGTTAGCTGTCCTCCAGTCCTCTGGCACCTCCCCTGTGGCCAGAGAGGTTCTGAAAATTTGTGTCAGAGCCCCTGCAATCTCATCCCTTGCCTCACACAGCAGCCTGGGATACATCTCGTCTGGGCCTGGGGATTTATCCACTTTTAAGCCCGCTAAAACCGCTAGTACCTCCTCCCTCTCAATACTAATTTGTTCAAGTATATCACAATCCCCCTGCCTGATTTCTATGCCTACATCATCCTTCTCCATAGTGAACACAGATGCAAAATATTCATTTAAAACCTCACCTACATCTTCCGGCTCTACACACAGATTGCCACTTTGGTCCCTAATGGGCCCTACTCTTTCCTTGGTTATCCTCTTGTCCTTAATATACTTATAAAATACCTTGGGATTTTCCTTTATTTTGCCAGCCAGTGTTTTTTCATGCCCCCTCTTCGCTCTCCTAATTTCTTTTTTAAGTACCCCCCTGCACTTTCTATACTCCTCTAGGGCTTCCACTGTTTTTAGTCCTTTGTATCTGCCAAAAGCCTCTCTTTTTTTCCTAATCCATTCTTGTATATAAATAAATCACCGTTCCAGAGTGGGACTACTGTCCTGAGGAAGAATTCAGAAAAATTAGGCTTATCTTTATCCTCAGGCCAATCTGGCCTCAGGCACTCCCCCTTGGAGTAGCAAGGATTTGGGACAGGGTCATGGCCAGGTCAAAGCAGCAGCCTTGCTGCTCTTCTGGTGGCGCAACGATCCCATGGACTTTTTTCCCTCAAATGACTAAAATTTTAGTGACTTTAATTCTGACACATATAAACTCTTCAATACTTTCAAATGGACACTTTCAAACTTTCAAAAAATATACTACAGTAGTTAATTATTTGTAAAATACAATAATTTTTTGCTACTATAATTGACAAACCTTAAAATAATGTCAAGTTCAACAAAAGTAATCTGATTAGCAATAGTTTGAAAGGGTCCATTTGAAAGTATTGAAGAGTTTATATGTCAGAATTAAAATCACTAAAATTCTAGTCATTTGAGGGAAAAAAGTCCATGGGATCGTTGCGCCACCCTTGCACCTCCACCCATCCCTCTCTATCTACATTATCACTTCTTAACTATCTCAATTGGCTGACCCGCCGCTTAGTGGCGGGTCTGAAAGCGCAGGCAGACCCGGCACTTGGGAAACTGACACGGAGGCGGTTTCAGAGCGGGATCCCGACCCGCTGTCACTCTTTTAGATTTTGACAGCGGACCCGCCTCTGAACACCCGCAAAATTCCGGCCCATATTATGGCTGCTCCAACAACGTGAATCACAGGTGAACCTGCATAAGCGAACCACCTAAGATCAGCCACAAGCAATAAATGAACCACAAGGTGGCCATTCCAGACAAATTTCATTATATGTGGCTTTATATGGGTAATTCTCTGACTTTGTGCTTCCGGCGGGCAGCCTTGGCATATTTCCAATATTCACTTCCAGTAGGCGAGGCCCCGCACTGGAAATGTGGGGTTGCAAAGTTACGCCTTATATGTAAGGAAGCCATAAGCAACATGTGTATAGTCCATCCCATCTCCACCCCGCCCCCCCCCCACCCCACCCCTCCCAGTTTCTCCCCTGCTCTCCTGGAGCTAGTGGCTAATGCTGGGGTACAGTTCCATAGTACTGGCAGTTCCCCAACCCAAATGCCGGTTTTTCATGTGTGAGCCCAGACGATCAGCATTGGTAGAAATATTCAACTGTGGGGCATTACAGATAAGGTTAATCCTGTTTGCACTCAATGCCCACGTATAAATGATATGATCTCCTGGACTGGTTTTGATTGCCTGAGGGGAACGGCGAGGAATTCTCCAGATTTTTCTTTCCCTTACTGGCCATGAGTTTTTCTGTTTCTCTGCCTCTCCCAAGAGATGACGTACCTGAGGGAGTGAGTAAGGGTCTAATCTTAATGCTCCAGGCATCAGGAGTGTGGGGAGGCTTGTTGGACCAGCAGGTCTTTTCCTGCCCGTCGTTTTCGTATATCCGAATAAAGACTTTCCCTGCTAGCGTTATTGAAGAACAACCAGGAACAAGAACTCCTGGCTGATTTTTCCCTCTTTCTAATCCAGGGGTACTGAAGCTACTATATTGTGGTTTTATCAAAGGTTGTGGTATATCTGATGTCCTGATTCTGAGCGAGTACTCCAATGGCAAGTACGCTGCTGAATAAAATGTACAAGTCTGAAAGGCGTTCCTTACTAACTCACAGTCATGAGACCTCCAACAAGATTATTGGTGTGGGGATCATCGTCTTTGGTGCCAAGCTGTGGTGAGTAGAGCTCAGTCGTTCTTAGTATTTCCAGAACTCTGTCCAAGGCCTCAGCGACTGTTACTGGACTGTTCTCCTGGGCAGTGTTAATTATATTGATGACCTTGGAAGAAAGGAAAAGGAGTAAAAAATTATTACTTTTCCAAGAAGCCTTTGAATTTTAAATCTACAATCAACAATGTGCATGTGCACAAAAGCTGTTACTCTTTGAACCACCCACCTACATGGCAAAGAATTTCTACCCAAAATCTGTATTTTACCAGAGAGCAAATAAATTATTTTAACCTTTTTGCACCACTATTATTTTAATAACTTCAAATTACTCTGTTGCACTGCTCTGCTTCATCACTCAGGTTTGCATCTGCCCAGTGAGTGTTTGGACTTTGAATAGATTACAAAGGATAAAAGCTCCGATGCCCCTGGAACTTAGGTTGTTAGGCACTCCCACCCCTCTCCCTCCCCCTCCACTCCAAGTTTTTCACCTTTTCTCTTGGAGGTGCGAACACATGCTGAGGTGCAGTTCCATGGATCCCAGAAGTCCTCTGGTGCCTTGCTAAAGTTACTATTCAGCAAGCTACTTCGTATCATAGAATGATACAGCTCAGAAAGAGGCCATTCGGACCATCGTGCCTGCGCCGACACTTTGGAAGAGCTCTCCAATTAGTCCCACTCCCCTGCTCTTTCGCAATAGCCCAGGAATTTTTTTCCCCCTTCAAGTAATTATCCAATTCCATTTTGAAAGTTATTATTGAATCTGCTTCCACCACCCTTTCAGGCAGTGCATTCCAGATCATAGCAACTCGTTGGGTAAAAAAATGTTTCCTCATGTCGCCACTCGTTCTTTTGCCAATCACCTTAAATCTGTGTCCTCTGGTTACCGACCGTCTGCCACTGGAAAAAAATTCTCCTTATTTACTTTATCAAAACTGTTCATGATTTTAAACACCTCTACCAAATGTTCTCTTAACCTTCTATGCTCAAAGGAAAACAACCTCCAGCTTCTCCAGTCTCTCCACATAACTGAAGTCCCTCAACCCAGGAAAGGAATTGGATAGGATAAAGAGGAGGCATGTGCAAACTTTGAAATTATACGCTGTATACCCAAGTCCAGGTCATTAATATATATCAAAAAGGGCAGTGGTCCCAATACCGACCCCCGGGGGACACCACTGTACACTTCGCTCCAATCTGAAAAGCAACCATACACCACTACTGTCTGCTTTCTGTCCCTTAGCCAATTTTGTATCCATGCTGCCACTGTCCCTTTAATCCCTTACAAGTCTATTATGTGGTACCTTATCAAATGCCTTTTGAAATTCAATGTACACATCAACCACACTATCTTCATCAAACCTCTCTGTTACTTTACCAAAGAACTCAATCAAGTTAGTCAAACACTATTTTCCTTGCTGACCTTCATTTATTAGCCCATACTTTTCTAAGTGCCACTTAATTTTGTCCACATTATTGCCTCTAAAAGTTTCCCCACCACCGACGTTAGGCTGACTGGCCTGTAATTGTCGGATTTATCCCTCTCCAATGTTACCTTTAAGCTGCGCGGCCATGCACCGCTCTGGAGGTCCCGCGCAGCCGGTGAGCCAGCTATTAAATAGAAAAAACGCGCATGCACGGAATTTTGAATGGCCCGGGCAGCCCGTTAAAGGGGCCGCGCGGGCCAAAAAAAATTAAAGGGAATAATGTCGCTCTCCCCTTTTTTGAACAGGGTTGTAACATTTGCAATCCTTCAGTCCTCCAATCCTCCAATCCCCATATCTAAGGAGCATTGAAAGACTGTGGCCAGAGTCTTCGCAATTTCCACCCTTACTTCCCTCAGTAACCTAGGATGCATCCCATCTGGAATGGAAATGTTAACTTATTAAAAAGTGCTTCTCAAACTCACCTTTGTGATTGGAGCTTCGATTGTCATGGAATGAATTCTTGCCATTGAGGAATGTCGTCGGTTATGTGAACTTCCTCCTGAAATGAGTACCAAAGAAAGCGCTTTGAGATGTCCCATACCGATAACATGCTTAGGTTTGACAATGGAGTGTTGAACGGATATTGCGGACACATTGTGGCACAAGATTATGTTATGGATATAGCTTCAATAGAAATTCAATAAAAGCCAACAAAATAACATTTAGCCCTTTAAATAACTCCCATCCTCGGCATAAATACGAGACCAGCATTCACCAATATAGATAGTCTTCTGTGAAAAAAAATTTATGCAACAACTCTTTTGATTTTAATCAGTCCAGTGAAAACACAGTGGGCCATAATTTGCTGTAGCAAGGCATCTAACGGCGTCTGTTGTTAGTTAGACTTGCCCTTGCACGTACAGGTTTTAAAAAACTTTGCGTGGCAAGTTACTGAAAGTGCAAGCTGATAACGGCAAAGCGAGGGAAACAGGGTATCTGGGACCTGAGCGAACAGGACGGGCAACTGTGTATCTCCTTAACCAATCAGATTGAAGGATTATGAAATAAACAGCGCTCAGACTGAGAAGTAAGTGTAAATTAGAGTGGGTGAATTCAATGTCAAATCAGGTACAGAAAGAGAAATAAAGAGAGGGACAGAAAGATTGGATTAAGAGAGAGAGAAAAAAAGAGACAGAAGGGAAAAGTAAGAAGAAATGTAATTTTAAATTTTACATTTTTAAAATCTCCATCAACAATTAAGACCTGAAGGAATGAGACGCCACACTTGTAATAGTTAATTTTCAGTGACAGAGAGGTTATTTGGCAGTAGTTAACACTTATCACGTTGTTAAAAAGGTACTTAAGAGTTGAAATAACAAGATTTAACTGTCTGTGGCAAGTTTAGTTCGTATCTATTGCGCAAATACAGCAACTTCATGCCATTCAATGCTTTTCAATGGTGAGGCAGACAGCGAAATGCCGTTTTCGCGAAGCTAGCAGTGGAGCAGCATGACTCGGACAGCAACTTTTGGATATTGCCATTTAACTACACATCTGCCCCGCGCCTGAAGTTGCTGTACCATTTACATATAAATAACGGCGAGCGCCATTAGCCTCATTGTTATTTTGAGAGCAAATTCTGGCCCAGTAAAAATTGTATAAAGGTATTCTTACCATCACTTCTTTTTGATGTTATTGATTTGACATCAATGGAACCTTTCCGTCTATCTTTATATCTCAATGACTGTGAATCTGTGAAGAAAGAAAATGGTGATAGTGATATAGATTTTCTTCTTTCTGGGTTACAACAGACACTCCTGTCTGTTATAGTCCAGAAAGAGGTTACAGAAGATGGTGGATTGTATGCAATATGTAAACTGGCTATATCGACTTAATGAGGGTAAAATGTAATATTTTCAAACTTTAAATGATTGCGTATTGTAGTGGTATGTGTTCTCTGCTGACAACTGGGGAAATGAAAAGCACTAAATAGCAAATAGTGCATTTAAAATATATCGGGGTTTAATGACTATGTTTACAAATAAAAGTTCTTGATATTCTCTGAATTAATTTAAAATAAGATTTAATCCCAGCTACTCTTTGCTTCAATATGATTGATTCTATTCCTTTCTTTGTTACACTTTTGGATATATACAGGAAAAGTAAGCCGTAGGAGAAAATATAGGAAAAGGTGCTAATTGATAAATTCACAGGAAAGATTTAGTCATGGTCTGGGGGACTGCATCACACTTCAGTCCGCAGTTGGTTAAATTCAGGAATTTAGGGGGTGGGGAATTAAACCCAAAAAATGGGTGGGTTGAAGTCGGGTCAGATGCTAAACTTTTAAAAATCTCAAACCCGACCCCAACCTGCCCACTTCCGGGCTTAACGGAGGCAGGGCAAGGGGCGGGCAATCAACCCGCTCCCAGGAGGCGGGTTAGCATTTTAAATATTTTAATCAGGCTGGCAGCCTCTGATTTAACCTGCTTTGCAGGTTTAACAGTGGCTGGCCGGGGAAACCCATCAGCTGAAGGGAGGCGAGGACAGCTTTGAGGAGAAGCTAAGTGCCTTTACAGCACCACTTGTGGGCCAGGAGGAGCAGGAGTGCTTCCCCAGCCCCACAAGCACCCCACTATCAGGCTCCCCCCCCCCATACAAAGCCCCCTGGGGTCGGGGATCGTACCCCCCCCGCCCCACCCCACCCCGGGATCCCAGTAGCAGCTGCAGGCTCCCTACCTGCTCCTGCGGCCTGCTCCAGAGTTCTACCCGCCCAACTGGAAGCCAAGCTTGTCAATCAGGCTGACTTCTGAGCTGGGAACCTGTTAAAGAGAAAAGTCGCACACCGTGGAGTTAAAACTCCACAGAATGCGGGTCTCCCGTCCGAAACTCCGCCCCCCCCGTCTACGGCCCGGCATACGCATCTCACCCCTGTCAATATTGGGGCTTAGATATCAGAGGTGACCAAACACCAGCACTTACTAAACCAAAAAAAAGTTTGATTTATCTCACCTGATTGAGAATTTTCTTCTGTATATTTGTCATCACTCTGCACATTGTAGATATAATGGGAGAAAAACAATCATTCAACATCCCATGGTAAAAGAAATGAACATCATATACGTGATTGAGGTTTTAGAACTTATAAAACAGCACATGCTGTAAAATCGGGTACATAGATCACACCTTCACAGATATTTTTATATATTCTAAATAGAAGTTGATAATTTGTTCATCAATTTAACATAAGGAATTTTTACTAAAATACCAATTGTAAAGTAAGGGACTGAGAAACACAGGTATGACTTGTACACCAGTGGGGGAAATCACACAAATTAGTATATGAATAATTAGCATGTTCATATGAAAGCCCTTTGTCTTCTATTTTACCAGTTAAAATAGCGACCAAAGGAATTTCATACGAGTACACGGTGGAGCCAGAAGGCATAGCTGAGGTACTAAATGAGTACTTTGCATTGATGTTTACCAAGAAAGAGTACTCTGCAATTTCGACATTTACTTCCCTCAGCAACCTAGGATGCATCCCATTCGGACCATAGAAACATAGAAGATAGGAGCAGGAGTAGGCCATTCGGCCCCTCGAGCCTGTTCCGCCATTTAATGAGATCATGGCTGATCATCCAAATTCAGTACCCTGTCCCTGCTTTCTCCCCATATCCCTTGATCCCTTTAGCCTTAAGAATATATCTAACTCCTTCTTGAATATATTTAATGAATTGGCCTCAACTGCCTTGTGTGGTAGAGAATTCCACAGGTTCACCACTCTCTGGGTGAAGAAATTCCTCCTCATCTCAGTCCTAAATGGCTTACCCCTTATCTTTAGACTGTGACCCCTGGTTCTGGACTCCCCCGCCATCGGGAACATCCTTCCTGCATCTAGTCTGTCTAGTCCTGTTAGAATTTTATAAGTTTCAATGAGATCCCCTCTCATTCTTCTAAATTCTAGCGAAAAAACCTAATCGACCCAATCTCTCCTCATACGTCATTCCTGCCATCCCAGGTATCAGTCTGGTGAATCTTCGCTGCACTCTCTCCATGGCAAGAACATCCTTCCTCAGATAAAGTGACCAAAACTGCACACAATACTCAAGGTGTGGTCTCACCAAGGCCCTGTACAACTGCAGCAAGAATCCTTGCTCCTGTACTCGAATCCTCTCGCTATGAAGGCCATTATACTATTTGCCTTCTTAACTGCCTGCTGCACCTGTATGCTTACCTTCAGCGACTGGTGTACAAGGACACCCAGGTCTCGTTGCACTTCCCCTTTTCCCAATCTATTGCCGTTCAGATAATAATCTGTCTTCCTGTTTTTGCCACCGAAGTGGATAACCTCGCATTTATCCACATTATACTACATTTGCCATGCATCTGCCCAATCACCCAACCTGTCCAAATCATACTGGAGTTTCTCTGCATCCTCCTCACAGCACACACGCCCACCCAGCTTTGTGTCATCTGCAAACTTGGAGATATTACATCTAGTTCCCTCGTCTAGATCATTTATATATATTGTGAATAGCTGGGTCCTAGCACCGATCCCTGCGGAACCCCACTAGTCACTGCCTGCCACTCAGAAAAAGACCCGTTTATTCCAACTCTTTGCTTCCTGTCTGCCAACCAGTTCTCTATCCAAGACAGTACCTTACCCCCAATCCCGTGTGCTTTAACTTTGCACGCTAATCTCTTATGCGGGACCTTATCGAAAGCCTTCTGAAAGTCCAAAAACACCACATCCACTGGTTCTCCCTTATCTATTCTACCAGTTACATCCTCAAAAAACTCCAGTAGATTAGTCAAGCATGATTTACCTTTTGTAAATCCATGTTGACTTTGTCCGATCCTGTCACTGTTTTCCAAGTGCTCTGCTATTACATCTTTTATAATGGACTCTAGCATTTTCCCCACTACCGATGTCAGACTTACCGGTCTATAATTCCCCGTTTTCTCTCTACCACCTTTTTTAAATAGTGGGGTTACATTAGCTATCCTCCAATCCATGGGAACTCTTCCAGAGTCTATAGAATTTTGGAAGATGACCAGCAATGCATCTACTATTTCTAGGGCCACTTCCTTAAGTACCCTAGGATGTAGATTATCAGGCCCTGGGGATTTATCGGCCTTCAATCCCGTCAATTTCCCTAACACCATTTCCCTACAAATACGGATTTCATTCAGTTCCTCCCTCTCATTAGATCCTATGTTCCCCTGACATCTCTGGGAGGTTATTTGTGTCCTCCTTTGTGAAGACAGAACCAAAGTATGTATTTAATTGGTCAGCCATTTCTTTGTTCCCCATTATAAATTCCCCTGATTCTGACTGCAAGGGACCTACGCTTGACTTCACCAATCTTATTCTCTTCACATATCTATAGAAGCTTTTACAGTAAGTTTTTATGTTCCCTACAAGCTTACTCTCATAATCTATTTCCCCCCTCTTAATTAATCCCTTTGTCCTCCTTTGCTGAATCCTAAACTGCTCCCAATCCTCAGGTTTGCTGCTTTTTCTGGCCAAATTATATGTCCTCTCCTTGGATCTTATGCTATCCCTAATTTCCCTTGTTAGCCACGGTTGAGTCACCTTTTTTGTTTTATTTTTATATCAAACAGGGATGAACAAATTCTGTAGTTCATCCATGCGATCTTTAAATGTTTGCCATTGCCTATCTACCGTCAACCCTTTAAGTAACGTTCCCCAATCCATCCTAGCCAACTCGCGCCTCATACCATCGTAGTTTCCTTTATTTAAATTCAGGACCCTAGTCTCTGAGTCAACTAATTCACTCTCCATTTTAATGAAGAATTCTATCATATTATGACCGCTCCTCCCCAAGGGGCCTCGCACAACAAGATTGCTAATTAATCCTTTCTCATTACATAATACCCAGTCTAAGATGGCCTGATCTCTAGTTGATTCCTTGACATATTGGTCCAGGAAACCATCCTGTATACACTCTAGGAATTCCTCCTCCACAGTATTGTTACTAATTTGCTTAGCCCAATCTATATGTAGACTAAAGTCACCCATGATAACTGCTGTGCCCTTATTGCACACGTCTCTAATTTCCCGTTTAATGCCATCCCCAACCTCAGCATTACTGTTTGGGGGTCTGTATACAACTCCCACTAACGTTTCTGCCCCTTGGTATTTCTCAGCTCTGCCCATACAGATTCCACATCATCAGAGCTAATATCCTTCCTTACTATTGTGTTAATCTCTTCTTTAACCAGCAATGCTACCCCACCTCCTTTTCCTTTTTTCCTGACCTTCCTGAATATTGAATACCCCTGGATGTTGAATTCCCAGACTTGGTCATCCTGGAGCCATGTCTCCGTAATCCCAATTATATCATATCTGTTTACATCTATTTGCACAGCTAATTCATCCACCTTATTACAAATGCTCCTCGCATTAAGACACAAAGCCTTCAGGCTTGATTTTTTAGCACTCTTAGTCCTTTTAGAATTATTATTTACTGTGGCCCTGTTTGATTTACACCCGTGATTTCTCTGCCTTCCACTTTTGCTTTTCTTCTTCCTGTCTTTTGTTTCTATCCTTGCTTCCCTTTCCTCTGTCTCCCTGCACAAGTTCCCAACCCCCTGCCATTTTAGTTTAAACCCTCCCCAACAGCATCTAGCAAACACTCCCCCTAGGACATCGGTTCCGGTCCCGCCCAGGTGCAAACTGTCCAGTTTGTACTGGTCCCACCTCCCCCAGAACCGGTTCCAGTGTCCCAGGAATTTGAATCCACCCCCTTGCACCATTCCTCTAGCCATGTATTCATCTGAAATATCCTTCTATTTCTACTCTGACTAGCACATGGCACTTGTAGCAATCCTGAGATTACCACCTTTGAGGTCCTATTTTTTAATTTACCTCCTAACTCCCTATATTCAGCTTTTAGGACCTCATCCCGTTTTTTACCTATATCGTTGGTACCTATATGCACCATGACAACTGGCTGTTCACCCTCCCCCTCCAGAATGCCCTGCAGCCGCTCCGAGACATCCTTGACCCTTGCACCAGGGAGTCAACATACCATCCTGGAGTCTCGTTTGCGGCCGCAGAAACGCCTATCTATTCCCCTTACAATAGAATCCCCTATCACGATAGCTCTCCCGCTTTTTTTCCTCCCGTCCTGCGCAGCAGGACCACTCATGGTGCCAGGAAGTTGGCTGCTGCTGCCTTCCCCCGATAAGCCATCCCCCTCAAGAATATCCAAAGTGGTATATCTGTTTGAAAGGGGGATGGCCTCAGGGGACCCCCGCACTACCTGCCTGCACATACTACTCTGCCTGGTGGTCACCCATTCCCTTCCTGCCTGTGCAGCCTTTACCTGCGGTGTGACCAACTTCCTAAACGTGTTATCCACGATGTGCTCAGCATCGCGAATGCTCCAGTATGTATCCATTCGCAGCTCCAGCGCCGCAATGCGCTCTGTCAGTAGCTGCAGCTGGATACACTTCCCGCACACATGGTCATCAGGGACACAGGAAGTGTCCCTGATTTCCCACATAGTGCAGGAGGAGCATGCCACGGGGCCGATCTGTGCTGCCATGACTTACCCTTTAATTAATTCAAGTGACTTATCCACTTTAAGTACTGTCAGCCTTTCTAGTATCTCCTCTTTCTCTATTTTTTAAATCTCATCCAGTATCCTAGCAACCTCCTCATTTGTCATAGCTTTGGCAAAGTCCTCTTTCTTGGTAAACAGCGATGCGCTGTGGAACTCCCCAGAGCCAGCAATCAATTGAAATCACATATAAGGACAAAAACTTCCCCTTTTATGATGGAATGTCGCTATTAAAAAAACCCTAAAACTTTAAACCTTCTTGAAAGAGGTGTAACTGGGTATTTAACAGCGTACTGACTGCTGAACAACCGTTCTAGGCCTGAAAATCTAATTTTATATCTGTGGAATATAAATTTTTTCCATTAATATTATTAAGAATTACAAGTTTTACATATAATTTTTT
Source organism: Squalus acanthias (assembly GCA_030390025.1). Lineage (NCBI taxonomy): Eukaryota > Metazoa > Chordata > Chondrichthyes > Squaliformes > Squalidae > Squalus > Squalus acanthias. The sequence goes on along the minus strand of CM059425.1, from coordinate 232,962,390 downwards.
TAAAAGTTTGTTTATGATATTTCAGCTACTACCTTAATCTTTATTCGCTCTCTGTTAAATTTATAAAAAGTAAATTAGAATCTGTGCATTTTACTTCCAGGTTTGCTGTCTGTCAGAATTCTTCAATGTGATTGGTTGCTTAGCCAGCTTGATGACAAACGAATCCTAAGCTGGACGCTTAGGATTTGCTTGATTTGGCGTCAGATTCAAACAAAGGTCGGGAGAGTTCAAATTCATGCCATAGAGATCGCTAGATCTTTGTGGGCAGCTTTCTTCGAGGTCAGCGGCGAGCGCCGTCGCTTTGCCGCTGACCGCAAATTCCGGGCCATTATTCCGGGAGACAATTACCAGCCACTTGGACAAGCATGGACTAATAACTGACTCCCTCAGCAGCTGTGAATATTGTAAGTCATCTAAAATAAAAATGGGACTACTACACTCTTCTAAAACCTCAGAAGAATATAAAGCTTCAGCTAAAACCAGGTAGTGTAAAAAGGCAGAGAAGATTAAAAAAGTGTCCACAGAGGAAATTTAAAAGTGTTGGTGCAAGGCTGAACTAGATTCAAAAGGTTTGAATTTCCACGGGAGTTCTGCTGATCGTCTGCTGTAACCTCCGTATAGGACAGCAGAAACACCGGAGAAACAGTAGAAACACCAATGTCGATCAGCAAGGAAAAGGGTGATAGATTGACACCTTGAATACTCGGTGTCCAGTTCTGGTTACCGAGACACAAAGGAGACATTGAAATATTGCAGGCAGTGGAGAGAAAAGCCATGAGGATCCTCAGTGTCAAAGGTTTGAGTTTTGAGGAAAGACTGGAGAGAAAATCAAGCTCTTAAGCCTTGAAAGGAGTTATCTGAGTGGTGATTTAATAGAGGTATGCAAGATTGTAATTATGGAAAAGGTAAATCTTGAAAATGACTTTAAATTAATTTACAAGGGAAGGAAAAAGAGTCCAAGGCTTAAACTAGTAAAAGGCAAATTTAGATCTTGTTTCAGGACATTTTTCTTCACATGAAGAATGATCAACACGTGGAATTAACTTCTAGCTCGAGGAGTTAAGGTAAAGACTCTGGAGTCATTTAAGAACCAAGTGGATGGTGTAATGAGGACTGTAGGGTCATTCTGGTGCTAGAGCAAGAAAGACTTCACGATCACCAGACATCCCAAAGCACTTTACAGGGAATGAAGTACTTTTTGAAGTGTAGTCACTGTTGTAATGTAGGAAATGCAGCAGCCAATTTGTGCACAGCAAGTTCCACAAACAGCAATCTGATAATGACCAGATAATGTTGATTGGATGTTACAGTAATATTGGCCAGGACACCGAGGAGAACTCGCCTGCTCTTCTTAGAAATAGTGCCATAGGATATTTTATGTCCACCTGAGAGCGCAGACGGGGCCTCGGTTTAACGTCTCATCCGAAAGACGGCACCTCCGACAGTGCAGCACTCCCTCAGCACTGCACCAGAGTGTCAGCCTAGATTTTTGTGCTCAAGTCTCTGGAGTGGGACTTCAACCCCCAAACTTCTGACTCAGAGCGAGGGTGCTACCAACTGAGCCATGGCTGACACACAAGGATGAGCTAAGATGGGCTGAATGATCTTCCTTATCTCTCTCTAACTATTCCTGTGATTTTTACATAACCTTGTCAGAGCGAAACATGAACAGAAAGGGGACTAATTTTGAAGAACGATTTCTGATTAATTTATTTCCTGGAAGATGATTAGCATAGCAGTGATAGCACATATTCCCGAAGTGTAGCCAGTAATGAAAGCCATACAAAAAAAATAAAACTGTCTCAGTTATTTTCTTAGCGCTTGGTTGACTTTAATAGCCTCAAACATTCACAAGCAATATATTTTATCACTTAAAACCTAATCAAGTGTTATAGTGTTTGGGTAAACAGCATATAGCTCAAGACTTTGTTGCATGTTAAAAGATTACTCTTGGAACAGACACTAGCAGAAGAAGTACATCCTGATAAAGTACACTTTATTAAGGAAAAAAAAATGAAATAATGTAGCTATATAAGCAGCTATATAAAGGGGCAAAAACTGAAAATGGTGCAAATCTACAACAGGTCAGTCAGCGCCCTAAAAAGAAAGATAGGTTAATGTTTCATGTGGGAGTCTCCATCAGAAACATTTAACTTATCTCTCTGTTTCAGATGCTGCCTGACCTACTGTGCATTTCTAGCATTTTCTGTTTAAATTTCAGATTTCCAGGATTCACAGTTTTTCTTTTCATCTCGGCTGTTTCAACGGTATTAGATTTTTTTTTTGCGGTTCCGGCGATGGAACCCAAGAGGCCCGCTAAAGGTAAGCGTCAAATTATTTTTGTGGGCTCCGGAGATCAGGAGTGCTCCTCCGGGGCCTACAAAATAATCTGGGCTGCTACTATCCCGTAACTGCAGGGAGGATGAGCAAACTGACCACAGCACCGTGGTACAGGGGGCCATTCAAGTTGGGGGAGTAAACTGAAATGTAGTAGTGGTAGAGGACAGTATAGTTAGGGGGATAGACACTGCTCTCTGCAGTCAAGAGCATGAGTCCTGAAGGCTGTGTTGCCTGCCAGGGTTAAGGACATCTCCTCTGGGCTGGAGAGGAACTTGGAGTGGGAGGGGAAAGATCCAGTTGTCATGGTCCATGTAGGTACCAATGACATAGGTAGAACAGAAAAAGAGGTTCTGCTGAGGGAGTATGAGCAGCTAGGGGTTAAATTAAAAAGCAGAACCACAAAGGTAATAATCTCTGGATTACTACCTGAGCCACGAGCAAATTTGCATAGGGTAAATAAGATCAGAGAGATGAGCGCGTGGCTCAAAGACTGGTGTGGGAGAAATGGGTTTCGATTCATGGGGCACTGGTACCAGTACTGGGGTAAGAGGGAGCTGTTCCGTTGGGATGGACTTCACTTGAACCAGGCTGGGACTAGTGTCCTGGCGAATCAAATAACTAGGGCTGTAGAGAGAGCTTTAAACTAAATAGTGGGGGGGAGGGTTCAGGTGAGCGGGAATGTAAAAAGTCAAAGAGAAAGGAGAAGGCAATAGAGCAGGGTAGCAATGGGGGTAATGGTAACCAGAGTGTGACAGGAAGGGACAGAATGTATAAATATAAGAGTGCATCAGAAAGTGGGGTCAAAGCACAGAAAAATAGTAAAAAGACAAAATTAAAAGCTCTTTATCTGCACGCAGCATTCGTAACAAGATAGATGAGTTGATGCCACAAATAGATATAAATGGGATAGCAAAATACTGCGGATGCTGGAAATCCGAAATAACATCAGAAAACGCTGGAAAAACTCAGCAGGCCAGGCAGCATCCGTGGAGAGAGAAACAGAGTTAACGTTTCAGGTCGAAGACCTTTCGTCAGAACTGGAAAAAAGCAGGAAATGAAATAGATTTAAAGCAAGTATAAAGCTGGGAAAAGGGGGAGGGGATGAAAGAACAAAAGGGAAGGGCAGTGGTGGGATAGAAAGCAGGAGAGATTAAGAGACATTAAGAGATAATCAAGGCAAGAGGAGGTGTTAATGTGACAGGTTGAGGCTAGATGAAGTGTGAAATGCGCTGGCAGAATGAAGGACAGCTGCCAGCTGCTGGGAGGGGAAAAAAAAGGCCAAACAAAAGGGTGGATGAAAAAATAAAATAAAAAATATAAATGTGATAGGGGCTGAGGTTATGATCTGAAATTGTTGAACTCGATGTTGAGTCCAGAGGGCTGTAGGGTGCCTAAACGAAAGATGAGGTGCTGTTCCACTCCTCTACCACCCCCAGCACCCCTTCCCCTTCGCCCGGCACCTTCCCGTGCAAGCGCAGGAGATGCAACACATGCCCTTACACCTCCCCTCTTCCCACTATCCAGGGCCCCAAACACCGCTTCCAGGTGAAACAGCGATTTACTTGTACTTCCTGCAATTTAGTATACTGTATTCGCTGCTCACGATGTGGTCTCCTCTACATTGGGGAGACCAAACGCAGATTGGGTGACCGCTTTGCGGAACACCTCCGTTCAGTCCGTAAGGGGGACCCCGAGCTCCCGGTGGCCTGTCACTTTAATTCACCGCTTCACTCCCACTCTGACCTCACCGTCCTCGGCCTCTTGCATTGTTCCACGGAAGCTCAGCGTAAGCTCGAGGAACAGCACCTCATCTTTCGTTTAGGCACCCTACAACCCTCTGGACTCAACATCGAGTTCAACAATTTCAGATCATAACCTCGGCCCCTATCACATTTATATACTTTTTATTTTAGTTTTTCATCCACCCTTTTGTTTGGCCTTTTTTTCCCTCTCCCAGCAGCTGGCAGCTGTCCTTCATTCTGCCAGCGCATTTCACACTTCATCTAGCCTCAACCTGTCACATTAACACCTCCTCTTGCCTTGATTATCTCTTAATGTCTCTCAATGTCTCTTAATCTCTCCTGCTTTCTATCCCACCACTGACCTTCCCTTTTGTTCTTTCATCCCCATCCCCTTTCCCCAGCTTTATACTTGCTTTAAATCTATTTCATTTCCTGCTTTTTTCCAGTTCTGACGAAAGGTCTTCGACCTGAAACGTTAACTCTGTTTCTCTCTCCACGGATGCTGCCTGGCCTGCTGAGTTTTTCCAGCGTTTTCTATAGATATAAATGGGTATGATCTGATAGCCATTACAGAGACATGGTTGCAAGGTGACCAAGGCTGGGAACTGAATATTCAGGGGTATTTGACATTTCAGAAGAATAGACAGAAAGGAAAAGGAGGTGGGTAGTTCTGTTAATAAAGGATGAGATCAGTGCAGTAGTGAGAAATGATATTGGCTCAGAAGAGCAAGATGTAGAATCAATTTGGGTGGAGATAAGAAATAATAAGGGAAAGAAGTCACTGGTGGGCGTAGTCTATAGGCCCCATAACAGTAGCTACACTGTTGGGCAGAGTATAAATCAAGAAATAATGGAGGCTTGTAAGAAAGGTACAGCAATAATCATGGGCAATTTTAATCTTCATATTGATTGGACAAATCAAATTGGCCAAGGTAGCCTCGAAGAAGAGTTCATAGAGTGTATCCGGGATGGTTTCCTAGAACAATACGCTGTGGAACCAACCAGGGAGCAGGCTATCTTAGATCTCGTACTGTGTAATGAGACAGGTTTAATAAATGATCTCACAGTAAAGGAAGCTCTAGGAAAGAGTGATCATAGCATGGTTGAATTTCAAATTCAATTGGAGGGTGAGAAAGTTGGGTCTCAAACCAGTGTCCTGATCTTAAATAAAGGCAATTACAAAGGTATGAAGGCAGAGTTGGCTTAAGTGGACTGGGAAAATAGATTAAAGGGTAAGACGGTTGATAAGCAATGGCAGACATTTAAGGAGATATTTCATAACTCTCAACAAAAATATATTCCAGTGAGAAGGAAAGACTTTATGAGAAGGGAGAACCATCCATGGCTAACTAAGGAAGTAAAGAATGGTATCAAATTGAAAACAAAGGCATACAATGTTGCCAAGATTAGTGGGAGGCCAGAGGATTGGGAAATTTTTTAAAACCAGCAAAGGATGACTAAAAAAATAAGAGAGAGAAGATGGATTATGAGAGTAAACTAGCAAGAAATATAAAAACAGATAGTAAGAGCTTCTACAGGTATATAAAAAGGAAGAGAGTAGCTAAAGTAAACGTTTGTCCCTTAGAGGATGAGACTGGGGAATTAATAATGGGGAACAGGGAAATGGCAGAGACTTTGAACAAATATTTTGTATCAGTCTTCATGGTAGAAGACACTAAAACCATCCCAATAATACATAATCAAGGGGCTATAGGGAGGGGGGAACTTAAAACGATCACCATTACTAAAGAAAAAGTACTCGGTAAAATAATGGTACTAAAGGTGGACAAGTCCCCTGAACCTGATGGCCTGCATCCTAGGGTCTTAAAAGAAGTGGCTGCAGAAATAGTGGATGCATTGGTTACAATCTACCAAAATTCCTTGGTTTCTGGAGAGGTCCCAGCAGATTGGAAAACAGCAAATGTAACGCCCCTATTTAAGAAGGGAGGGAGACAGAAAGCAGGAAACTATAGACCAGTTAGCCTAACATCTGTCATTGGGAAAATGCTGGAGTCCATTATTAAGGAAGCAGTAGCAGGACATTTAGAAAATCATAATACAGTCAAAAGTGAGAAGTCGCACAACACCAGGTTATAGTCCAACAGCTTTATTTGAAATCACAAGCTTTCGGAGCGGCTGCTCCTTCGTCAGGTCAGCCGCTCCGAAAGCTTGTGATTTCAAATAAAGCTGTTGAACTATAACCTGGTGTTGTGTGACTTCTCACTTTTGTCCACCCCAGTCCAACACCGGCATCTCTGCATCATAATACAGTCAAGCAGAGTCAGCATGGTTTTATGAAAGGGAAATCATGTTTGACAAATTTGCTGGAGTTCTTTGAGAATGTAACGAGCAGGATGGATAAAGGGGAACCAGTGGATGTGGTGTATTGGATTTCCAGAAGACATTCGATAAGGTACTACATAAAAGGTTACTGCACAAGATAAGAGCTCACGTGGTTGGGGGTAATATATTAGCATGGATAGAGGATTGGCTAACTAACAGAAAACAGAGAGTCGGGATAAATGGGTCATTTTCTGGTTGGCAAATGGTAACTAGTGGGGTGCCACAGGGATCAGTGCTGGGGCCTCAACTATTTACAATCTATATTAATGACTTGGATGAAGGAACCGAGTGTAATGTAGCCAAATTTGCTGATAATACAAAGATAGGTGGGAAAGCAAGTTGTGAAGAGGACACAAAGAATCTGCAAAGGGATATAGACAGGCTAAGTGAGTGGGCAAACATTTGGCAGATGGAGTATAATGTGGGAAAGTGTGAGGTTATCCACTTTGGTAAGAAAAATGAAAAGGCAAATTATTATTTAAATGGGGAGAGATTACAAAATGCTGCAGTGCAGAGGGACCTGGGGGTCCTTGTGTATGAAACACAAAAAGTTAGCATGCAGGTACAGCAAGTAATCAGGAAGGCAAATGGAATGTTGGCCTTTATTGCAAGGGGGTTAGAGTATAAAAGTAGGGAAGTCCTGCTACAACTGTACAGGGTATTGGTGAGACCACACCTGGAGTATTGCGTACAGTTTTGGTCTCCATATTTAAGGAGGGATATACTGGCATTGGAGGCAGTTCAGAGAAGGTTCACGAGGTTGGTTCCTGAGATGAAGGGGTTGACTTATGAAGAAAGGTTGAGCAGGTTGGGCCTACACTCATTGGAGTTTAGAAGAATGAGAGGTGATCTTATTGAAACATATAAGATACTGAGGGGGCTCGACAAGGTAGATGCAAAGAAAATGTTTCCCCTCATGGGGGAATCTAGAACTAGGGGGCATAGTTTCAGAATAAGGGGTCACCCATTTAAAACTGAGATGAGGAGGAATTTCTTCTCTCAGAGGCTCGTAAATCTGTGGAATTCTCGGCCCCAGAGAGCTGTGGAGGCTGGGTCATTGAATATATTTAAGGTGGAAATAGACAGATTTTGGAACAATAAGGGAGTGAAGAGTTATGAGGAGCGGGCAGGGAAATGGAGCTGAGCCCAAGATCATTTCAGCCATGATCTCACTGAATGGCGGAGCAGGCTCGAGGGGCCAAATGGCCTACTCCTGCTCCTATTTCTTATTTCTTATGTTCTAACCCCAACCCTCCACAATCACGGCCCACCCATCACAATCTGCCTTGCTGGCGGGCACCCCAGCCTGAAGCCTCAATCTGGCGAGCTGCATTGGGATGCCTGTTTGGTGCCCCGCAGCTCGCCGGCCAAATTTAAACCAGGCCGGGGCCTCAAAATCGCTGGGGCCGGCCAGCGCCCAAAAGTTAAATTCGACCCCCTTGAATTTCCATAGCCTTGAATGTTCAAATTCAATCAGAGGAGAATAAAACTCCTCAGGGCCAGGTGCCGAAGAACTGCAGTCTGCAAATGGTGACACGGAGTCAGCAAAGGACCAAACACTTATTCATCAGCATGTCAAGCTTCAGAAAAAACTCAAAAAAATCTTCAAAGGCAAACAATAATAAACAGTACACATTATTTGAACAATATTCGAAAATGGGTTCAAGGCTGTAACATTCTCACGATTCAGCTGACTGTGTACACCACTCATGCTGTTTATAATGTCATCCAGAGGCCCTCAGGTATGTCTCAGGCTTGTGGCATGTCACTGTTTAATCTGACCAGTATTTAAGTTACAGTGTGATGGATTTAATAAAAGATTACATACTCTGCTTGTGAACAGTCAACCCAAAGATTCAAAAGCTGAACTGCCTCTAATCAGACAAAAACAGTTTACATGAACAAATATAAGCTGTGAGCGCATCAAGAAATCCTGCCTATGAAATACACTGGATGTAGAACTAATGAGATCTGCTTATTTTTATATGCTAGTAGAGATTAGTAATGAATCTGCCCAACAGCCGGAGCCATGCTCAAGTGGAAAGTGCTCGATCTCAATCTATTCACATTTTAACATCAGTATAATTCACATAAAGTCAATAGGCCGTGGCTAGTCATGAACTGCTCCTCTCCAGAACGTGTCTCAGCCAACACTCACAAGTTTCACATACTCAAGCTGGCAGGTAATTGTACAAAGAACAACTTCACTGGAAAAGTAAATGAGGGGGGGGGGGGGGCGGGGTCAGATAACAAAGGGCTTGAAATTCCTTCTGCATTATTTAGAATCATAGAAGAATCATAGAATGGTTACAGCACAGAAGGAGGCCAGTCGGCCCATTGAGCCTGTGCCGGCTCTCTGCAAGAGCACTTCAGCTAGTCCCACACCCCCGCCCTTTCTCCGTAGCCCTGCAAATTTTTTTCTTTCAGGTACTGATCCAATTCCCTTTTGAAAGCCACAATTGAATCTGCCTCCACCACCCTTTCAGGCAGTGCATTCCAGATCATAACCACTCGTTGCGTAAAAAAGTTTCTCCTCATGTCGCCTTTGGTTCTTCTGCCAATCACCTTAAATCTGTGTCCCCTGGTTCTTGACCCTTCTGCCAATGGCAACAGTTTCTCTCCATCTACTCTGTCTAGACCCTCATGATTTTGAACACCTCTATCAAATCTCCTCTCAACCTTCTCTGCTCTAAGTAGAACAACACCAGCTTCTCCAGTCTATCCACGTAACTGAAGTCCCTCATCCCTGGAATCATTCTTGTAAATCTTTTCTGCACCCTCTCTAAGGCCTTCACATCCTTTCTAAAGTGCGGTGCCCAGAATTGGACACAATACTCCAGCTGAGGCCGAACCAGTGTTTTACAAAGGTTCATCATAACTTCCTTGCTTTTGTACTCTATGGGGGAAAAGTTCGGTTGGTTAGCGCCTCCAGGGGGCGCTAATGGGGCACTAGGAACTTAGCGCCCGAGCGCAGCGATTTTAGCGCTGCTCGCGAAATTGACCAGTCATTTTGCGGCAGCGCTAAACACTACCGCCACGATCTCCTGCGCCCGCAGATTGTGACGTCAGTCAAGTGTGCAACGCCCCAGACCGGATATTGAGTTGCGCCCTCTGCCTTAGCGCCTGCCGCTAGGAACGACAGGTAGAGGGGAACGTTTTCAAGTCGGGAAGTGGCTGGGGGAGCGCTATTTAAAGGCGGGTGCTTTCCTGCCTTTTCTTGTCGGCAAAATTTTTGGTTTTAACGCTGTCCTAAAGAGTTTTGGCCCTCAGCACCACTTTTGAGGTTCCTAAGTGCCGAGCTCTTTCCCTGGGCCTATCCATTTGTGCTTCCAACACAATTGCTTTTGAGGTCTCTCCAGGCCGAGATTCAAGGCTGCATTGAGCAGGGAGTGGCTGGCCAGCAAGATGGCCCCTCCCCTTTAAGAACTGGACGGCGCCAGTGTGTCTGGCTTCCCTGGTAATTGGCATCGCCTGAGCTTCGGTAGCGTTCTGAGGTAGCGCCTCGCTCCCTGATGTTTGCTCCTTAAGACAGGTGTGTAGCGCCTGATTTAGCACTCAAGTCACCTCCAGGGACGATAGAGGCGAACTTTGCAGTCAGAGGCGATAATTAGCGCCGGGCGCTAATCTTTGCGCCCGGCCGATATTAGCGCCCCAAAATGAGCGATACCGAATTTTTCCCCCTATGCCTCTATTTATGAAGCTCAGTATCCTGATTCTTTTTTAACCGCTTTCTCAACCTGCCCTGCCACCTTCAACGATTTGTACACCCAGGTCTCTCTGTTCATGCATCCCCTTTAGAATGATACCCTTTAGTTTATATATACTTTCCTCGTTCTTCCCACCAAAATGTATCACTTCGCACTTTTCTGCGTTAAATTTCATCTGTCACATGTCCGCCCATTCCACCAGTCTGTCTATGTCTTCTTGAAGTCTATCACTATCCTCCTCACTGTTCACTATACTTCCAAGTTTTGTGTCATCTGCAAATTTTGAAATTGTGCCCTGTATACCCAAGTCTAAGTCATTAATATAAATCAAGAAAAGCAGTGGTCCTAGTACCGACTCCTGGGGAACACCACTGTATACCTTCCTTCAGTCCGAAAAACAACCGTACACCACTACTGTTTGTTTCCTGTCATTTAGCCAATTCCGTATCCATGCTGCCACTGTCCGTTTTATTCCATGGCTTCAACTTTGCTGGCAAGCCTATTATGTGGCACTTTATCAAACGCCTTTTGGAAGTCCATGTACACCACATCAACCACATTGCCCTCATCAGCCCTCTCTGTTACCTCATCAAAAAACTCAATCAAGTTATTTAAACACGATTTGCCTTTAACAAATCCATGCTGGCTTTCCTTAATTAATCCATACTTGCCCAAGTGACTGTTAATTTTCTCCCTGATTATCGTTTCTAAAAGCTTCTCCACTACCGAAGTTAAACTGACTGGCCTGTAGTTGCTGGGTTTATCCTTACACCCTTTTTTGAACAAGGGTGTAACATTTGCAATTCTCCAGTCCTCTGGCACCAGCCCAGTATCCAAGGAGGATTGCAAGATTATGGCCAGTACCTCCGTAACTACCACCTTTACTTCCCTCAGCATCCTAGGATGTATCCCATCCGGTCCTTTGTAGTGCTCTTATAACAGGGTTATGTCAAATTCCTGCGAGCATTATTTTAACAGAGCAGTTAACGTTAAGCAGGTAATTTGGCCTAGTCAAGTTTGATCAGAATTGCAACTCTTTCGATCCCCAATCTGTGCTTGAATTGGCTGATCGTAGCCAAGCAGTAGTAGAGGTGCTGTAATTGGTCCCAGCACTCCTGGGTTAGGGAGAGGGGGAAAAAATTCAGTCAGGGTTCCCACTCCTGATTGCTGTCTAATGGCCTCTCATGGAAGTTCACTTGGGTGAGGTCCCAGTGCTGGCATCTGTGGAATCAAACACCATTGATGAATCAACGCCTTAAGGATAGGAGGGTGAGGAAAAAAAATGAACAGAGAAAATTGATTAGAAGAAAAAAAAACCTTAAGTTTTAGGAGCAGGACTCCCAAGAATAGGAGCCTTAAACCGGCTGCTAATCCTGCTGCTACCCCTCGTGCCCCCTTACCTCAAATCCTGCCGGCATTTTGCATTGCTTCAGGAAGATGAAGAGGGTACATTTCACAGAGATCCAAATGGACAATAAGATTCACAGCAGCAGGATTTTACAATGATTACAAGTGTGGAGCCAAGTGAGCATAATGGAGAGTTGCATGGGTGAAACTTCAGTTAAAGCTAATTGCTTAGAAATTGAAGAGTGACTGCAACAGCTTCAGCAGGGACAGCAGTAATTAGGTAAGACGAGAATGTGAGCTTGATATCGTTTCACTATTTAAACCTCAATTAAAGCTACCTAATTATAAAGAGATATACCAGCAATTTTAAGTCTACTAAAATGGAAATTGCAACTAGTGTTAACAAACAGCAACAGAACCTCATTACAGTCTGTGATGACTTTCATCGGCATTTTAAAGGCTACAACTGCTGTCATACATTAAAAAGAGCCTTTGAGTGGGAAAAAATGACAAAAGTAGCAGTTAAATATCTTACCTGCTTATTGTTGTCACTGCACAATTTCTTAATGGACACAAAGTGCCTAATTTTCCTATTGATAGTAGAAAAAGTACAGTCACACTCCTGAGCGGATCAGATGAAACATTGACCAGCATTTGACAGGGAGTCAGTAATGGGGCTTCTTCAGTTGACTAAACACCAATGATTAAGACATTCTCTAATGATTCGGTGAGGGAGCAAAACCTAGAACATGGGATTCCCCACCTCGCCAATCACATTGTATCCTTTGTATCCTTCTATTTGTTAGAAGGCTTTTGTGTCCTTCTATTTGTTCCTCGGTCTCATTAGTCACCGTAATGACACGAGAGGGCAATTCAACAGCATTTAGGGATCTTCTCCTGTCATGGTATAACACATTATACCCCAACTTACTGTGTGCCACTATGCCTCTATCAACCCATTCTTTGTATTATGAACAAAACAATGAAGAATCTTTGGAAAACTTAATGCGCTTATATGAACTTGCTTTATCCACTATTTAAATGGCGGTTTTTGGGTTAATGCCTGTTGGCATTTGCACGCTAATATTGTGGAGTGTAATTTCGAGACTATACTTTCTCCAGGCACATGAAATGTGTTTGTGAACACTTTAGCAGTTATAGTTGGAATTCTATAATTGTGTTAAACTATATAATGGCCGAACTTCCAATCAGTGAAGTTTGTGTACCACGGTGTAATGTGCTCACGCTACAGTTCCGCCTGCACTATTTTTACACAGCTGTTAACTCACTTGCTGATTGGAAATTCTGCCCTATACTGTGTCACCAGCGCAACACCTAATTACTGGTCCAGTTCAAACTGTCAGTTCATTTCTCCAGCTTTTAACTAGTAGGAGTTTTCAACAGAGAAAATGAAAATTATGCAAAGAGTTGAAATAATGCACATTTGCTTACTTTCCTTCATAAGTTTAGATAACCAACCCTGGTTCAATGAGGACTGTAGGAGGGCATGCTGGGAGCAGCACCAGGCGTACCTGAAAATGAGGTTCCAACCTGGTGATGCTACAACACGGCACTACATGCATGCTAAACAGCAGAAGCAGGATGCTGAAGCTAAGCGATCCCACAACCAGCAGATCAGGTCAAAGCTCCGCAGTGTTGTCACATCCAGTCGTGAATGGTGGTGGACAATTAAGCAACTAACGGGAGCAGGGGGCTCCACGAACATCCTCATCCTCAACGATGGCGGAGCCCAGCAAGTGAGTGCAAAAGACAAGACTAAAGCGTTTGCAACTGTCTTCAGCCAGAGGTGCCAAGTAGGTGATCTTTGTCGGCCTCCTCCTGAGGTCCCCATCATCACAGATGTCAGTCTTTAGCCAATTTGATTCACTCCATGTGACATCAAGAAATGGCTGAGTGCACTGGACACAGCAAAGGCTATGGGCCCCAATAACATCCTGGCTGTAGTGCTGAAGACCCGTGCTTCAGAACTAGCCTGGAAATGGCTCCGGCCTTCTCGCTCCAGGCACAGGCGGGCGACTGGCATGCTGAAGTCAATGGAAATAAAAATCGGGGGAGATGTAAAACGGGCTGCCAATTCGTTATAGCCCGTTTTACAGTGTCGCACTAAGTCAAAATCTCCACCCCCCGCAAACCCCACCACGTGCAATGCCATGGGAGATCAACTAGTCCTATTAAAAACTTTGACACATGGATACCTTTCAGATGAACTTTGAACCGCCAGTAATGAGACCTCTCAAGTGTCATTCATTAGGAGTGACAATCGTTTTCTTATGCATTTAAACCACTGCGATGCACGCCACTCTTACAAATAAACCCAGCTCCAAGGATTTATATGGGCTTTTAATCTGTTTCACACTTAATAGAGGAAAATTGAAAGTGTCACACTCAATCACTGGTATTGATCACAAGATTAGATTACTACAGCGTTGAATGAAGACAAAACACAATTCTGAATATTGCCGCAAGATTAATTACTTCAGTTCTACTGTGAAAATTCTAAGTGGCGTTCAATACAATGGCCCCTATTCTTCCTTCCTTATTACACTTACTATATTCCTCAGTGCAGTGTCCCTGGCACAAGATTAAAGCTTACTGAAGAAAGAGGTTAATATTCTATCACAGTTTTTATGAGATTTTATTAGATTAAAAATTAACCATTAGATGAAAGGAAAATCAGCCCCAGGCTTGGTATCAAGCCTCTTTAAGTTTATCAGTAATTCTACAAGAGTTCATATTGTTATAGAATTGGAACATTGATAGCTAAAAATAGAACATTCTTGCCCTCTGCTCTGTACACGCCAGGCGACATTAAATCAGGAAGCTGCTGTTTCTTTTTGTTTCTCTAGGTGATGTCTGTTTTCCGAGTAGTAAATAGTGATACTTACCCTCCCTGGCCTATCACAGGTGTTATTGTTACATCTTGCTTAACACTGTCTCCTGCTTTCTGCCTTGCATAGTAAATTCCTTGCCATTCCTGTAAAAGACATCATGGACTAATTGTCAATTTTGGAACATCTCGCCATAATTTTATCTGTAAAAGACATCATGGATTATTTGCCAATTTTGGAATGTCTGAGCATATTTTGTCATGCTACATACACCTTTTTATATGGGTTTCCCACAACTGTCACAAAAAGGATACCACACAGAGATGTGCAAACTCTTTAGTATTCAGAACCTCATTGTACCAGTTGAAACATTCTTTTAATAGTAGCTTCTTATGGGGAGTTAGGAATCCAGACCATGGTTGTGATGTTTGGCTGTTCATCTGACCTATCCCATTCAGGCCACTGCTCAAGTACTCCCTACGGGGAAGTGGTCTAAATAAATCCGGAGGTCAATCAGAGTTCAATTGTTGTTTAGCGGGGTAAGTTTACAGATTGCCAGGTGCTTGTAATTTTCCATCTCTAAGTCAGAAACAAAAAAAGTATACCTTTGTATCTCCTTTTATTTATACTTCTGACAGCTTGAAGAGCGATGTGTGGTATGTGAAGTGTAGAGTATGATTGCCACTCTGAAAACTTTTAGAAGATATTAAGAAAGATAGATGTAGTTCAAGGTTAGATTGAAGAAACAGAGTTTCAAGTACGAAATTTGTGTGCAGTTGTCCAGTTTTGATTTTAACATAAAGGAATTCATAACAGTACAAATAAACTGAAAGTCTATTGTAATTATGCAAATTAGAGACATTTCATAAGAACCGGAGAAATAGGAGCAGGAGTAGCTCATTCGGTTTCTCGAGCCTACTCCGCGCCAGTCAATAAGATCATGGCTGATCTTCTACCTCAACTCCACCTTCCCGCACTATCCCCATATCCCTTGGTTCCCTTAGTATCCAAAAATCTATCGATCTCTGTCCTGAATATACTTGAACGACTGAGCATCCACAGCCCTCTGGGGTAGAGAATTCCAAAGCTTCACAACCTTTTGAGTGAAGAAATTTCTCCTCATCTCAGTCCTAAATGGCCGACCCCTTATTCTGAGACTGTGACCCCTAGTTCTAGACTCCCCAGCCAGGGGAAACATCCTCCCTGCATCTACCCTGTCAAGCCCCCTTCAGTTCTAAAAAGCTTGGTGATACAGTTGCCTGAGGAATTATTTTTTCCACTCCTGCTGTTTAGAATCATAGAATAGAATCATAGAATGGTTACAGCATGGAAGAAGGCCATTTGGTCCGTCGAGCCCCTGCCTGCTCTCTACAAGAGCACCTCAGCTAGTCCCACTCCCCCACCCTTTCCCCGTAGCCCTGCAATTTTTTTTCCTTCAGATACTTATCCAACTCCCTTTTGAAAGATAAGATTGAGTCTGCCTCCACCACCCTTTCAGGAAGTGCACTCCAGATCTTAACCACTCGCTGCGTAAAAAAGCTTTTTCTTATGTCGCCTTTGGTTCTTTTGCCAATCACCTTAAATCTGTGTCCTCTGGTTCTCGACCCTTCTGCCAATGGGAACAGTTTCTCTCCATCTACTCTGTCTAAACCCCTCATGATTTTGAACACCTCTATCAAATCTCCTCTCAATCTTCTCTAAGGAGAACAACCCCAGCTTCTGCAGTCTATCAACGTAACTGAGTCCCTCATTCCTGGAATCATTCTCGTAAATCTTTTCTGCACCTTCTCTAAGGCCTTCACATCCTTCTTAAAGTGTGGTGCCCAGAATTGGACACAGTGCTCCAGTTGGGGCCAAACCAGTGTTTTATACAGGTTCATCATAATTTCCACCACACAAGATTATTAAAGAAAATAGCATTAGTAATGCAGAAATGAACTTCTCTGGCAACCCTGAGAGATTTGCAATAAGTCAACAACCCAAAAATCACTGACAGAAAGGTAAATATTAGAGCTAAATTATGGATTGGTCAACGTACACTTGTCAAAAGAAACAGAAATTATTGTAGAAATCATGAAAAGTCACATCCGTTTTGTGGTAACCCAGCTATCTTTATTTTGCTTCACTTCTTTGTCTTCAATTAACTTTTTCTTACTCTTTCCTTTTTTCTCTCCGTCTAGGGGGTATTTTAACTCCCCCGCACCTCCCAGCAGGAACAGTGCAGGCGGGGAATTAAAATGGCGGGGATGGGGAGTTTGCACTGCATTCCCGATGTGTTCCCACCACCCCAACATTTTAACATACCTGAAATCAGGCACAGGATGGCCACCTTCTCCAGAGGAGCGGCGGAACTAATTAAAAAGGCAGAGTTGCGTGCTGATGATGTCATTGGGACACGCACACCATGTTAACTGCGAGCTGACAAGGGCTCAGATTTGCCAGCGAAAGCTGATCACAGGCAGGATCGTGGCCACAGGAGGCCCAGATAAGTGTTGATTTTCCACTTTTTAAAGGTTCCTTGTGGTCCTCCTGGCCCCACAAGTATACCTTGGACCTCCCCCGCCCCGATTGCAAATTTTACCGATCTCCCCCTTACTCACTTTCCTTGCTGGGGACTGTTTCCATGGGTCCTTGTCTGACACCCCCGTGACTTTCCACTCCTGCCCTCGGGCATTTACGTCACCCTCGCCGGCTTCAGGCGGAGATCAGTGTCGGGGTATAAAAGTGAGACCCTGCAGTTAAAATCTCCCATGCCTCACGCTCCGTGGGGCCGCTTTGCCCCCCTCACCCCGATTCCCGCCCTGACTTAAAATTGGGGCTTCTGTCGCTCTCCATGCTACAACATAAACGTTTGTTTCTGGCAGGTAGTTTGTGGATGGCTTTAAACATCCCTTTGAGGAATATACTATTTCTGCACTGTAATAATCAGGATTATTACAGTTCTGTAATAATTCAGATGAGACGTTTAACCGAGGTCCCGTCTGCCCTCTCAGGTGGACGTAAAAGATCCCATGGCACTATTTCAAAGAGCAGGGGAGTTCTCCTAGTGTCCTTCAACCAACATCACTAAAACAGATTATTTGGTCATTATCTCTTCGCTGTTTGTGGGAGCTTGCTGTGCACAAATTGGCTGTCACATTTCATACATTACAACAGTGACTACACATCAGAAGTACTTCATTGGCTGTAAAGCGCTTAGGGACGTCCTGTGGCCGTGAAAGGTGCTATATAAATGCAAGTTCTTTCTCTCTATTCTCTCAGGTGAAAACCTAGGCCCTGAAATTTCACAGGGGATCTCCCTGTCTCCATCCATAACTCTGGCAATAGACTGGTGGAAACCCAGTGGGAAATGGCACAAATAGCCAGTTTCAGCCATTTACGCCATTTCCCTGGTGGTTCCGCTGGTTTGCTGCTGGACTTACAGCAGGAGACCGGGAGACCCCTGTGAAATTGTAGGGCCTGGGTATTTGTGACACCACTCATGCTCACAATAATGGTTGCACAATAGGAACAGGGATTGAAGAATTACTTATGACATGGATACTCTCTAATCTTAAAAATATCAAATACAAGAATGAAAATCAGAATTAACAAAATTACCAACAGATTTGAAGGTGTCGTCACAGACAGTGCTATAAATTTAACTGAACATGTGGCACCTGCTGGGCTCTAAGCCAATTTGTTCTCTCTAGACTGCAGCTGGTGATGGCACTTGTTAAATCAATTTTACTTTCGAAAGCCCATTCACTGCTTTCTGAATCGGTAATGATGATGCCATTTCAAATCATATTTGGCGTACAATAATTTTTTTTTACTGGAAAAGTGAAACCCTTAACTCGCTAAATATACAGGAAAAAGGGATTGCATTGAGATTAGCACTTATGAATAGGACCACTGATTTACAGTGACAACCAAAACAGAGTATTTCTCACATGCAGGAAAATATCTCAGAATGCTTTACAATAATCAGAAAAAGGATAAGGTAGACATCCCACATGATGAAGGGTAAGAGAGATGGAGAGGTGAGGAAAGGTACCAAAAGATTGCAGAGGCTTTGAAAACAGGGAGAGAGGCGGCAAGGTGGACAGGACTGGATAGAGGGGTCTAGAAGGTAGGAATGTAGCAGATGAGTTGCCAGCAATGATGGGGCAGAGGAAGTGAGGGTTCAGGAGAGGTCTGGTGTTAGAGGAGTGGAGGGTGCATACAGAGAACTAAAGCAGGAGGAGGTCACTAAAGTAGGATGGGGTGAGGTCATGGAGGGATTTGAAAAGAATTTGAAGAACTTTGAACTCAAGATGCCAAGGTATGGGAAGTGTGGGTGAGGATGTTGGCCACGGCATTTAGGACATCCTGAAGCTTGTGGAGGGTTGATGCAGGGACGCCAAGGTAGGGGCACTGAAGAAGTCAAGCCTTGAGCTAATGAATGCATGGACCATGGTTTTGGTAGCAGAAGGGAGAAGTGTGATGCAGGTCGACAATACTGGAAGGTGGAAGGTGGTTTTGGTAATGAGAGGGAGGAAGCTGAGCTGGGGTTGAACAGGTTGCCAAGGTTCTGCACTTCCTGGCTCAGCTTGAGTTGGCAGCTGGGGAGAGGCCAAAGTCATGGAGGTGATACTGAGAACCAAAGGGGATGGCCTTGGTCTTGCTGGAGGGCATTTTGGCTTATCTAGATCTTAATATCAGATAACCTTTGGGTCAATAGAGAAGGCAGTGAGATATATGTGGGCCGTATGGGAACTTGGAGTTAGAGATGCCGCTAGAGAGAGAGTTTTACAGTAATTTAATGTCAAATTCCACTTTATATGAAATTCTGGGATTTGCACCATTGTTTTGGAATTGCATTCCATGATTCTGTCATAAGAAGAAAAGAATTAGGGGCAGGAGTAGGCCATATGGCCCCTCGAGCCTGCTCCGCCATTCAATAAGATCATGACTGATCTTCGACCTCAACTCCACATTCCCTGCCCGATCTCCATATCCCTTGATTCCCGTAGAGTCCAAAAATCTATCTATCTCAGCCTTGAATATACTCAACGACTTAGTATCCACAGCCCTTTGGGCAGAGAATTCCAAAGATTCAGAACCCTCTGGGTGAAGAAATTCCTCCTCATCTCAGTCTTAAAAGGCCGACCCCTTATCCTGAGACTATGCCCCCTAGTTCTAGATTCTCCAGCCAGGGCAAACAATCTCTCAGCATCTACCCTGTCAATCCCCTTCAGAATCTTGTATGTTTCAATGAGATCACCTCTCATTCTTCTAAACTCCAGAGAGTATAGGCCCATTCTACACAACCTCTCATCATAGGACAGCCCTCTCATCCCAGGAATCAATCTAGTGAACCTTCGTTGCACCGCCTCCAAGGCAAGTATATCCTTCCTTAGATAAGGAGACCAAAACTGTGCACAGTACTCCAGGTGTGGTCTCACCAAGGCCCTGTACAATTGTAGCAAGACTTCCTTACTCCAATCCCCTTGCAGTAGAGGCCAACATGCCATTTGCCTTCCTTATTGTTTGCTGTACCTGCATGCTAGCTTTCTGTGTTTCTTGCACGAGGACACCCAAAACTCTCTGAACACCAACATTTGAAAGTTTCTCACCATTTAAAAAATATTCTGTTTTTCTATTCTTCCTACCAAAGTGAATAACCTCACATTTCCCCACATTATACTCCTTATATACCTTATTGCCCACTCACTTAACCTGTTTATATCCCTTTGCAGCCTCTTTGTGTCCATTTTTCTGTGAAAAATTTAAATCAGTGGCCTTGCTTCTAATTGTTAAACAGCAAACATTAATGAGCAATGAACAAAGAAAGCCCTGAGCTATTGGAAAAATATAAGAATTTTCACCATATTGACTTGGTGGCAATCACTGCACTCATTTTATCAAGAAAAGTTAATTTTTAAACAAAATGATAAAATGTGTATATATCAAGACAAACAGCATAACAGGAATGGCCAATTAATATGCTTTTGGTTGAGGAATGAATGTTGGCCAGGTGATCTTCCTACTCTTTTGCGAAGTGTTTTGGGTTCTTAACATAAACCACCAAAAGAGGCAGGTAGGATCTCCCTCAGCCTAGGCTATCTACAGCCGACTCCAGATAATCCAGTTATTTGTTTACGCAAAACAGTTCAAATTAACCAATAATTCGCATTAAGCAATATAAATAATATGGAACATTGGGAATTTATTGCTTAAAAAAATCTAATTTGAATCAAGTGACTTTTGAAGAAGGTTTGAGCCCATTTCATGTTGAACATAAGAACATAAGAATTAGGAGCAGGAGTAGGCCAATCGGCCCCTCGAGCCTGCTCCGCCATTCAATAAGATCATGGCTGATCTGATCCTAACTGCCAATCTACTATCTATCACAGAACCATCTCCTGAACGTAACAGAATTGCACACACGAAATAGGAGCAGAATCAGGCTACACGGTCCCTGGGCCCACTCCACTACCCACAGGGCCATGACCGGATCCGAACCTAGACTCATGTCCAAATTCCTGCCCGCTCCCCGTAACCCTTAATGCCCTTTACTTCTAGGAAACTGTCTATTTCTGTTTTAAATTTATTTAATGATGTAGCTTCTACAGCTTTTTGTGGCAGCATATTCCATGGACCTACCACCCTCTGAGTGAAGTAGTTCCTCCTCATCTCAGTTTTGAAAGAGCAGCCCCTTATTCTAAGACTATGTCCCCTAGTTCTAGTCTCACCCGTCATCGGGAACATCCTCCCCGCAACCACCCGATCCAACCCCTTCACAATCTTATATGTTTCAATAAGATCGCCTCTCATTCTTCTGAACTCCAATGAGTAGAGTCCCAATCTACCCAACCTCTCCTCATATGACCACCCCCTCATCCCCGGGATTAACCGAGTGAACCTTTTTTGCACTGCCTCGAGAGCAAGGATGTCTTTCCTTAAGTAAGGACACCAAAACTGTATGCAGTATTCCAGGTGCGGTCTCACCAATACCTTGTACAACTGAAGCAATACCTCCCTATTTTTATATTCTATCCCCCTAGCAATGAAAGCCAACATTCCATTTGCCTTCTTAATCACTTGCTGCACCTGCATACTAACCTTTTGAGTTTCGTGCACCAGGACCCCCAGATCCCTTTGCACTTCAGTACTCTCCAGTTTCTTGCCATTAAGATAATAAATTGCTCTAGGATTTTTCCTGCCAAAGTGCATCACCTCACACTTTCCAGTGTTGTATTCCATCTGCCAAATCTCTGCCCACTTACTTAGCCTGTCTATGTCCCCTTGCAGGTTTTTTATGTCCTCCTCACTCACTACTTTCCCTCCCATCTTTGTATCATCTGCAAATTTTGATATGTTACACTTGGTCCCTTCCTCCAAATCGTTAATATAGATTGTAAAGAGTTGGGGACCCAGCACTGACCCCTGTGGAACACCACTAGTTACTGATTGCCAGTCTGAGAATGAACCATTTATCCCAACTCTTTGCTTTCTGTTAGATAGCCAATCCTCTATCCATGCCAGAATATTACCCCCAATCCCGTGATTTTTTACCTTAAGCAATAATCTTTTGTGTGGCACCTTGTCAAATGCCTTTTGGAAGTCTAAATACACTACGTCCACTGGTTCCCCTTTATCCACTCTATATGTTACTTCCTCAAAGAACTCCAGCAAATTTGTCAAACATGACTTCTCCTTCGTAAAACCATGCTGACTTTGTCCTATTAAATTATGATTATCCAAATGTCCTGTTACTGTTTCCTTAATAATGGACTCCAAAATTTTACCTACCACAGATGTTAGGCTAACCGGTCTATAGTTACCAGCCTTCTGTCTACTGCCCTTTTTAAATAAGGGTGTTACATTAGCAGTTTTCCAGTCTGCCGGGACCTTAGCGGAATCCAGGGAGTTTTGAAAAATTATTACCAATGCATCTACAATCCCTACCGCCACTTCCTTCAAGACTCTAGGATGTAAGCCATCAGGTCCAGGTGATTTATCCGCCTTGAGTCCCATTATTTTACCGAGTACCACTTCCTTAGTGATTTTGATTGTGTTTAGCTCCTCTCCCCCTATAGCCCCCTGTTTGTCCAGTGTTGGGATATTCTTAGTGTCCTCTACTGTAAAGACTGATACAAAATATTCATTCAGTGTTTTTGCCATCTCCATATTTCCCACCATTAATTTCCCGGTCTCATCCTCTAAGGGACCAACATTAACTTTAGCCACCCTTTTTCTTTTTATATAACTATAAAAACTCTTACTATCTGTTTTTATATTTTTTGCTAATTTACTTTCATAATCTATCTTCCCTTTCTTAATCAATCTTTTTGTTATTTTTTGCTGCCTTTTAAATTTTTCCCAATCCAACTGAGACAAGCTCATCCTGTACCTTGAAATGACATTTTAGCCCCACAGAAATTGAACCATCATTTTGGTACTGAGATTTATCTATTTATCTTTTTAATGTAATTTCAATTATATTTTGTTCTATTGAACGCAATATATCCTACTTTTACCTAGAACCAGAGAGGAAAATGTATTTTGCGCAGCGAGTTTTATGATCTGAAATGTGCTGCCTAAAGCGGAAGGTGGAAGCAGATTCAATAGTAACTTGGGAACACCATCACCTCCAACTTCCCCTCCAAGTCACACACCATCCTGACTTGGAAATATATCGCCGTTCCTTCATCGTCGCTGGGTCAAAATCCTGGAGCTCCCTCCCTAATTGCATTGTGGGAGTACTCTCACCACACGGACTGCAGCGGTTCAAGAAGGCGGCTCAGCACCACCTTCTCAAGGAAATAGGGATGGGCAATAAATGCTGGCCTTGCCAGCGACGCCCACATCCCATGAATGAATAAAAAAAAACTTTCAAAAGGGAATTGGATAAAAACTTGAAGAGGAAAAAAAATGCAGGGCTATGTGGAAAGGGCAGGGGAGTGGGACTAATTGGATAGCTCTTTCAAAGAGCCAGCACAGGCTTCTGTGCTGTAAGATTCCCAAAACAAGCGCACTACTCGAAGCTCCGACATGGCAAGAGAGCCCCCGATGGCAGAGGAAAGGCTTCAAGGACACCCTCAAAGCCTCCTTGAAAAAGTGCAACATCCCCACCGACACCTGGGAATCCCTGGCCCAAGACCTGCACAAAGTGGAGGAGAAGCATCCGGGAAGGTGCCAAACACCTCGAGTCTCTTCGCCGGGAGCAAGCGGAAGCCAAGCGGAAGGAGCACACATCAACCCAAGCACCCCACCCACCCGCCCCTTCAACCATCGTCTGCCCCACCTGTGACAGAGACTGTAGGTCCCGCATTGGACACATCAGTCACCTGAGAACTCATTTTTAGTCTGGAAGCAAGTCGTCCTCGGTTCCGAGGGACTGCCTAAGAAGAAAAGACGATTCTATGATTCTACCACTAACCCAATGAGTAGCTTCTGGTTTCAACTGGAAAAATTGGTGGGAGAAACAGCAGAGCGATTAAGCCAATAGCTTCAGATATGCTTCTGCACTGAAAGGGATACAAAACAAACTGAAATCTCAGGTAATTTAGACCGCTGCCTTGTCAGTTGACATGTGAACCAGCCAATTAGAGGGAGGCAGGGAGCAGCAAATCAGCAGCTCATACTCTGCGTAAAGAAGATGAAGCAAACCGAACCAAATGCTGCTCAGTGGTAATCAGGAGCTGTGCTTTGGTCTGCAGCCAATCTGTAGGCTGAACATTCATTCCAAGGACTAGGCTAGGGAAGCATGATGATAACTTAATAAGAAATAGCCAGCATCGAATTGGAAGGGGGAGATTCTCCTTGCCAAACTTTGTTGAAGTAAATCCAATCTTTTTCTGGCTCAATGTGTATTGGGTTGAATTCCCCTCTTCCTCACAAATGTTTGCAACATTTCTACCAGTACCTGTGTGTCAATTTGAATGGTTCATATCACCAAGTTCAGAAAGGAAGAAAGAAAGACTTGCATTTACATAGCGCCTTTCATGGCCTCAGGATGTCCCAAAACGCTTTACAGCCAGTGAAGTACTTTTGAAGTGTAGTCACTGTTGTAAAGTAGGAAACATGGCAGCCAATTTGCGCACAGCAAGATCCCACAAACACCAATGTTTAAGAGGTAAATATATCAAAGACTTGAAAAGTTATAAGGAATACTCACATTTCCTTTCTTGATACATGTATTTATTGTATCAAGAAGATCAGCTTTATTTTTATCACTTTTGGGTAGTTCAGTAAGTTCTTTGCCAATCAGCTCCCCCTTATGATAACCCATCATATGTTCAAATGCTGGATTCACGTACTGCAAAGCAAATCAAGACTGAGGTTAACTTTCTGGTCAAACCTACCCGTGAGTTTTTTAGTTTGTGTTGACAAAGGCAGTACCCAGAGGAACTTGCAGCTAGTCATATTATTTACATTCATGGTGTGTCACTATCAAAGGTAATTTTTCCCAGTAAAATCACTAATATTGCAATTCTTTCATCAATAACTTAACACAACAAATTATGCAGGCCCTGAAAATCCATGTCTATTCTGGCATATGCCCACTGTAACTTCAGCAGGTCTTCAGAAGAGGCAAAAACTAGGCCATGCCCTAGATATGCCAGGACCCACCTTCGAGTTCAACATTTCTGGGATGACCTATTGGGGGTGGAGCCTTTGCCACCCCCAACATCGCCATCGATGTAGGAAGGGCAGGGCCAAGGGACTCAAAATATTGGCGTTCCCTACTCCCTAGGCCTTCATGGGGACAATGAGGTATGGTTGGCACAATGACCAGAATTAATGGCTGACCTGAGGTAGATGTGTGGACCACCTGGGCTGGCACCCCTGAAGCTTTGCCAGAAATTAAATAAAAACATTTTTAAGTGACGCAGGAGCACCTAAGAAATGTTTCCAGATGAAGGCATCTGAAATCACTCATCTTCCCAGGCCAGGCCACCTCCTCTGGACTTTCCAGCATTGCTGAAATAGCGGGCACCACAAATGTGCCCCCAATAAGCTGGTACACTGGACAATGGGCAAATGAAGAGGCCTCCCATGCCCCCATGAACTTTGATGGGGGTCAGCACCGGATGTCTTGGCAGGTGCAGCTTGGAACTTATGCTCCCACTGCTCTTGGCCTCATAAGGAAAGTTAAAAAAAAGTTTTAAAAGCGTAGCTTTTTTGGCCGTCTTCTGGCCCCGAGATCCTCTTCCTCACTCGGTTGGTCTGGCGGGAAACTCACAGCGACTTCCCGCTCAGGCCTCCGAGTTAAAATTCCAGTCAGGTCCCGATGACATCAGTTAACTGGGGATTGAACTTTTGTGTGGCTAAATACCACGCCACATGGTACCTCTTCTCACTAAGTCACTGTGGGGTGGAGGCGGGGAAATGCTTAGGACTCCACCACTGAGGACTCACTCCCCTCTTCCTGATCGTGTGATTTTCCGCCGCTTCCCACCGACTTCCCGGCCGGAACGGCTGGGGGGATTTAAATGAGGCTCGGGAGGCAAAATACTCCCCGGGCCTCATTGCTGGAGCAGTGGGTAAGTTTCGAACAGCTGCCCACCCGCCCAAAACTGGCTCGGAGTTCAAATCCAGTGTCTTCAGAGGGAGGGGAAAAAGGAGACATAACTGGAAACATTTTTTTAAATCTGATAAATAATTGTCAGATTCTAATCATTTTCATGTAAAGTCAGTATGAAAATGTTGCTATGGAAACAGATCTCATAGCTGTTCGATTTCACTACATAAATCTAAGGACTGCGTTACTTTTACAAGTGGCTGGTATTTACCAATTGCACCGAATCAAATTGAAAAAGCAAATGCCGTTATATAGAAACACTTAGAAATAGCAATAAAACACAGACTTTGACTCGATTCTATTGTTGTCAGGAACCCTGAATTGTAATCATATTACAAGGACTGTTCCATGCGCTGCTCTCTGCATTGCACCCAAACAGATGGAAGGTGAGAATGATTCTTATAAATATATATTCACATGTAGTCACTGGGAAAACAAATACTAAAACCACACTGATTTGCAAACCTCCAACTCCCTCGACATCTGTCGCACAAATAGTTGGGCAATCTTGTACTGCATTATCCTGAGACTGGATGGCGTGTGATGATTGATAAGGCGCGGTAAAGCAGAGCTGATGTGAGACAAGAATGTTAATTTCAAAAAAATGTCTTTCTTTAAAGTTTTTTTTACCAACTGAATGTTTATGCTCATCAAGCTGAGGGAGATCAGTGCAGGGAAATGTCACCCTGCTTCACCATCAAGCAGTCCAAAGTGAGCTATAGAAAAGCTAGATGCAGAGTAAAGCTCCCCCTTTTCCTGCTCCAACAATACGGCTTTGCCCAGCCTCAGAAGGGGAACCATCACATAGTAGCTTTCTGCGCGGCCTTCCTTTTGACAATTTAGTCGCAATTTTCTATTTTTGGGATCGTTTTTTGTTTTTGGACCTCCACCTACTAGAAATTGGGTTGAGATTGTCTAAGGTGACCAAACTTACGACACTTACAGCCAGCAGAAGAGACTTTCATCGTATTAGTTTGGCTTGATTCAAACTCAGATCCTGGAGATCCCAGGTTACAGTGTTCTAAGTGACTGCACCACCCAGTCTGAAGTTTGTACTGTTACTGTCAGGTAGGCCATGGAATACAGACCAGAATAAAATCTCGTTACTTCAGACCTCTTGTTAGTAGATGTAGCCGGGATACATGGCAATAATCTAATAGCAACAAAGAAATTACAGCTACTAATGAAAAAAGTGAAACATATAACATATAATTCTTACGATCTTTCTAAACTAAAGATGAAAAGGGTTAAGCTGAGTATGAAGGTGAGACACATAACTGCCCTGACTACAGACATTGGAAACAGTCGCAGATCCCCTCTTACATTTCTACTGTCAGTGATGTCTTGTCATGAAAGTCTAAAAGGATTTCAAATCCCTTGTTGACTGCACCACCCAAATCGGAACCCGGGATCTGCATATTTAAAGAAGGACCTTGCTGGGGCAGGCTAACAATTGAAGCCTGCGGGAGGAGAGCAGTACGTCGGAGGGTAAATCCTGGGGTTTCCATCAGGCGGGCGGGCCCTTTCGTTTCTGGAATTGGCCAGATGGACTGCAGACGCTTTTCTGATCCTTTGTTTCGATGAAGAACTACATGAGCTTTGCAAGAAATAAATTCCAGAATAGAAAAATGTTAATGTGAAAGTTAACTAGTATAAACTAATCATTTATACATAAGCTGAAACTAAATGGTGATGTTAGGTTACCTGAATGACATGGTCCTCATTTGTAATTTCTATGGCCTCCTGGCAGTGCTCTAGGGCTGTGAATATGGAGCTGCACGCCCTGGAAAAATGATCAGAGTAATGTAAATATTTGAGTAATAATGCATTTGTATTAGAAAAGATCTATTTAAAATGACTTTTATTAAGAGTGCAGGCATAAAATCCCAATAGTATCCAGCAGCAAATAAGTTCAAACAGATTCAGATTCTTTACCTTATTGCCTAGAATTATGCAATCTACAGTACAGTAGGAGGCCATTCAGCTCATCGTATCGGTGTTGGTGCTAGCTCTTCAACTAGAGCTGTCTTCTTGAATCCCATTTCCCTGTCCTTTCTCTGAGTCCTTTTACATTCTTCCTATTCAAATATTTATCTAATTCCATTTTAAGTAATATTATAGTTTCTGCCTCAATACCCACTTGTGGTTAAGCATTCCACGATCTAATAATTCTGTGTGAAAAAATTCTTCAAACTTCCCCTTCATTCTTCTACTGATAATCTTGACTCTATGCCCTCTTGCTACTGATTCGCCAACCAGCATTTACCCACTCAAAACTGTTCATCATTTTGAAAACCTTGATTAGATCCTTCCTTAACTTCTCTAGCAGTGAAAAAACACTAATTTGCTGTTCCTGTAAGAGTCTTACCATTTAGAGCATATGTTCTGTCACTTCTTTTCCCCAAAATATACTATTACACATTTCTCTGCGTTGAACTGCCACTGCCACCTACCTGCTAATTCCACTGACCTGTCTATGTTCCCCTGTATTCTTCCTCACGGTTTGTCATGCCCCACAATTTGGTATCAAAAGTTAACTTTGAACATAAGAACATAATCAAAGCCTCTCATTCCTGGCATGTATAAAACCCAGAATCCCATTTGTCTTTTTGACATTTGCACCATTTTTCCAGGGTTTACAAGGTTCTTCCATCAAAGTTACTGCTAACGAGTAGGCGAACCCCCCACAGAAATTCACCCCCTATGTATCCCAACCCTTAGATCCCGCTGTTCCTGTAAGAGTCTTACCATTTAGAGTGTACTTCCTGTCCCTTCTTTTCCCCAAAATATACTATTTCACATTTCTCTGCATTGAACTGCCACTGCCACCTACCTGCTAATTCCACTGACCTGTCTATGTTCTTCCTCATGGTTTGTCATCCCCTCAATTTGGTATCATAAGTAAACTTTGAACATAAGAAATAGGAGCAGGTGTAGGCCCCTCGAGCCTGCTTTGCCATTCAATAAGATCATGGTAGATCTTCGACCTCAACTCCACTTTCCCTGCCCGATCCCCACATCCCTCGATTCCCCTAGAGTCCAAAAATTTATCTATCCTTGAATAGACTCAACAACTGAGCATCTACAGCCCTTTGGGGTAGAGTATTCCAAAGATTCACAACCCTCAGCATGAAGAAATTCCTCCTCATCTCAGTCTTAAATGGCCGACCCCTTATCCTGAGACAATGTCCCCTAGTTCTAGACTCTCCAGCCAGGGGAAACAACCTCTCAGCATCTACCTTCAGAATCTTATATGTTTCAATGAGATCAGCTCTCATTCTTCTAACCTCCAGAGAGTGTAGATACCAATTGATATCATTTTTCTGTGCCAATGGTCAAATTGAGGTAGTGTAGTGATTATGGTACTAGACTAGGACCCAAGAGACCCGGGTTCGAATCTGACCTCGGGTGACTGTCTGTCTGTGTGGAGTTTGCACATTCTCCCCGTGTCTGCGTGGGTTTCCTCCGGGTGCTCCGGTTTCCTCCCACAGTCCAAAAATGTGTGGGTTAGGTTGATTTGGCTATGATAAATTGACCCTTAGTGTTAGGGGGAATTAAATATGTGGGGTTATGGGGATAGGATGGGATATGTTAGGGGGAATTAAATATGTGGGGTTACGGGGGTAGGGTGGGATATGTGTACTGTGGGGATTAAAGCAGTGACAGGGTACTGGATTTGGATGATCAGCCATGATCGTATTGAATGGCGGAGCAGGCTCGAAGGGCCGAATGGCCTACTCCTGCTCCTAGATTCTATGTTTCTATGTTTCTATGTAAGAGGTTACGAGTTTCCATCCGGCCATGGCAAGTCATGACATTTCATTCAATAAATATGTATTTTGTCAGTTGGCATCCAAAACATTACCGTGGAAGCTGCTGGATTGTTGTGAAAAACTCAACTGGTTCATTAATATCTTCAAGGAAGGGATCCTAAAAACCCCTCTCCCCACCCCACCCCCACACACCTACATTTAACTGCAGTCTACACTATGTGGTTGATTCTTAATGCTAACATCCCAAAATTATTTCTATAAATGGTAAACAAAAGATCCCGAGGGCGCACCACTGCCCACATCGCACCAAGATAAAATTACACCTACTCTTTGGTTTCTGTGCCATCGCTATCTCTCTATCCATGCAGCTATCTTTCATTTAATACCATGTGCCTTCAAATCTCTTATGTGCCACTTTATGAAACTCCTTCTGAATTCCATCACATACACTGTGATTTCTTCAAAATATTCAACTGAATTAGTGAAGGACAGCCTGCTATTTACAAATCCAAGCTGACTGTTCCTGAATAGCTCATGTTTTTTAAGTGTTCACTTATTTCATCCCATATAATGAGCTCTAGAAATTTACCCACAACCAAGATAAGGTTAATTGGCCTATCATTTGCTAGTTTATCCTTCTCTCCTTTCTTAAATAGGGATGTAATGTTTGTCACTGTCCAATCCTTCAGCATCATTCTTGCTTCCAAAGATAATTGGAAAATTATGACTCGGGCCTCTGCTATCTCTTTCTTCCCCAACCTTCTTCAGTATTCTAGGATGCATATCATCTGGGTCTGGTGACTTTTTTAATGCAGTGCCCTGAATACTTCCCTCCATTAGTGGCATCTGTAAAATGCAGCTAATTAGTAAAATACGTACCGCAGTTTGAATTGTGACCGCACCTCTCCATGCTCTAACTGAATCAGTTCATTGTAGCACGCAGTTATATTGGGGTTCTCTATGTACCGCTATGGGTAAGGAGAAAATAAGATTAAAGGCAGGTATTTAGAAATCTGAAGCAGAACTTGTAAATGCCTCATGTGGCCCTTTTACAGGGGAAAGACTAACCCGCTCCCATTCTTCTTGCAGGACAAGCTGGCGCACAACAGAAGGGAGACTGCAAGAACCAGTGGAGTTGGAGTCACATTGCAAATTCTCACTCTAATGGAGGACGGCGCCATCAACATTATTGGCAGAGGGAGGACATGCAGCATTGGAGATGGTGAGGTCGGAGGCGGAAGTAGCTTATTGGAGGGAGGAAGGAGTAGGAGAGATGTTGGACTTGACTGTTAATGCGGGGATAGGAAGGGTGGGGTGATGGCGGGGGGGGGGGTGGTGGCGGTACAGGTAAGGCACGTAAAAACATCAGAACATTTTTGGGTGGTGGAAGGCGGCTGTGGCTCAGACAAGGGCTATTGAGATGGGACACACTGGGGTCTCCAGGCTGGGGTCATGACCTGGAGGACTCTGGAAATGACTGCCAAATTTTTGGATTGATCCTCTTACAAGGGGTGGTGGGTGGGTGGTGCTGGTCGCAATCACAGCTGCATCATTTTGGTGGAATGGGGGTGGGGGGGAGGCAGGGCAGACAACCTGCCAAAGGCACCTCTGTGCAGACATTCAGCCTTCTGCCCCCAACCTCTCAGCAGGTGTCTGTCGAAATGTTTTTATCAGAAGAAACCAATCTGACTCCAAATACTCCAGTGGGATCAAGGGCGGAGGTCAGCAGTGGAATGGCATATCCACTCTACTGCACTTATGAGGATTTCAATCCCATTTGTCTCTAACAGGCAATGATCTCAATTTATCAGTTTTAATAACAGCAGGGTAGCATAATGGCACTGTACTGAGTGACGCCTAAGACAATATAAAATGAATCTGAACAAGGCCAGAACCGGCCAGACAGTTGTCAGGCTGCAACTGGCCCAAGGATTGCTTGAAGGAACAGGGGCCGGTTTTGTTAGCAGCATTGGATTTAGTTTGAATAGCTCAATTATTTTAGACAAATACTGAACAAACCTTCTATCTACAGAGTGTAGACATTCTAATGAATAGAGAGACAGAAATTCCAATAAACACTGGAAACCCAACAGCAGGGTGATTTACATTGACATATCATTAAACACAAGTGAGTTCCTTAATAATAAAGACAGACTATATCAATTAATTTCATTATATATTGTAACATTCAATAGGCAATCAGCAGTTAAAGTGATTTATTGAGTGGGAGCTTGTCCGTATTCACAGCAATATAAGACTGAAGACAAAAATCACTGCTCACGTTTCAACCCAGACACGAATACTGGTAATTATTTTAAACACACTTTACTCAACCTTGTGGTATGTATGTTGTTATATACACTCCACATAGAGAATGATAGATCAGCCCCAGGCACAGACATGATGGGCCGAATGGCCTCCTTCTGTGCCATAAATTTCTATGATTCTATGATAAATTTCTTTTGAAAAAGATTTCAAAGCTGTGGGAAAATTCAGCCAGGGTTCCTGCGTTGGATCCCTGTCCAGTGACTGCTGCTAGAAAGTGTACATGTGCGGATTTTAGGTGGGAACAGGATTGGGTGTGACACAATGCCCCACACATGATAAATTAGCCTTCGTGAAGAACTTGGATAAGGTATCGGAAGGTGGCTGGAAACATATCCCAGCATGAATTATTATTTTCAGGAGAGGAGAGGAAGAAAATTGAAGGGGAGACAACAACTACTTTCAGTGGGCAGTAAGCTCTATCGTGTAACTACTAGGAAATTACCCATTTTTTTTTTTAGAAATACCATTGTTGTTTCCATAAGTTTAATAATACCCTACATGGGCTGTCAGAAAAAAAGATGTAAATCATCAAGATTGTTGAACACCTTGACTTTACTATAGGTAAAGTTAACCAAAAAAACCTTTAAAATGTTTTAATAAATTTTTCTTGAATATTGTGTTCATGAGAATGAAGGATGTCAATAATGGGAATGGAAAATTTCTGCACTTTTTCACTCAGTTCCAGCAAGAAACAGTCCCGGGTCTGGTATCGCATGGGCCAGATGCAGAGTAAGGGTCTCTCTACTCTGCCCCAGCATGCCTGAACCCCAATCTCAAAAGAACAGTCGACAGTATATAATCCAATTCCCTTTTGAAAGTTACTACTGAATCTGCTTCTCCCACCCTTTAAGGCAGTGCATTGCAGATCATAACACGCTGCATAAAACATTTCTCCTCATCCCCCCCTAGCATTTTTGCCAATGATCTTAAATCTGTGTCCTCTGGTTACCAACCCTCCTGCCAGTGGAAACAGTTTCTCCTTATCTACTCTATCAAAACCCCTCATAATTTTGAAGATCTCTATTAAATCTCCAATCTAGTATCTTGTATATTTCTATAAGGGCCTCTTTCAGTCACCTACTTTCAAGACCAAGGAGCCCAAGTTTCTCCAGTTTTTGTTCCTAACTCAATCCTTTGGTACTAGGGTTCAGCTTTGCATCTCTTCTTTGCACTGCCTCCCTGGGTGAATTAAATTGGCAACCTGATGTCAATTAAAAGAAAGAAAGAACTTGCATTTATGCAGCGTCGTTTACGACTTCGGGACATCCCAAAGCGCTTTACAGCGTTTTTGAAATGTAGCCACCATTGTAATGTAAGAAACGCGGCAGCCAATTTGCACATAGCAAGGTCCCACAAACAGCAATGAAGTAATGATCAGATAATCTGTTTTAGTGATGTTGGGGAGGGATAAGAATTGGCCAGGACACCGAGGAGAACTCCCCAGCTCTTATGCAAATAGTACCATGGGATCGTTTACGTTAACCTGACAGGGCAGACGAGGCCTTGGTTTAATGTTTCATCCAAAAGACGGCACCTCCAACTGTTAGTGCATTAAATGTCCTCCATTGGAAATGTGTATTATCTCTACTCTATATTTACTACGCATATTTGTGATATAGTTGAAAAATTTGATCCTAGTATCTTCCTTCCTTTCCATTTTCCCTCTCCGCATTATTAACAGCACAGTCACCATCCTTCTTTACACACTCAGTACAATCTTTACACAAAGCTAAAACCTTACAGTAAAAACAGAAATATTTTCAAATTAAATTTAGAACAATTTGAAAAGAAACACAATTCTAAAGGGAGCTCAATGGTTTTCGCCAATAAGCATATAACTCCAGTAAAGGTTAAAAAGTTTAAAGCAGTAATTTTATAAAATTGCACTCAACTATTCACTGCCTTCACCAGCTAAACCATCGTGAAAGCTTGTATTTAAATTACTCAAGTATCTTGCTGCATCTATGATTAATGGAATAGGAGTTTTCAGACAGTCTATATTTGACAAATTAATTAAGTTTACTAAGCCTGTGTTGGGGATACAGCAAATATTATGTGCTCTGCAGAAATCGAATTCATCCTCTGGAGGGCCACACTGAACTACAGAATGATGAAATATTGGCTAAAGATCATTAGTCTTGAAGAAGGAGAAATTGAAAAAGATTGGTGTGTGGAACAAATGGGAACTTTCTGCTTTTGCTCTGCCCCAGGGTTACTTTTGTTGAAGCTGGTTCGAATGAGGCAGCAGTGGGTTGGTTATTGATAAAAATAGCAACTGAAAGAGAGGGTAAATAATTAAAGAGCATTTTTAGAGAGAGTTTCACCATCAGCTTCTCCTTTAAGAGACAACTAGTTAAAAAGAACTCGAGCAAGTATGACATCCTCCTAGGGTACATCCTTTTTATATTTTAGTTCAACTAATGAGTATATAATAGGGAGTGAAGGAGAAGATATTGGCTTGTAAGAGTTGTTGAGATTGACAGCATGTGGCAGCTGAATTAATGTCAAACATACAGCAATTAATAGAGGGTACTTCAGTGGTCAATGCCATTTTAACAGCGTATGTTACTTCAACTCAGTTGCATTGCCAGGATCGAGTTTGTGCTCCAAATGTCACCGTTCAAACTGTTCAAACAAGAATACATTTTTTTGAAAGAAACAGCAAAAGTAGGCACAAAATAACAAGAATATGAAAGATAATTATAATTCTTGTTTTTCCAAAGAAATATTAACGGTCAGATTTCTTCTTTAAGCAAAAATTGGTAGTTGTGAAACCACAAACATTAGCAAGAACCCAGGTGAAGGGTCAAGCTGAAAAGAGACGAATTTAGAAATAGTTGTACAGTGATTCAAGCTTGGTGTTTAAAAGCCTGTAGATTGTAGGACTATATATTGTGCAAATACTGGCTAGGCTATGGCAGTAAAAGATTTGTTATAATGACCAGAGTGGAGGTTTATTTGCTGGGTCATTATTCCACAGTAGGTTACTTTCTCAATGCTGCAGGCAATGGTTCGTTTTAAAGCCTATAAACCACAGTAAATATATTTTATTCTACCCTTGGATTTTAATTTTAAAACACAGAAGGAAACAAGAAGTGACAGGGTTGCAGACTTAAAAGGATGCAATACAGTCACCACCGCTTATAGTGGGTGCTTTGGTGTCATTGCAATTTGCCCACTATACGGGGTGGCCGGTGTTAACTGACGGCCGAGATCCTGGAGGTGGCAGGCAACACAGCGCGGGAAAACCAGAAGTCTGTAACAGCAGTTACAAATTGCACATTTCAGGATAGAATAGACAGTGGAGTGTGTACCTTCAAATTTTAGTTCTCTATTTTGATTCGTTGATTTTGATTCCTAAAAGAGCCACCACCTTGCTGGATTCTATTCTGCGTGTTATTCGTACAGTTTCTCTTTTATCTCCCGGCATGAAACAATCAATTACTTTCATGCAATTTCAAAGTCCAGTTACAAAGAAAATCATAGATTTCTAACATTAACAAACAGTTTGCGACAAGCAGGGAAATAGGGAATAACTGTAAAGAAATCACACTTTAACGAGGTGTGATACAGCTACTTGAACAGCACGAAATAGCCTGTGCGCTTAACTGACACCTTTGTTAATGGCGAATGGTTAGCGCCATTTGCCCGATATAGGCAGCTATCTGGGATCAGCGGAGATGGTGTAAGTAGTGGGGACTGTATCTGCAGATCTTCACTCATCAGCAGTCAGTGCTGGGAACATGCTTCAGAGTGCAACTCTGTGGGGAGGCTGGGGTTAGCCTTACAAAAAGGAAAACTGGAGCGCAGCACAGAGCACCACCTCCGATCCCAGCACAGGCAATCTTAAGAGGTGCCTTGTTTTCAAAAATGTTGCAGTTCCAAGTAATCATTTTCAGAAAAATGTTTTCACAACTGCGCAGAGATTTCACATTTGTGACTGATTTGCATTCTTCTTGTAATTGATCCCTGAAGTAATTTCTTCATGTTTCAGGCTAAGGAGTGATTCTGTAGTTCACATAGGCAAGAAAACAGATGTTTAAAACACCTACAGCCTTTCCACCATCTACAAGGCACAAGTAAGGAGTGTGATGGAATACTCTCCACTTGCCTGGATGAGTGCAGCTCCAACAACATTCAAAAAGCTCAACACCATCCAGGACAAAGCAGCCCGCTTGATTGGCACCCCATCCACCACCTTAAGCATTCATGTGAGAAGTCGCACAACACCAGGTTATAGTCCAACAGTTTTATTTGAAATCACAAGCTTTCGGAGCGCTGCTCCTTCGTCAGGTGAAGTGAAGAGATGTACATAGGCACAGCATATATAGTCAGAGAACACTGCCAGATGATTACAGTTAATCTTTCCAACTGCCCTTTATCACACCTCGGCAGAGAGATAATCACGGCAATCAAAGGTGTGGATGGTGTCCTAACAAGTCAGTCAGGAAAACATTACATCACCGGCGTACCGTGTCTGCAGTGTGTACCATCTACAAGATGCACTGCAGCAACTCGCCAAGGGTTCTTCGACAGTACCACCCGAACCCGCGACCTCTACCACCTAGAAGGACAAGGGCAGCAGGCACATGGAAACACCACCACCTCCAACTCCCCCTACAAGTCACACATCATCCTGACTTGGAAATATATTTCAGTTCCTTCATCGTCGCTGGGTCAAAATCCTGGAACTCCCTCCCTAACAGCACTGTGAGAGTACTTTCACCACACGGACTGCAGCGGTTCAAGAAGGCGGCTCACCACCACCTTCTCAAGGGCAATTAGGGATGGGCAATAAATGCTGGCCTTGCCAGCGACGCCCACATCCTGTGAATGAATAAAAAAAACTTTCCTGTAGCCATGGAGCTGTGATTATTTTCTTGGAATGATCAATGTCAATAGGCTTTTAAAAAGAAAAAAATGATAAATCAGTCAATTGAGCTTTTTGCATTTTTGAAACAAGTAACATTTCAAAAAGAACAAGTTACAATAATCCACAATTTGCTTGCCCACGTCCTCCAGCTCTAGTGGGAAGAACAAGTGCTTATGCCATTCATGCCTTTTTACATCAATTTAAGTAGAACAAACAAAAGATGTGTAAGTGCTGTGAAAATTGTACAGATGCAGATGAATACGTGAGAAGGAAGGTGGGTTGAGTTGTGTTTTGTGGGTCCTTCGTCATGCACTACTAATCCAGGTGCAACTAAATCAAAGAATAAACATCTGTAAATGTCTTCAGTCACACTGCTGCAACCATGAAGTAAATGATGGAATACAAATAAGGTGAATTTCATACCCTGTTGAAACCTGCATTAAGGAGGGGCAAGACTGAACTCTCCTCTTGATCATTACATCTGCAGGAAGAAACAAAAAGTGAAGTTTACATATGACTGTTTCCTCTGAATAAAGTGTCCCGTCTGTTACTGTTTTATAAACTAGAGAACTACTGGGGGTGATTTTGAGCTTTCGCCCAAAATGGGCGTAGAGTCAGCGGTGCATTTGTGGCACGCCACCCGATGGATTCAGCGGGAGGTCCTAACCATTCTGAGATTTGGGCCTTATCACAATACAGCCGGCGAGCTGTCGAGCGCTCAGTGAGTGTTAGCGAGCAGCTCGCCACACCAGGAGGCCGCTCCATGGGTGGGCCAAGCTGGAAGTCGGCAGTAAAAGGTGGGGGGCGGGGGAGGTGCACGAGGGGGTTGCGAGGGGGGTCGGGTTTCCCAGTAGCTAGCAACAGGCCTCAGTATTTTTGTGGGGCCAGGGGAAGCCCAAAAATATATTCCAGCCTGTTTATGACGATGCCGCCAGCGGTCCTTAAAAGCACCATTGGTTAGACCAATCACATCCAGGTACAAATGGGTGGAGCGTTCACATGGTCTGCTCATTTATATCTGAAAATTGCAAATAAGGTCCTGCACTTGGTGTAAGAACATAAGAACATAAGACAGCCATTCTGAGATTTGGGCCTTATCACAATACAGCCGGCGAGCCTGTGCATATGCAAGGTGCCTCTCACCTCTCTCTTGGGCAGAAATGCTGGGCACCCACTTACAGACCTGGCTGAAAATCACATCAGATGGGTCTTGGGTATCAAAGGGGCGATGGCCATTTTTCTGCCATTTTCAACTGTCAGGCGTCTTGTGAAATAATTCTCGTGCACTTTGGAATAAACCCAACTGCCAAATTTCATGAACAACACTTGTGATAAATAGGACACTCGATGGCAACTTGCAAGAGTTGCACATATTGCAACGCAGATGTTTTTCAATCGCAATTTCATTGTGTGTTTACCAAACCCAAAAGGAAGCTTTCTCAACTAAATTTCAGAAGAGATCCTGATCCCTTTAAAGAGAAAACTAAGGGTGTTTTTACACTACAAATACATGGTTGCTGTGAACCTTGAGCAAGATTGGAGTTTGGACATGTTGGACATGTGGACCAGACTCTCAAAGAAGATTTTTGATTCGGGAACATCTATCACCTTTAAAAAGGGAAAAGATAAAGAAAAAACTGCAAATACTGGAAATTTGAAAGAAAACAAAAAATGCTAGAAATAAACAACAGCTCTGTGCACATCTGTAAAGAGAATAGTTAGTTCAACATTTTGGTTATAGACTAGATTCTGACCAGGGGCTATACTTGAACCTTTAACCTGTCTTTTCTTTTTACAAATGCTGATGGATCTGTGTATTTCCAGCATCTGGTGTTCTTATTTCATCCTTAAAAAGGAAAATTGAGGATGGTGGAGAGGGTGGCACTGCTTGTTTTTTGTCAGGGGAGTTTGAGGAAGGAAATTAGTGCTGCTTAAATTGGGGGATCAACGGATGGTGAGAGAGAGAAGTTCATGGTGGAATCATACAAGGGCGCTGGATCGAACGTGGGCTGAATGGCCTTTTCTCACTTTGGATTTTCTTATGTTAGATTCTTATCCATAATCCTGGAGTTAATTTAAATATTTAGACAGTGCAGACACTTTGGAATCTCTAAATATTTATGGGCTGAAATTCTTAGAGCCTCGGTACAACGTCGGCCCCGTTCCAAGTTGCGAGGAAGGGGTTCTTTCCATAGTCGGGGCAGGCGGCACACACCTGTCGAGATGCAACAGAGACACCCATGTCAATGAGCTGGCAGAAGTCGGAGAACCTTACTACTCCGACAGGGGGACACCGATGCCCAGGAAGGGCTGATGAAAGAAGACCAACAACTTTTCTCATGTTTCTATGGAGCAATAGAGCATAATTTGAAGGTAAATGATCCCTCTGGGGCAATCTTGGGGCTCTCATAAGGTCCAGTATGGGTCCTACACTGGCTTTCGGCAGCTGTAAGTCCCACTGAGCCTATAAGGTAGCATATTGGATGGAATTCCCAGGGTAGCCTGAGAACACCCCCGCACATACCTCCAAAACTGGCAGTGGACTTAAAGGGTTGTGCGTATGACTCGCCTACCTGTCCTGATCGGAATCTTGGGCTGTGGGTGGCCTGCCAATTTCCTTTCACCCTGTGGATGATCTGCTCATTTTACGTCCTCCCCCAGGAACTTTGGCTTCATAAATTTGAACTAATGGGAGCTATATCTGTGTGTGCATGGTTATAAACATGGTGGAGCTCTCTCTCCTGGGCAAAGGGATTGAAGTGCTAGCCAGGCAGTGTAGGTGGATACTCTCTGGCTGGAGACTGCAGTATGCAGCATAAATGTTAATATACGCCTATTATAACTTCTGAACATGGACCTTGCTCAATCATGTTCTTAGCAGCATGCCACAGGGAAAATTCCTGATTTGGCTGTCTACATTTATTGATCATGCAGTGATATACTGAAATATGAGGTACTTACATCTGGGGAACTACAACCAGCATCACTGTGCTTTCTCCAGGGTTTGTAGCTCGAATTGACCTAGTGAAAAGCAGTAAAACGTTTATAAAGTGCATGTTCTCTTAAAATATCTCATAATAAAATTACTACGTTATGTTCTCTAACTCTCATGTTCTGAAGTGAACGTTACAGTAACCTTGTGGAGATTTTGATTACAAAGCTCACTGAGAGGAAGCAGTACCTGCCCATCCGCCTGTTGTGACGTAAAGCAAATGGGAGGGGGGGGAGAAATTTAACATTGTTTTGTCTGTTTTGTGGGCGAAATATGAAGGATAGGGAGACAAATTTTGGAATTGTGATATGCCCTGCGGAAGTAGGCTGGCTGCCAAATTGGAAGCCGACGACTTTTAGGTGTTCAGGGCAGATGTCTCAGACAGCCGTTAGGCGCCTTGCACATGCAGATAGGGATCCCAACGCCGGTTTGAGGACCCCAATTGAAATTCATCAACAAATGGATGGTTGTTCCAGGTCTTGTGCGGCCTAACTAACGGGCCTTAAAGGGACCGCTGGGGGCTGCTCAAACAACAGCCAGAAAACTTATTATTAGTTATATTTCTGTGGATCCAGGAGGAGCAGGAGTGCGCCTCCTGGCTTCACTAAAATACTGCAGGCCGCAGCCGGCCCGGGCTGGTTCCCCTCCGCATTGTCTCCCTCCCCTAGGACCTACCTGTGGGCCAGCACGCATTCTGATCGTGCCACCCATTTCACCCTGGAAGCCAGTGCAGGTTGACTTTCTACCACAAAGTGTCTATATATTAATATAGTTAACCGATCAGTGCTGAATCAGACTGTTCTAAACTGGGCTAATTTACACCTAAGCAGAAACACCTGAATTCGGGTTTAGATTCAGACATGCCCAAACTGAGGCCCATGTCCCACTGCATGCACATGGAACCATTGGCCTCGCTATTAAGCCCCCCACAATGGGCTTCCCACCAAGAGTTAAAATGGACCTTTCTGAATCTGAAGTTTAAATTGCTCCTCCCGAATAATCATTCATAAATATTTTGTGTAAAAAAACGAGACACCATATGGGCACTGAGAATAGAAAAGTGACACAATCAGATTTAAAAACGAAAGCCTCGATGTTAACCCTGCCGGAATGGGCGGAAATGGGACGGGTTCGGATTGACTCACTGGAGCGTAAAAATCAGACGGGGTCCAACCCGCACCTGCCCCATTCCTGCTGGGAGCGCTAGGTTAAAATCTGGTCTTAGTGAAAGAGCATCTAGTTAATAGTATCGGGACTGTAGAAAAAGGGACTGTATTCACAAGGCGATTATAAAATGATAATTTATCATCCAATTACATTTTCTACATTACATTAAAAATATATATTGGAAACACCGGAAATAGAATACTGCATCTGCTCCTGCTGAAAACTCTTGCTCAAATATGCTTGGCTTATAAATGGTTTGGGGCAAAGTGTCTGAATTAAACAGCAATTTACAAACATACAAAATTGACGGGTAGGAAAAGACCAACTGGTCCATCAAGCCTGCCCCACGCCATGATGGCCAGGGCATCATGATTAAACACTTCTCTCCCATCTCGCCTCTCGCCTCCTCCACCCCCCCACCCCCCCAACCCCCGCCTCCTGCCGCCACCCCACCTCTGTAGCCATGTACTCTTCTGGGAGAGGTGAAAAACAGAGAAAAAACCCAGGGCAAATAAGGGAAAAATTCCTCTGGAAAATTCCTCTCGGACCCTCTCAGGCTATTTGACCACAAGGGATTATGACAGGCATAGCAGATTTTCAGGAAATTGGATGTACTGCTAGACCAGCAGAGAATCAGGCAATGAACTGTGCATTCTTCACCAGTTCAATCTAACTCAGACCACAGCAATACCACTCGGGAGTTCGACACAGATCACTGCAAGAATTCCAGGAAACTAGATACCAAACTAAATCAAACATGTTGTGAGTTGACAAAAATAGGGAAATTAGGGAATTGGCCAAATTATACTCAGTTCAGAGATCGACAGATTTTTGGACACTAAGGGAATCAAGGGATATGGGGATAGGGCGGGAAAGCAGAGTTGAGGTAAAAAAATCAGCCATGATCTTCCTGAATGGCAGAGCAGGCTCAAGGGGCTGTGTGACCTACTCCTGCTCCTAATTCTTATGTTCTTATGTAACAAATCCAGTCCATTTACCCCAATTCTAACATCCAAATCAGAAATACTGGATTCCAGGAGCCAAAAACATCATTGTGTCCGACAGGCTGCAACCCCATTTCCAAAAGATCTGTTGGATTACCTGCAAAGTGCTTCTGCATCAAAGTATCTGGCATGTCTGTTGTCAATAATTATAATTTCATGATGTTTATCCAGAAAGTATTCCAGTGCAGACTCTGGTGTCCGTGCGATGTTGCACTTGTATCCAGCTTTATCACAT
Source organism: Squalus acanthias (assembly GCA_030390025.1). Lineage (NCBI taxonomy): Eukaryota > Metazoa > Chordata > Chondrichthyes > Squaliformes > Squalidae > Squalus > Squalus acanthias. The sequence goes on along the minus strand of CM059425.1, from coordinate 232,920,139 downwards.
GCCCACCAAAAGCCATCACTCTGGCTGTCCTCTTTAGCAAAGACCAGTAGAACCTACAAAAATGAGTTATATCAGGTGAGATAAAAACACTTAAGGGCGGTCAGTGGTCCAATGATTATCTAATCCACTGCTTCGCATCCCTACTGAGTCAGGTTTGAATCAGTCTACAGATAGCAAAGACAGTTATTGGAAGCTATAATATCCTAGCCAAATCTCTAAGGATAATGAATCTTGAACACTAAGTGCACCTCAAAGGTTCAGCTGATATTCGTGGGTGCATTCACACTATGTAAGTTAAGCACGTTAGGTCCACCTTGTGATTAATGAGTTTCCACTATTATGTAATCAATCTAATCCAGCCTTATGTCAGTCACAGTATTAATGTTGCAATTAGGGAATTTTAAAGATTATAAATGTATAAATTCTAACTAAGGTCTGCGCAAAGCATGGAAGTTATATTTTTCAATGGTAGTGTTTTAGAAACAATCTTTTGTTCATTCCTGATGTTGCAACACCAAGCACCATTGTGACACTCGAAACATTAGTAAACTATCACAGATGTTATCAACCTAAATTCCACAAATGGAACAGCATTTCAATCCCGGCTTCGCTAAAGGACTAGAAGCAGTGCCTTGAATTGTCAGCGAGCTCACCATGCACCATTGGATGTTCAACACAAAAGGAATATGGTGGGGGGGGTTGGTGATTTTAACCCATCCGGCCTGGCGGGAGTGGGGCAGCGGTGCAGTTCCAATTGACGCTGAAAACTCACTGCCCCGTTTCTGCTCGATTTCCATCTGCTACTGCTGTAAGCACGCACCTTTTGTTTTGGTGGCTGAGGTGCGTGCCGGAAGCAGGCGGGCACCTGGTGAATAGCTGCAAATGGGGGTCCTATTATGTCATTAGGGCCCGTGCGGTTTTAACTTGAAAAATTTGAAGTCCTGCCAAGCGCCAAACCTGCTGAGTAAAACTTAGCAGGATTAGTTTCAGATACCACTATTTAAAGGCACATTCAGGCGCACGCACTCAAATCATAGGGGGTTTGTGTGTTATTGTGCTTTTTGGATTTCCAAGACATTTTTGAGCTTGGACATTGCTTGTTTCTGATTTTTCTTTTACCTTAATCCCCCGCAAAAGCACTCATTGATGCCATTCTTGCTTCATTGTTTTGGATGAAGAGGAGCAGCAACAACAGCAGCAGCAGCAGCAGCCTCAACAACCAGGAGGAGCGATAGGTGGGCCTGTTAGAAGACAGCAGGTGAGGGGAGGGGCTGCTTGTTGCAGGCCTCACCCAGCCCACAGGGTCGATTGGCTGAGTGAGTTTCCTGGATATCTCCGAGGAGGAGCGCATGAGTAGGCTGCGCTTCTCCAGACAGGCTGACGCTGATCTCTGCCGCTTGCTGCAACAAGACGTGCTGCCTCCTGGGCCAGCTGGCCACGCTTTGCCAGTGGCTGTGAAGGGCACCGCTGCCCTTCACAGTTCCAGCTGGCAGTCCGGCCGAAGGGGAGGCCAGAATTTAAGTTTAACTTTTATTTTTGCGTGGGGCCAGGAAGAGCTCCTCTGGGCGCCGCACAAACAACAACCGGGGCCTCTGTCGTACCTGGTCCCACCCTCTCTCGTGAACGGGCCCCCCTCCCCACAATTACCTTCTCGCAGCCCGGAGGCCAGTTGGGCCACCTGATATTGCGGCGACTCGGAGTCGGCGGGCTGGCTCCAGGGCGCTCGTTGTCTGCCCGCAGCCCGCTGACCATAAGCTAAGGAGCTAAGTGGACCAGGCTTCCTGTTGGGACTATCAGGCGTCCAAGCAAGCGTACTCTTCCATCACGAACACCGCTCGGGAGGGAAAATCCACCCTTAAATCTGATCAGAATATTAGAACCATGCTATAAAATTCAAAGTGAAAGCAGTTTTGACCCACATAGGTTAGCAATATTTATAGAGTACTTCCACCTAGACTAAGGTGGATGGCTGCACTGATTGCATGAACACGTTACTCTATCAGTAATCTCTTATTATCGTTGCGAACATTAGTATGCACAAATTAAATCTCACTTCTTATGGGATATTATAGTTTATTATCCTAAAATGAAATCTAATCTGGAAAAGAAATTTCTGAATGAGATGTACAACCGAGGCCCTGTCTGCTTTCGCAGTTAGATAGAACCATAGAATAGTACAGCACAGAAGGAGGCCATTTGGCCCATCGCGTCTACACCGGCTCTTTCGAAGAGCAATCCAGTTAGCTCCACTCCCCCGCTCTTTCCCCATATCCCTGCAATGTTTTCACCTTCAAGTATTTATCCAATTCCCTTTGGAAGGCTACTGTTGAATCTGTATCCACCACCCTAGAAAAGATGTAAAAGATTCCAAGCATAACATTTCAAGAAGAGCAAAGGAGTTCTCCCAGTGTTCTGGCCAACACTTATCCCTCAATTAATACTACCTAAAGCAGGTTAAATGGTCTTTCATGTTTGCGGGACCGTGTGCAAAATTGCAAAACAGTGACTACACTTCAAAAGCAATTCATTGGCTGAAAAGAGCTCTGGAACATCCTGAGGTTGTGAAAGGCGCTATATAAATGCAAGATCTTTCTTTAAATTGCACTTACGATTCCATTTCCTAAGAGTTTTATTTTTTCAAAAAAATGAATGGGATGAATTTCATGACAGCTCAAATTAAACATGGAAATGATTACAAAAGTACAGAAAGTACACAGTGTCAGCAAGTTCTTTATAAACAACTGTAATTGATCACATTTACGATACGTAAAACAGAGCACCAGCAGTACTGCTGTAAATCAGCGGTGAAGCTGTTGCTTGCCACTGTCAGCTGAAAGATATCATCCGCTTTGTTCTTTACAATCTATTAAAGTAACTGGTCTGTAACTCTCAGTTGCTTATATAATTTTATTTCTGCAGTATTAGGTTACAACTTGTTGTTGGCAATGTTATCGTACAAACGTTTAACGCTCACATGTTAAGTTCCTCTCTCCACTATTTAATGGTGCTATTAATCTGTTTACAATAAACGAGTTAACACCTCTATTACAACAGCAGAGCGAGGAATCTAGTGCAAGTGCACGCAGCTCGCATTATTGGTTATTCCCAGGCTATTGTGCTTTGAAATGTTTATTGAAAGTGAAGAGTTTATTCCAAAGCACACTCTGACAGCCACCGGGTCACAAGATGTTGATAAGAATTCCCCATGGCACAAACAAACTGGAAGAGATAATGGGGCCTACTTTTGTTTTGTTAGTACCTTGATTTGGGGCGTTAGTGGGACGGTAGAGGTCAAGAGACCAAGCAGAAATCAGCTCTATTTTCTAGTTGGACCTGGGACAGGCATCTGAAGGTCCCGCTACATGCAGAGAGGTGCAGGCAGCGGGTCTTTCACTTTGGCGGATGTTGTTGGTGGAGCCTCCTCTTCCCAATGGCAGTTGCACCAGCACACGCCCTGTGGCATCTCAATGAGATGTGAATGCCTGTCTTACCCTTAGGCTGCAAGGCACTTCTGAAGCATCCCAATCACAACATGTCACACTTTACATGGTATTGCCTGATAGAAGGTGTGCCAGGGTGTTCCTTTTCTCTTTATGTAGGGTCCTCCCAAGATGCTGCCTGCTCCACTAGACCTGAGCAGAAAGCCGGGTCATTTCACCAGCTTGTGGCATACACTACTGACCATGCAGGCACCAACACAGCTACATCCACCTCAGGAGAATCCGACGGAGCCAGGAGGGAGCACTTGGCAAAACACACAACACAAGTGAGCAGGGACAAGTAGTTGCAGAGGAACCGGAACAGCTAGAACAGAGGACCAGAACATTCCCTTTCTGCAAGGGCCATGGATTTCTACCATACAGGGACTCATTAATGAGCAGAGATGCTTCATGTAGTCCTTTTAAAAATTTCAGAGCTCCAAGCCGACTAACAGAGAAATTTCAAGGCACCACAGAGCCAGTGGCATCTGGACGGGTTCCTCGAGGATACAGACCTGAAGCACAGACAGTTTATTTTACAAAGATTGTGACTGCGTCTATTGAGACCTGGGACTCCAATTTACAGGAGGCTCACACTTCTGACTTGGAGCGGCTAGGGGTCGGATTGGGAGAACATTGATTATAGGGGTTACACTCCTAAGTGGCGGACAGGGGTCTGTTCCTACACAAGGGACACCAAACCACCTAGGCATGGCAGGAGAAGGCACAGGTTTGGCAGCTCCCTCTCAGTGCATGGTTAAAGCAGCTACCACTTGTGCCCTACCCAGCCAGCCTCGTCAGAGGACTAAAGAAGTGACAGGTAGTGGAAAGGAGCAGCCAGCCACTTCAGTCGTTAAAGTGCTGGCAGTAGTTGTAAGGCCATTTTGGGACTCAATGTAGAAAAGGTACAGCACCACAGCCATGTCAAGAGATCCCCATTGAGCAAAAGCTGGCTGACATAACGCTTATTTAGCCTGACTCAATTGGCACCACTCTTACCTCTGAGTCAGAAACTTGTGGGTTCACAGTCCCACCACAGATTTGTAAAACTTGTTCACTGATGTCCTTTAGGGAAGAGAATCTGCCACCTGTACCCACACTGTGTGGTTGACTCTTAATGCCCTAGGGGCCACTAGGATTGGGCAATAAATACTGGCTTGCCGGTGTTGCCCACATCCCAAGAACCAATGTGAAACATAGAAACATAGATAGAATCTAGGAGCAGGAGTAGGCCATTCAGCCCGTCGAGCCTGCTCCACCATTCAATACGATCATGGCTGATCATTCAAATCCAGTACCCTGTCCCTGCTTTAATCCCCACAGTACACATATCCCACCCTAGCCCCGTAACCCCACGTATTTAATTCCCCCTAACATATCCCATCCTATCCCCATAACCCCACATATTTAATCCCCCCCCCTAACACTAAGGGTCAATTTATCATAGCCAAATCAACCTAACCCGCACATTTTTTGGACTGTGGGAGGAAACCGGAGCACCCGGAGGAAACCCACGCAGACACGGGGAGAATGTGCAAACTCCACACAGACAGTCACCCGAGGTCAGATTCGAACCCGGGTCTCTGGCGCTGTGAGGCACCAGTGCTAACCACTATGCTACCGTGAAGAGAATAAAAAGAAAATGGTTGATGGCACTGTGTATCCGCGGTGACTACTGTTATCTGTCATTGATTGACAAGGGTTTTACTTAACTCTGTAAATGTGTCACGGCATGAACAATCCTATGGTCTTAAGTAAAATATATTGGACCCATAAAATATGGGTTTGAGGATCTCGCCACCTACCTGGTGTTGACGGGTGGCTTCTAGGCTGTGCAATTTTCCACCGCTTCCCACCCAGAACAGGTGAGAAGTTGGCCGGTGGGATTTAAATGAGGCCGGGCAGTTAAAATAACCCGAGCCTCATTTCTGGAGCAGCGGGTAAGATTTTAACTCGCAAAGCTACCCACCCGCCCAGAGTTAAAATCTTGGCCATGCTCTAGCTGAACAATTCTCCCTCTACTACCATACGTACCTAGCAACCCACCATCTGGCTCTTCCGAGAGTAAATCTCCATACTTTGCAAAAGCATTTATAATGCCAAGTACCAATGGGATTCCCACGTTGAAAACTGGTTTGCTGTTAACTAAGCAGCTGTTGTCAGTAACAATGCTGTGGGAAAAGGCATCTGCAAAAGTAATTTTGCAATGCAAAAATAGTGCTGCAAACACCAGCTACAAGTAATACAGCAAAGATAATAGAGAAACAGCTATGTGAAAAGCACAAAAGGAGAATGTTCAATGTTATGCTAAACTTAGGGCGACCATATTTTCTAAACCGAATCCAGGGACACACAGGGTGGGAACACAGCAAAGTAGCCAGGACGGAAAATGGAGGTTGCGCAGCGCAGCGAGGCAGAATTTTTTGTTACTTTGATGCAAACTGAATCTGCAAAAAGCAGTGCCAGAACTTTCCGCCTGAATAATGCGGCCGCTGTTCACAGCATCATCGGCTCCTCCCCCTCCTCACACTCACCCACACCATCCGAGTCCGTGGAGCGCGCTCTGATCCGGCTTAGGGCCCGGCTCCAGCCGCCACTCATTAGTCCGGTTACCAGCGGCACCCGTTACTCGGACATTTTGGCCCCGGGGCCGATTTCTCTTCAATCGAATTTCACAGGAATATCCAGGAATTCGGTGGGGGGGAGGGAGGAGCATGCGGCCACAGAGCACGATCTCTGCATAAATTAAAGTCCCTCAGTCAGTCCACCTCTTCTCCTGGTTGAAAACTGGAGATTGACATCTCTCCCACCAATCGGAACCCGCCCCGCCACACAGCCCCACCCACTTTATTGACCGACCGCAGGACAGCTCAGGGTCACGTGGCTCCTGATTTGAACACGCGTGTATTCAGGGATGAGTTTCCTGAACCGGGGACACTTCCCTCATCCGGAGACAGTCCCCAGACAACGGGGACGTATGGTCACCCGAGCTAAACTATTACTCATTCCTTTAAAATTCAGACTTCTAAAGGTCAGATCAGGAAATCCCAGCAGTATTCATTTTAAATGGAGGAAAAGCACTGACAGAGTGAATAGGTAAAAAGAAAGATAGCTGATTTCAGCATTGGACCAATTCAAATATACTTGACCAAAATTGAGAGGTGTTACGGGTCTGATGCAGAGTCTGTGCGAGGCTTCCATGAAGTAGGACATTTTGCACTTGCTGAATTCAGCACCCTCAGGCCGAGTTGCATGGTCCCAGCAAACAAGTGTGCATCTGTGATTGGGGAATTGGCTCGAATAGCTCATCTGTTTTTTTCCCATGTGTAATTTATACACTTGACCCTTGCTCCTCCCCAACCTATCTATTGAAATAATGGCACCATAGAATCATAGAATGGTTACAGCACAGAAGGAGGCCATTCGGCCCATCGAGCCCATGCCGGCTCTCTGCAAGAGCACTCCAGCTAGTTCCATTCCCACGCCCTTTCTCCGTAGCCCTGCAAATTATTTTCCTTCCAGGTACTTTCCAACTCCCTTTTGAAAGATAAAATTGAGTCTGCCTCCACCACCCTTTCAGGCAGTGCATTCCAGAGCTGCGTAAAAAAGTTTTTCCTCATGTCGCCTTTGGTTCTTTTGCCAATCACCTTGAATCTGTGTCCTCTGGTTCTCGTCCCTTCTGCCAATGGGAACAGTTTCTCTCTATCTACTCTGTCTAGACCCCTCATGATTTTGAATACCTCTATCAAATCTCCTCTCAACCTTCTCTGCTCTAAGGAGAACAACCCCAGCTTCTCCAGTCTATCCACGTAACTGAAATCCGTCAACCCTGAAATCATTCTCATAAATCTTTTCTGCACCCTCTCTAAGGCCTTCACATCCTTCCTAAAGTGCGGTGCCTAGAATTGGACACAATACTCCAGTTGAGGTCGAACCAGTGTTTTATAAAGGTTCATCATAACTTCCTTGCTTTTGTACTCTATGCCTCTATTTATAAAACCCAGGATCCCGTATGCTTTTTTAACCGCTTTCTCAACCTGCCCGACCACCTTCAACGATTTTTGCACATATACCCCCAGGTCTCTCTGTTTATGCACCCCCTTTAGGATTGTACCCTTTAGTTTATATTGCCTCTCCTCATTCTTCCTACCAAAATGTATCACTTTGCACTTTTCTGTGTTAAATTTCATCTGCCACGTATCCGCCCATTTCACCAGCCTATCTATGTCTTCTTGAATTCTATCACTATCCTCCTCACTGTTCACTATACTTCCAAGTTTTGTATCATCTGCAAATTTTGAAATTGTGCCCTGTACATCCAAGTCCAAGTCATTAATATATATCAAGAAAAGCAGTGGTCCTAGTACCGACCCCTGGGGAACACCACTGTATACCTTCCTCCAGTCCGAGAAACAATCGTTCACCACTCTCTGTTTCCTGTCACTTAGCCAATTTCGTATCCATGCTGCCACTGTTTCCATGGGCTTCAACTTTGCTGGTAAGCCTAGTATGTGACACTTTATCAAACGCCTTTTGGAAATCCATATACACCACATCAACCGCATTGCCCTCATCAACCCTCTCTGTTACCTCATCAAAAAACTCGATCAAGTTAGTTAAACACAATTTGCCTTTAACAAATCGGTGCTGGCTTTCCTTAATTAATCCACACTTGTCCGAGTGACTGTTAACTTTGCCCTTGATTATCGATTACCGATATTGACGGGAAGATGGGGAGGGTGTGGGGGTGGCAGAAAACAGCCAAAGAACCTGACAATGCCGGGGACGCAGAGGTCCTGCCGAACTTAACGGGAGGATCTCATTATCATTTTTTTCTTCCGGGAACTGAAGTCAATGGAAGTAAACTTTTGTGAGATGTAAAACAGGCTCCTCTGGCTATCACCCGTTTTACACTATTGCACAAAGTCAAGATCTACCCCAATGTGTTATCATACACTCTGAGGGACAGTCTAGTTCACTTGGAAGTTGGATTCAAGATCGATGGAAAAATGCTAAATAACCTAAAGTGCATCAATGAGACAGTACTGATTTCAGACACAAAAGAGAAATGACAAGAGAGGCCTGAAACGCTAGATCAGATAAGTTGGAATATGGATTGAAAATAAATGCTAACAAGACAAGGCCAATGGGAATCACAAAGACAGAGGACCTCAAAAATTGTGACTGAAAATCTCCAGCCCTTCCAGTGCACTCCTGCTGCAACTCCAGCCAGAGTGCAGCAGCAAGGCCGGAAAACATACCAAGGCCTTGCTATGTCGCCTCTCTGCCTTGCATGGGAGTTCCCACGGGACCTTTTAAGGGTGGAGACTCTACTGGCTCTCCTCACATGGTTATTGAGAGAGTGGGAGTTGCTGACTCGCAGAGGGACCTGGCGTATACACCAGCCAGCTGAAGGGCAGAAGTAGGCCCCACCTGGGGTCCTGGGTGGGATCATGGCCTGCAGCCCAGTTACTGAAGGTCAAAATTAAAAAATATATATTTAACTGTGACCCCCCCCCCCCCCCCCACCCCACCTCTTACTAGAAGGGCTGCTGGGGGCACTGCATAGTTATTTGGAAGGAAGGGTGTGGGGGAAACCTGGAATCCCCTTAACTGGCAAGTTCTGCTCGACTTTCTAGCCTGTGAGCCTGCGATGCAAGTGTCTGCCGGGCCCATACAAATGAGTTGATCTCCCACTGACCTTGCAGATTCCAGCAGGGGCAACACTGGAAGTCATCGGCGGGTGTGATCTTGGCAATAATTACTGGGATCATTGGCCTGTACACTTTCTGATGACACTGACCTGAGAGTGAACCATGTGGAAATAGACCAAATTGACAATAGATAAAATTGTTTCCTTGGGTAGTCAAATGACATTAAATGTCTGGAGGAACAAAGAAGGCAAACAAGGGATAGTAGTTGCAAAAAGAGGTATTTAACAATGTAAAGGAGTGTCTATGGAACTATAAGGTGACCCTGGTGATAAGAAGTCGGATGCTTAAGTGTTATGTGTGATCGGCAGCATTGTACAGATTTCAAAACTGAACCTTGAACACTGAAATAAGATCAAGACTAAAGGCATTTGAGTTATGGTGCTACAGACATGTGTTAAAAATTAACTGGAGAAGAAGAATGATTAATGAGAGGGTTCTTGAACTCGCAGGAAGAGAGAAAAACATTAAGGTTAATTATGATTGAACAAAACTGACATACTGTGAACACATTACTTAGTACTCACAAGGACAGTCGTTGAGGTTGTTACTGTCTGGAAAAGTTGTTGATAATAGATCAAGAGGCAGGGAAGGAAAACTAAGGCTAGATGACGTGATGGAACAAGCAGATGTAATATTAGGGGCTGATAAAATCCACCAGTGCAGAGACTGGAAAATATGAAGTGTACTGGACGCCAACTTCCAAAGCACAGAAGGCACATTGAGAGAGAAGAGGTAAATTGAGATAATCAGTTCAAAGTACATCAAGAAATTTACTGTTTTGGTCTCTTCCATTATTGTAGTCAAGTTATAATGTACGACTTAATTCTGGTATTAGACTGAGTTTTACTGTATTCTTACTCACCTTCTGCAACTACTGTGAATTTTAGCTGTGTATGGTTGTACCTTCTGCTTCTATTGCCAAGTTTTGCCACAGAGGTTCCTCTCTTCTGTTACCACTGCCAAGGTTTCTCATACAGATTCCAATCTCCTGCTACCACTGCTGAGTCTGAGGGACCTGACACATCTGTGAAATGTCCTGATTCTAACTTGCAGGTGCCTGCATATATTGTACAGTGTGGGCTACTGAAGTGTAGCAATTTGTGAATGTTATTCATATATTTCTACTTCAGTTTTATACGTACAATACCGAGGCCTTGATTTTAACTTTTAAAGCTCTTAAAGCGAGGTTGCATTGCTTTTTACCTGTGGTGATGCAGGAAAAAAGAGCTTCAAAATGAGTAGGAAAGCCCCCAGGTTCTCCAAAGGCTTCCTGGAGGTCCTGCTGGAAGCAGGAGGGAAGTTCTCTTTCAAAGCAGTGGGAGGAGTATCCCAAAACACTGAGGCCACCAGATATGGAGGGACATTGCAAAGATTGTCAGCTCCTGGAGCATCACCTCCATGACTTGGATCCAGTGTAGGAAGTGTTTCAATGTCCTCTCAACAACAAATGACAACAGTCCTTTGCTCTTCTCCTAGTGCTCTCAACAATTCCCTCCCCTCCATCACATCCTTTGCCATTAGCACAAGATGACACTGCACCTCTTCATATTCTCATTACAAACACACACTCACCTCTTCCTCACTCCCTTCACAGCAGTTACCAACAGCACTCTCTTCTCACTTGCTAACCTTTACAAAATCAGCAACTTCTCTTATAGCTCCTTCCTCATTTCACGCTCCACGCATGTGCTTTCCATTCAACACCTCCTCATCCTGCTTGCATCTTGCTTCTTCTCCCTCTCAGCATCTGCACAACAAGCAGAAGCCCCACACATCTGCACTCTCCTTTTCAGGAGAGACTCATTGGGGGGAACTATTCGGGGGGTCAGCGGGTGCGTTCGGTGGTGGGTCGGGTGGAAAAAAAACCTTTTTTGACAGTGGGTCGGGACCCCGCTGTCAACCCGCCGCCACGCAACTTTCCCAGATGTCGGATCTGTCAGGGCTGAACAGACCCGACACGCAGCGGTGGGGGAGGCAATTCAGGTCATTATGACCTTGTTAACAGCCCATTTAAAAGTATTTTGAGCTCACCGTACCATTTTACGAGGTCGACCACTGGGGTCCACGCTGCTCGGGGATCATGTCAGGTAAGGAGGTCGGGAGTTGTATGAGCATGGAATCATCTCATTACTTGACAGCTGCAAATGTGCTAGAAAAGCTCCCACCTCACATCTGTTCACTTTCCAAGCTCAGAATCTGTTGCTTACTGCATTTGGAAGACAGATTGAGCTTTATGCAGGTTGCAAGTGTTTGGAGCAAATTCTCTATCCAGTGTCACCTCATTGGAACAACCTCTCTCACCATTGACAGATCGCTTCTGTCATCTCAGGTTCACCTGCCATCTATTACATCAGCATCGGTGCCCTTGAAACTATCTCACCTTGGCCCTCAGAATCCCACCACGATCAGCCCCAACACCAGCAGCACCAGGCACACCAACAACAACTCCAACCTTCTCCACAATAAACTGATGCTGCACAGGACAGAGGGCATCAGCACCCGACCACATTGCTGCCCGGATGCCAGGGATGGCATCACCATGGCCAGATTTACTTCACTTGAAGCTGTACACCCTGGCTGCCACATGATGTGCCAGGTTGGCACCACCCGACACCAGCACCAAAAAGCATCCCTACAATGCCCAAGCCATTCCTTTCACACTCATCACCATTGCGAGGGGGTACCATTATGTCTCACCATTCACTACAACTCACTAAGCCACTTCCAAAGGTGCACACAGATCTGTCCAAGAACGCAAAGGGTTGAAAATAAGGATTTCAATGTTTGACAGCACATTAACAGAAACTTCACATGAACATTGGCTAAAACTTGGCTTGTGTGTTGTTAGTTGGTATGCTTGCAGTAGGATGAGGGTGAGTGTGAGGGGTCGCTAGTGAGATGGGGAAGTGATAATATAGATAGAAAGAGATGGGTGGAGGTGCAAGGTAAGTTGGTGTGAGTAAGGATGTGCAGGAGTAGGGTAGGGAAGGCAGAGTGATGGGGATGTGATGAGTGGCACAGCAGGATGAGGTTGCGTGTGGCTTTGCAGTGACGTTTCGTGATCTACTGAGATCATTGAAAGGTTTGAGCCACTGCAGCCTGGTCCTCCTTATGACATCCCTGCTTGTGTCCTCCTGTGCAATGTGCAACCAGACTGTGTTGGTCTCCTGGGGAGGTCTCTTCCACCCACTGGAAGGGAAGAGGACTTCCCTGCGTGCTGTGACTCCCTCCATAAGCATATGAGGGAGTCATGGGAGAGCCTGGGTGCAGCCGTGCATCTCTGTGCAGTGCTTGTCAGTGTTTGCAGCACCTCAATGCTGTAGAACACTGGCAGCACAACTGTCAAAATTAATTTGAGCATGGTCCCTTTAAGGAAACCGGCTGATGATGCATCAAATGACGTCATCAGACCCGCTTCCTTCAATTGGTCAGCAAACGCGCTGGGTGGGCTTAACAAGCCCAATCAATGTAAAATCATTCTACAGAGCGGGCTGGAGCCAGCAGCGGGGTCGGGACCCGCTACCGACGTCGCCCGCCCCAGACCCGCCGAGATAGGGGAAATCGCGGCCACTAACTCTTGCTGTCACTCTCTGCAGCACAAGACAGCCCACAACACAAGGGAGAGAAGAGTGAGAGAAAACCAGTCAACATCATGAACCGATCTGGAGCAGCAAGTGCTGGAAAATAAGAACATAAGAATTAACAGCAGGAATAGGCCAAGAGAAATCAGTGGCCCCTCTGGCGCTGTGAGAATAGGATATTTAGAGACCAGGGACTTCTCTGAACAGGGTTACCGACTGTTACTTACACCCTTCATGAACCTAAAAACAAGTACACATTTATGTAACTTGACTACATCAAGCTGCATTGTGATATCTGCCATCCGATATTGTCCAGCCTCTCAGTGCCATGCTAACTTGTCCCTTTTCTCTTTCCTCTAGCTCTTTCTCAGCAGCTGCAACCCGCAGAAGAAGACACCTCAGAGGAGAAGAACCCTTCTGAGGAGGCGCTGTCGCCTGCTGCATCCCTGCCAAGGTTAGACAGTGAGTTAGAGGGCTTTGCATGTGGTGATACACCCAGCACTAGTGTGCTGCAGCAGGGACTGGTGGCAGAGACAGCACAAGAGATGCTCCGCTGAGGCGGACAGAGGAGGACTTCAGGGGCTCAAGCTCTCAGAAGAAAATTGCTTGCTTCACATGAGCAGTTATATCAACTATTGGAAGGCCAGCTGGGCCAGACTGTCCCGCAGCAGCCAAAGTGTTGCATTTTGTAGCCTGGCCCTCTGAGACAAAAGCTCCCAGAAATTGCCATCTATGACCAGCTCAGGGCTCCCCACATGAGCAACAGTAGCCTTCCACCAGCTCTGCTCAAGTCACTGGTGGAGCACCTGGTAGTAGTTGTAGATTTAGTAAATCTTCTTTTAAGAAAAGCACTATGGGTTAATCATTTGTGTGACAAACAATTCATTACAATATTGTGTTTTTTATTGGAATTAAAGTCAACACCTTCATTACATTTGCAACTTTGGTGTATGGTTTCTTCTCATTACAGCTTGTTAGTCTTCATTGTCAGAATATCATTGATACAGAGGTTGGCTGAATGGTTTCAACATTCTTTAATGCAGAATCAAGTCAGTGGTGAAGTGGATAACAAGGAATATTAATGCTCAGGGGCTTTTTGTGACCATTCAGGTAAGGGGATTGAGGAGGTCACCAAAAACGCTGCTCCCTGGCCTCTCTAGCTGCAATGTGTTCTGTTGCCCCGCCTTCTTGTAGTTCTCTCTCCCCTTTATCCAATTCATCCCTGTCTTTTTTTTAAATTCATTCACGGGATACGGGTGTCGCGAGCAAGGCCAGCATTTATTGCCCATCCCTAGTTGCCCTTGAGATGGTGGTGAGCCACCTTCTTTTGAACCGCTGCAGTCCATGTGATGACGGTGCTCCCATAGTGCTGTTAGGTAGGGAGTTCCAAGATTTTAACTCAGTGACAATTATGCCTTTTCTTGTTGCTGTGCCTCCTCCCACTCCAATCCTCATTGCATTGCCAGGTTGTGCAGAATGCAGCAACCTACAATGATGCGGCCCACTTCATCTGGCCCATATTGTACGCAGCCCCCAGAGCAATCGAGTCACCTGAATCTTTGCTTCAAAATGCCAATGGTATGCTCAATGATTTCCATGGTGGTCCCATGGCTCTCATAGAGTCATAGAGCTATACAGCACAGAAAGAGGCCCTTCAGCCCATCGTGTCCGCGCCGGCCATCAAGCCCTGTCTATTTTAATCCCATTTTCCAGCACTTGGTCCGTAGCCTTGTATGCTATGGCGTTTCAAGTGCTCATCCAAATGCTTCTTGAATGTTGTGAGGGTTCCTGCCTCTACCACCCTTTCAGGCAGTGAGTTCCAGATTCCAACCACCCTCTGGGTGAAAAAGTTTTTCCTCAAATCTCATTGTACCTGTGTTACTCGGGCATGGTGGAGTTGCAGAGGGATGTCATCCACCAGGAGGGGGTATCCCTTGTACCTTAGCAGCCACCCTCTGACATTCCTGGATCGGTGGAAAAGTGGGGTAAGGATGAGTGTCGCAGAATGAAGGTGTCGTGGCAGCTGCCATCAAAACTAGCACAGATTTGCATTATCCTTCAGTCGTGATCACACACCAGTTGAACGTTGATGGAGTGGAAGCTCTTTTTGTTCACATAAGCTACTCCTCTGGTGTCCTGATCGCAACATGAGTGTTCTCTATTACGTCCTGTACATGAGGGAAGCTGGCTACTGCTGAAAATCTCAAAACTTTCTCATTCTGGCTGTTGCCATCCATTGTGAAGGTAGTGTGCTGGTTTGCTCTGGCAAGGAGGACATTGGTGATGCGGACTGGGAGATGTGAGTGATATTCCCTGTAGCAGCTTGGAAGGAGCCTGTGGCAATAAAAGTTAAGGGCGGTGTTAACTTTGACAGCTCCCAGGTCCAGCAGGTGACAGGTCCTGCTACAAGAGGCTGCATAGGTCAGCAACGGCCTGCCTGGTGAAGCACAACCTTTTTCTGCACTGCTCCTCAGAAATATCCAAGAGAGTAACTTGGGCTATAGCCCCTGTGAGCTGGGTACTGCCCTCACCTGCTGTCTTCTATGGCCCAGCTCCTGCTTGTCTTGGTTCTTCAGGCTGCTGGTGGTGCTGCTCCTCTTCCTCCAACTGCTCATCCAGCCAAAGGAGTAAAGCTAAAACAGCACCCGTGACAAGCAGTGAGTGATTAATGAGGTAAGGTAAGGGAGCTAAAAATCAGTAAGAAGCAAACTGGAAGCTCTGAGCTGGCTTTGGGTTACAGTAGTCACAATGGCTCACAGGTCCTAATGACCGAAGCAGGTGAGTGGCCCTTTAAATTCGGCTTTCGGTTATGTCAATCCATTGGTGAAGCCAATCCCACTCAGCGGGTTTGCCGCTGGACAGGACTTCTAAACCGCCCAGTAAAAATAGCGCCAGGATGCAAATGAGGCCATTGGTCCCCTATTTGAATTTATTCATGAGGCACTGCCTCCTTCTGGCGGCTGTGTTTGCAACCGGAGTCAGCCCCACAGTAAAAATAGCAGTCGGCTGGTTTCCGGCAAGAACACAGCGATGAGTTGGTTTTCGCGATTTTAACCGCTGCCCCACCCATTCCCGCCTGGCAGGTTAGTTTAAAATCAGAGAGCTCTATTTTCTGACGACTGAAATGGGAGTTTTCATCGTTTTATTTTCAAACATACCAAGGCGGAAATTACCAGGGCATTACGGCAGACACCCGCCATAACTCTGGGACAGATGCAAACTCTGCCGAGACCCAGATATGCTGACGTGCCCAGACGTGCAATGGATTTTCCTGTGGCTTGTTTGCGGTCAGGACTACCGGCGTTCTGAGATCCCCCATGTGTGGCATCAAATGGGACCCAGCGTTGAGAGGCCGGAACACTGAGTAAGAAAAGGCACTCCTGAAGGGTGGAAATGGGCCCCAGTGAGGGGGTAGCGGGGGGGTTGGGGGGGGGGTTGCTGGTGGGGTGGTCCAGGCTGAGATCTCAGCCTGCAGAGGTTTTTCTGTGGGTGGAGGTGGAGGAATCCAGCAACCCACCCTCGGAATGGGAAAGTCGTATGAGATGTGCTCCGACTCGCCCCATGCAGATTAGGTGCCCGCCCCCTGACCGCACATCCTCTGGCGGGAAGGAGCGCTGGGGGCTTTGGCAGGCGTGATCGCGGTGCAAGTTTTGGGATTGTGGCTCGCGCAAATGGAGCTACTGTTTTACATAGCACATTTTAAATTGTGATCAAAACACTTTACCCCATTGGTCGCTTTCCCTCGTGATGAATTTGATTTCAAACAGAAAATTCTGTTTAGACTTTATGGAGTCCAAAGTCCACACGTCACTTTTAGAACACTGCCTGTCAGCCCACGGATGGGATAGAATATGGGATAATATTTGTATGATTGTGTGAAAGGTCAACAGACTTTCATCTTTCCCAGGTTGTGTAACTATAGTGTTACCTCGTGAAATTCAACATGCTACCATCAGAGATCCCTCACTGGCAACAGTGCCCAAAGCATCGGCGCTCTTGTCTTATCTTATGCGCAGGAAGTTGTCACATACCAAACAAGTAGTTACTATGGTGACAGCGTACTATCAGTGTATCTTGGTACAAGGACTGCTGAATCAATATTGTACACATGCTGTCACTGTTGTCTTTGTAGCCAAGTTCAGACTGTGGAATATACATGGCAGAACTTTGTTCACTGTTTCATCAAAGCGCTCAATTTATTGAATGCCACAAAAAAAATCAACGTGCTGCATACAATGTGTGTTTGTGAACATATATGGTTTTCTTTGTGGTCTGTAGTTTATCACAATACTTCAGTGCTCCCTCCCAGTGATGTCTACTCTTTCGGAAAATATCCTGAGTGAAGAACACTTCTAAGTTTTTTGACTTATATTATCTTCTTCTTCTTAGGCAGTCCCTCGGAACCGAGGATGACTTGCTTCCACATTAAAAATGAGTTTGCAGGTGACTGATGAGTCCAATGCGGGACCTACAGTCTCTGTCACAGGTGGGGCAGACGGTGGTTGAAGGGGCAGGTGGGTGGGGTGCTTGGGTTGACGTGCGCTCCTTGCGCTGCCTGCGCTTGCTCCCGGCGAAGAGACTCGAGGTGTTCGGCGCCTTCCCGGATGCTTCTCCTCCACTTTGTGCGGTCTTGGGCCAGGGATTCCCAGGAGTTGGTGGGGATATTACACTTTTTCAAGGAGGCTTTGAGGGTGTCCTTGAAGCGTTTCCTCTGCCCACCTGGGGCTCTCTTGCCATGCCGGAGCTCCGAGTAGAGCGCTTGTTTTGGGAGTCTCGTATCGGGCATGCGGACAATGTGACCTGTCCATCGGAGCTGATCGAGCGTGGTCAAAGCTTCGATGCTGGGGATGTTGGCCTGAGCAAGAACACTGACGTTGGTGCGCCTATCCTGCCAACGGATTTGCAGGATCTTGTGGAGGCAGTGTTGGTGGTACCTCTCCAGTGCTTTGAGGTGTCTGCTGTACATGGTCCATGGTAGCTGGTGTGCAACGGCCACCCCACGATAAATAAATTCACGCACAGGCATCTTCCACCCTTTAAAATGAAGTTCGGGACCTGGAATGTCAGGACCCTCATGGACAACCCCAACAGTGACAGACCAGAACGCCGTACTGCTATCGTTGCCCTTGAGCTCAGACGTTTCGACATTGACATCGCTGCCCTAAGTGAGACCCGGCGTGCAGGGGAAGGCCAGCTCAAGGAGCAAGGCGGTGGCTACACCTTCTTCTGGAAAGGCAAACCTGAAGAAGAACGCCGCCTCCATGGGATAGGCTTCGCCATAAAAAATGAACTAGTTGGGCGTCTCAGAGACTCCCCTAGTGGTATAAATGAGCGCCTCATGACTCTTCGGCTCACCCTAACCCGGAACCAATGTGCTACAGTCATCAGTGCGTACGCGCCAACACTGGAAGCCACAGACGAGACCAAAGAGGAATTCTACTCCAGCCTCGAACAATCCCTGTCCTGAGTCCCAACGGGCGACAAGCTGATCCTCCTTGGAGACTTTAACGCCAGAGTTGGAAAGGACACTGACCTCTGGGGAGGTGTGATCGGCAGAGAGGGGGTAGGGAAAGCCAACTCCAACGGTACCCTCCTCCTGTCGAAATGCTTAGAACATGGCCTTGTCATAACCAACACCTTGTTCCATCAGAGAGACAAGTACAAGGCTTCATGGCAGCATCCTCGCTCCAATCACTGGCACCTGCTGGACTACGTCATCGTCCGAGTGAGGGACCGCAAGGACGTCCGCATCACCCGCGCCATGACAGGAGCTGACGACTGCTGGACAGACCACCGCCTAATCCGCTCTGTCATCTCCATCAATGTAGCCCCAAAACAGCGGCGGCAACAGAAACAATGCCGCAGGAAAATTAACGCTGGAGCACTCAAAGACCCCGCTAAGAAGGCCCTATTCAGCCTGCGCCTCACAAACTACCTGACGACTCCCAGTGATGCAGAGACACAGAGTGCCCACAGCGCCTGGTCTGCACTCAAGGCCTCCATAATCAGCACCTGTGAAGAGACGCTCGGTCACTTGACCAGGAAACATCAAGACTAGTTCGACGAGAACGACCAGGAGATCCAGGAGCTAATAAGCCGCAAGCGCAAGGCTTTCCTGATCTGGAAACAGCAACAGAACTCGAGAGCAAGAAAGCAGCTCTACAGATGCCTGAAGGCCGAGGTCCAACAAAAAACTCGCGACCTAAAGAACAGATGGTGGATGGAGAAAGCGCAGGAGATCCAGCAGCTTGCCGACAACCACGACGTGCGTGGATTCTTTAGCGCAGTCAAGACCATCTACGGCCCAAGCACCCAAGGACCTACCCCACTGCGGGCCAAGAACGGAGAGGTACTCATCAAGGACAGAGAGGCAGTCAGTGCCCGCTGGAAGTATCACTTCGAAGATCTCCTTAACCGCGACTCTGTCTTCGACGCGAGTGTCCTCAACTCCATCCCGCAGCATGCTACCCGCCACCATCTCAGCACAACCCCAGCCCGGCATGAGGTTGAAAAGGCCATCCGACAACTGAAGAACAACAAGGCCTCAGGAGCAGATGGAATCCCCGCCGAGGCACTAAAGCATGGTGGAGAAGCACTACTGGCACGAATTCATGAACTTATTTCTCTTATATAGAAGGAGGAGAGCATGCCAGGGGATCTCAGAGACGCCGTAATTGTGACCATCTTCAAGAAAGGTGACAAGTCCGATTGCGGTAATTACAGTGGAGTTTCCCCGTTGTCTTCCACAGGGAAAGTCATCGCAAGAATCCTCCTCAATCGCCTTCTCCCAGTGGCCGAAGAGCTCCTCCCAGAGTCGCCATGCGGATTCCGCCCACTAAGGGGCACAATGGACATGATCTTCACCGCACGTCAATTACAAGAGAAATACTTATATTATAATAAAATGTCCAATCTCAAGATGAACACCCACCAGTTGCCAGAACAATGGATTCTTTTGGGCCCCATAGAAACAACTAAATTAAACGATGGAGGAGCCTAAGCCTAAGCCAAACTGTAGGAACTATGTTCAATTCATTTACTGCAACTGGAATCAAAGTTTTGAGATCAAACCTTTTTGTTTCCCCCAAGTTGGTCAAACTGGAATTGGCTCTGCTTTTAAAGTCAGTCTGTTCTACACTTCAAGCAAGCAATAGCTCTTCCATTCTAGTGAGGCAATTTGCAAACGTTTGCAATCTTTTCTGAAGTTACCTTTGATTTTTACTATTTCACTATTTGATTGCAGATCAGCCAAAAATAGTGTCAGTGTTTCACCCATCATGGCACAGTTTTTCTCAGAGACGCAGTGAAGAGGAGGAATTTTATAACAAGACCATTATGTCAGTCACTTCTTGCAGTAAATCGTGCTTAAAGCAACCTTTCAGAGAGCCACAAACACTTCAAACTGACTGATCTGAAAATGATGATAAAGTGCACAGCCCACAAAATTGGCAGTGCATTTCTAAGAACACCCAAGGTTATGTATCCCTAGAAAATTTGGAACTTTTATATTAAAAGCGATGTGTTCTAGTTAAACATAAGGGGGGAGAAATTCAGTATCGCCCCATTCGGGGCGCAATTATCGGCCGGGCGCAAAGATTAGCGCCTGGCGCTAATTATCGCCTCCGACTGCAAACTTGACTTTTTTCGCCCCTGGAGGTGATTGGAGCGCTAAATCAGGCGCTTCACACCTGTCTTAAGGCGCAAAGGCCGAGGAGCAAGGCGCTACCTCAGAGCGCTGGCGAAGCTCATGTGATGTCAGTCAGCAATGGAACACAGACACAATGGCGCCGGCCAGTTCTTAAAGGGGAGGGTTGATCTTGCTCTCCATCCACATCCTGCTCATTGCAGCCTTGAATCTCGGCCTGGAGAGCCCTGTACATCAAATCTGCTGGAAAGAACAATGGAAAGAACCAGGGAAAGAGCTCAGAGTGCAGCCCCCACAGTCTCTTCTAAATCGATACAAGGAAGGGCAAATCAAAATGAATCTGCAAAGTACTGCTCAGTACCCAAAACTCCTTCACACAGCGTTGAATCTCTCCAGAAGTCTCTCTCTCTCTCTCAGAATGCGTGGTGCAAAAATGTCACCAACAAAAAAAGGCAGGAAGCGTTCGCCTTTAAATAGCGCTCCCCCAGTCCCTTCCTGACTGCAAAACGCTCCCCTCAACCTGTCGTTGCTAGCGGCAGGCAGTAAGGCAGGGGGCGCCACTCAATATCCGGTCAGGGGCGCTACCGGGGCGTTGCGCACTCGACTGATGTCACAATCTGCCGGCGCAGGAGATCGTGGCGGTAGTGTTTAGCGCCGCCGCAAAATGTCTAGTTAATTTCGTGAGCGGCGCAAACATCGCCACGCACGGGTGCTAGTTGCTTTGTGCCCCATTAGCGCCCTCTTAAGGTGCTAACGGGAGGCGCAAACCAACTGAATTTTTCCCCCTACTACTTTTACAGATCAGAATTAATAAATTTTTAATCTAACAAATGGAAAATCAAAGGGATATTTGAATTTTCAGCAGTCCAACCACACTGTGACTTACCCAAAAGTTAACTCAACAGTCATTCTCCCACATCTAACCCCCGACCACCCCAGCACACACATACTCTATCCCCTCAGGACCCAGTTCATAGAGCAATTGCACCCATTTAACGCCTCCAACACACACGGTTCATACTGGCACAATACCCTGAATTCCAACTACTACCTCCAACTCTTCTTTCACTCCTCCAGTTCAAGCTGGCACTCTTCCTGTCGCTAGTTCAAGCTGGCACTGTTCCATCTCCTAGTTCAAGCTGGCACTCTTCCATCTCCTAGTTCAAACTGGCACTGTTCCATCTCCTAGTTCAAACTGGCACTCTTCCATCTCCTAGTTCAAGCTGGCACTCTTCCATCTCCTAGTTCAAACTGGCACTGTTCCATCTCCTAGTTCAAACTGGCACTGTTCCATCTCCTAGTTCAAGCTGGCACTCTTCCATCTCCTAGTTCAAACTGGCACTGTTCCATCTCCTAGTTCAAGCTGGCATTCTTCCATCTCTTGTTTCAAGCTGGCACTCTTCCATCCCCTAGTTGAATCTGGCACTCTCCTATCTCCTAGTTCAAGGTGGTACCCGTCCTGTCCCTAGTTCAAGCTGGCACTCTTCCATCTCCTAGTTGAATCTGGCACTCTCCTATCTCCTAGTTCAAGGTGGTACCCGTCCTGTCCCTAGTTCAAGCTGGCAATCTTCTATCCCCTAGTTCAAGCTGGCACTCTTCCATCCCCTGGTTCAAGCTGGCACTGTTTCATCTCCTGTGTCAAACTGGCACCCGTCCTGTCCCTAGTTCAAGCTGGCATTCTTCCTGTCCCTAGTTCAAGCTAGCACTCTTCTGTGTCCTGTTTCAAGCGGGCACTCTTCCAACACCTCGTTCAAGCTGGCAATCTTCTGTCTACTAATTTAAGCTGACACTCTTCCGGTCCCTAGTTCAAGCTGGCACTCTTCCTTCTCCTGTTCAAGGTGGCAATCTTCCATCTCCAAGTTCAAGCTGGCACTCTTCCATCTCCTCGTTCAAAATGGCACTCTTCCATCTCCTAGTTCAAAATGGCACTCTTCCATCTCCTAGTTCAAGGCGGCACTCTTCCATCCCCTAGTTCAAGCTGGTACTCTTTCATCTCATGCTTCAAGATGGCACTTTTCCGTCTCCTACCTCAAGCTGGCAATCATCCATCCCTTAGCTCAAGCAGGCTCTCTTCTATCCCTTAGTTCAAGCTGGCACTCTGCCATCTCCTCGTTCAAGCTGGCGCGCTTCCTGTCCCTAGTTCAAGCTGGCACTCTTCCATCTCCTAGCTCAAGCTGGCACTCTTCCATCTCCTAGTTCAAGCTGGCACTCTTCCATCTCTTCCACAGAAGGTTGTTGAGGCCAGTTCGCTAAATATATTCAAAAGGGAGTTAGATATAACACTCACAACTAAGGGGATCAAGGGGTATGGCGAGAAAGCAGGAATGGGGTACTGAGGTAGCATGTTCAGCCATGAACGCATTGAATGGCGGTGCAGGCTCGAAGGACCGAATGGTCTACTCCTGCACCTATTTTCTATGTTTCTATGTTTCTATGTTTCTATCTCCTAGCTCAAGCTGGCACTCTTCCATCTCCTAGTTCGAGCTGGCACTCTTCCATCCTCTAGTTCAAGCTGGCACTCTTCCATCTCCTAGTTCAAGCTGGCAATCTTCCATCTCCTAGTTCAAGCTGGCACTCTTCCATCCCCTGGTTCAAGCTGGCACTCTTCCATCCCCTGGTTCAAGCTGGCACTCTTCCATCCCCTGGTTCAAGCTGGCACTGTTTCATCTCCTGTGTCAAACTGGCACCCGTCCTGTCCCTAGTTCAAGCTGGCATTCTTCTTGTCCCTAGTTCAAGCTAGCACTCTTCTGTGTCCTGTTTCAAGCGGGCACTCTTCCAACTCCTCGTTCAAGCTGGCAATCTTCTGTCTACTAATTTAAGCTGACACTCTTCCTGTCCCTAGTTCAAGCTGGCACTCTTCCTTCTCCTGTTTCCAGCTGGCACTCTTCCATCTCCTAGTTCAAGCTGGCACTTTTCCATTTTCTAGTTCAAGCTGGCACTCTTCCATCTCCTGTTCAAGGTGGCACTCTTCCATCTCCTGTTTCCAGCTTTCACTCTTCCATCTCCTAGTTCAAGCTGGCACTCTTCCATTTTCTAGTTCAAGCTGGCACTCTTCCATTTTCTAGTTCAAGCTGGCACTCTTCCATCTCCTAGTTCAAGCTGGCACTCTTCCATCTCCTAGTTCAAGCTGGCACTCTTCCATTTTCTAGTTCAAGCTGGCACTCTTCCATTTTCTAGTTCAAGCTGGCACTCTTCCATCTCCTAGTTCAAGCTGGCACTCTTCCATCCTCTATTTCAAGCTGGCACTCTTCCTTTTTCTAATTCAAGCTGGCAATCTTCCTGTCCCTAGTTCAAGCTGCCACTCTTCCGTCTCCTTGTGCAAGCTGTCACTCTTCTATCTCCTAGCTCAATCTGGCACTCTTTCATCTCATGCTTCAATCTGGCACTCTTCTATCCCCTAGTTCAAGCTGGCACTCTTCCATCTCCGAGTTCAAGCTGGCACTCTTCTATCCCCTAGTTCAAGCTGGCACTCTTCCATCTCCTAGTTCAAGCTGGCACTCTACCATCTCCTAGTTCAAGTTGGCACTCTTCCATCTCCTAGTTCAAGCTGGCACTCTACCATCTCTTGTTCAAGTTGGCACTCTTCCATCTCCTAGTTCAAGCTGGCACTCTTCCATCTCCGAGTTCAAGCTGGCACTCTACCATCTCCTAGTTCAAGTTGGCACTCTTCCATCTCCTAGTTCAAGCTGGCACTCTTCCATCTCCTAGTTCAAGCTGCCAATCTTCCATCGCCTAGTTCCAGCTGGCACTCTTCCATCTACTAGTTCAAGCTGGCACTCTTCCATCTCCTAGTTCAAACTGGCACTCTTGCATCACCTAGTTCAAGCTGGCACTCTTCCATCTCCTAGTTCAAGCTGGCACTCTTCCATCTCCTAGTTCAAGCTGGCACTCTTCCATCTCCTAGTTCAAGCTGGCACTCATCCATCACCTAGTTCAAGCAGGCTCTCTTCTATCCCCTAGTTCAAGCTGGCACTCTTCTATCCCCTAGTTCAAGCTGGCACTCTTCCATCTCCTAGTTCAAGCTGGCACTCATCCATCTCCTAGTTCAAGCTGGCACTCTTCCATCTCATAGTTCAAGCTGGCACTCATCCATCTCCTAGTTCAAGCTGGCACTCTTCCATCTCCTAGTTCAAGCTGGCACTCTTCCATCTCCTAGTTCAAGTTGGCACTCTTCCATCTCCTAGTTCAAGCTGGCACTCTTCCATCCCCTAGATCAAGCTGGCACTCTTCCATCCCCTAGTTCAAGCTGCCACTCTTCCATCCCCTAGTTCAAGCTGGCACTCTTCCATCTCCTAGTTCAAGTTGGCACTCTTCCATCTCCTAGTTCAAGCTGGCACTCTTCCATCCCCTAGATCAAGCTGGCACTCTTCCATCCCCTAGTTCAAGCTGGCACTCTTCTATCCCCTAGTTCAAGCTTGTACTCTTTCATCTCATGCTTCAAGCTGGCACTCTTCTGTCTCCGACCTCAAGCTGGCACTCATCCATCTCCTAGTTTAAGCTGGCAGTCTTCTAACCCCTAGATCAAGCTGGCACTCTTCCATCTCCTAGTTCAAGCTGGCACTCTTCCGTCTCATCCTTCAAGTTGCCAATTTTCCATCCCCTAGTTCAAGCTGGTGCTTTTCTATCCTCTAGTGCAAGCTGGCACTCTTCCTTCTCCTGTTCAACTTGGCAATCTTCAATCTCCTAGTTCAAGCTGGCACTATTCCATCCCCTAGTGCAACCTGGCACTCTTCCATCTCCTAGTTCAAGCAGGCACTCTTCCATCCCCTAGTTCAAGCTGGCACACTTTCATCTCCTGCTTCAAGCTGGCACTCTTCCATCCCCTAGTTCAAGCTGGCACACTTTCATCTCCTGCTTCAAGTAGGCACTCTTCCATCCCCTAGTTCAAGCTGGCACACTTTCATCTCCTGCTTCAAGCTGGCACTCTTCTATCTCCTCGTTCAAGGCGGCACTCTTCCATCCCCTAGTTCAAGCTGGTACTCTTTCATCTCATGCTTCAAGATGGCACTCTTCCGTCTCCTACCTCAAGCTGGCACTCATCCATCTCCTAGTTCAAGCAGGCTCTCTTCTATCCCTTAGTTCAAGCTGGCACTCTGCCATCTCCTAGTTCAAGCTGGAATTCCTCCATCTCCCAGTTCAAGCTGGCGCGCTTCCTGTCCCTAGTTCAAGCTGGCACTCTTCCATCTCCTAGCTCAAGCAGGCACTCTTCCATCTCCTCGTTCAAGCTGGCACTCTTCCATCTCCTAGCTCAAGCTGGCACTCTTCCATCTCCTACTTCAAGCTGGCACTCTTCCATCTCCTAGCTCAAGCTGGCACTCTTCCATCTCCTAGTTCAAGCAGGCACTCTTCCATCTTCTAGTTCAAGCTGGCACTCATCCATCTCCTACTTCAAGCTGGCACTCTTCTATCCCCTAGTTCAAGCTGGCACTCTTCTATCTACTAGTTCAAGCTGGCACTCTTCCATCTCCTACTTCAAGCTGGCACTCTTCCATCTCCTACTTCAAATGGCACTCTTCCCTCTCCCAGTTCAAGGCGGCACTCTTCCATCCCCTAGTTAAAGCTGGTACTCTTTCATCTCATACTTCAAGCTGGCACTCTTCCGTCTCCTACCTCAAGCTGGCACTCATCCATCACCTAGTTCAAGCAGGCTCTCTTCTATCCCCTAGATCAAGCTGGCACTATGCCATCTCCTAGTTCAAGCTGAAATTCTTCCATCTCCTAGTTCAAGCTAACACTCTTCCGTCTCATCCTAAAGCTGCCAATTTTCCATCCCCTAGTTCAAGCTGGTGCTTTTCTATCCTCTAGTTCAAGCTGGAACTCTTCCTTCTCCTGTTCAAGGTGGCAATCTTCAATCTCCTAGTTCAAGCTGGCACTCTTCCATCCCCTAGTTCAAGCTGTCACACTTTCATCTCCTGCTTCAAGCTGGCACTCTTCCATCCCCTAGTTTAAGCAGGCACTCTTCCATCTCCTAGTTCAAGCTGGCACTCTTCCATCCCCTAGTTCAAGCTGGCACTCTTCCATCTCCTAGTTCAAGCTGGCACACTTCCATCTCCTAGTTCAAGCAGGCACTCTTCCATCTCTTAGTTCAAGCTGGCACTCTTCCATCTCCTAGTTCAAGCAGGCACTCTTCCATCTTCTAGTTCAAGCTGGCACTCTTCCATCTTCTAGTTCAAGCTGGCACTCTTCCATCTTCTAGTTCAAGCTGGCACTCTTCCATCTCCTAGTTCAAGCTGGCACTCTTCCATCTCCTAGTTCAAGCAGGCACTCTTCCATCTTCTAGTTCAAGCTGGCACTCTTCCATCCCCTAGTTTAAGCTGGTACTCTTTCATCTCATACTTCAAGCAGGCTCTCTTCTATCCCCTAGATCAAGCTGGCATTTTGCCATCTCCTCGTTCAAGCTGAAATTCTTCCATCTCCTAGTTCAAGCTAACACTCTTCCATCTCATCCTTCAAGCTGCCAATTTTCCATCCCCTAGTTCAAGCTGGTGCTTTTCTATCCACTAGTTCAAGCTGGAACTCTTCCTTCTCCTGTTCAAGGTGGCAATCTTCAATCTCCTAGTTCAAGCTGGCACTCTTCCATCCCCTAGTTCAATCTGGCACACTTTCATCTCCTGCTTCAAGCTGGCACTCTTCCATCCCCTAGTTTAAGCAGGCACTCTTCCATCTCCTAGCTCAAGCTGGCACTCTTCCATCTCCTAGTTCAAGCTGGCACTCTTCCATCTCCTAGCTCAAGCTGGCACTCTTCCATCTCCTAGTTCGAGCTGGCACTCTTCCATCCTCTAGTTCAAGCTGGCACTCTTCCATCTCCTAGTTCAAGCTGGCAATCTTCCATCTCCTAGTTCAAGCTGGCACTCTTCCATCCCCTGGTTCAAGCTGGCACTCTTCCATCCCCTGGTTCAAGCTGGCACTCTTCCATCCCCTGGTTCAAGCTGGCACTGTTTCATCTCCTGTGTCAAACTGGCACCCGTCCTGTCCCTAGTTCAAGCTGGCATTCTTCTTGTCCCTAGTTCAAGCTAGCACTCTTCTGTGTCCTGTTTCAAGCGGGCACTCTTCCAACTCCTCGTTCAAGCTGGCAATCTTCTGTCTACTATTTTAAGCTGACACTCTTCCTGTCCCTAGTTCAAGCTGGCACTCTTCCTTCTCCTGTTTCCAGCTGGCACTCTTCCATCTCCTAGTTCAAGCTGGCACTTTTCCATTTTCTAGTTCAAGCTGGCACTCTTCCATCTCCTGTTCAAGGTGGCACTCTTCCATCTCCTGTTTCCAGCTGGCACTCTTCCATCTCCTAGTTCAAGCTGGCACTCTTCCATTTTCTAGTTCAAGCTGGCACTCTTCCATTTTCTAGTTCAAGCTGGCACTCTTCCATCTCCTAGTTCAAGCTGGCACTCTTCCATCTCCTAGTTCAAGCTGGCACTCTTCCATTTTCTAGTTCAAGCTGGCACTCTTCCATTTTCTAGTTCAAGCTGGCACTCTTCCATCTCCTAGTTCAAGCTGGCACTCTTCCATCCTCTATTTCAAGCTGGCACTCTTCCTTTTTCTAATTCAAGCTGGCAATCTTCCTGTCCCTAGTTCAAGCTGCCACTCTTCCGTCTCCTTGTGCAAGCTGTCACTCTTCTATCTCCTAGCTCAATCTGGCACTCTTTCATCTCATGCTTCAATCTGGCACTCTTCTATCCCCTAGTTCAAGCTGGCACTCTTCCATCTCCGAGTTCAAGCTGGCACTCTTCTATCCCCTAGTTCAAGCTGGCACTCTTCCATCTCCTAGTTCAAGCTGGCACTCTACCATCTCCTAGTTCAAGTTGGCACTCTTCCATCTCCTAGTTCAAGCTGGCACTCTACCATCTCTTGTTCAAGTTGGCACTCTTCCATCTCCTAGTTCAAGCTGGCACTCTTCCATCTCCGAGTTCAAGCTGGCACTCTACCATCTCCTAGTTCAAGTTGGCACTCTTCCATCTCCTAGTTCAAGCTGGCACTCTTCCATCTCCTAGTTCAAGCTGCCAATCTTCCATCGCCTAGTTCCAGCTGGCACTCTTCCATCTACTAGTTCAAGCTGGCACTCTTCCATCTCCTAGTTCAAACTGGCACTCTTGCATCACCTAGTTCAAGCTGGCACTCTTCCATCTTCTAGTTCAAGCTGGCACTCTTCCATCTCCTAGTTCAAGCTGGCACTCTTCCATCTCCTAGTTCAAGCTGGCACTCATCCATCACCTAGTTCAAGCAGGCTCTCTTCTATCCCCTAGTTCAAGCTGGCACTCTTCTATCCCCTAGTTCAAGCTGGCACTCTTCCATCTCCTAGTTCAAGCTGGCACTCATCCATCTCCTAGTTCAAGCTGGCACTCTTCCATCTCCTAGTTCAAGCTGGCACTCATCCATCTCCTAGTTCAAGCTGGCACTCTTCCATCTCCTAGTTCAAGCTGGCACTCTTCCATCCCCTAGTTCAAGCTGGCACTCTTCCATCTCCTAGTTCAAGTTGGCACGCTTCCATCTCCTAGTTCAAGCTGGCAGTCTTCCATCCCCTAGATCAAGCTGGCACTCTTCCATCCCCTAGTTCAAGCTGCCACTCTTCCATCCCCTAGTTCAAGCTGGCACTCTTCCATCTCCTAGTTCAAGTTGGCACTCTTCCATCTCCTAGTTCAAGCTGGCACTCTTCCATCCCCTAGATCAAGCTGGCACTCTTCCATCCCCTAGTTCAAGCTGGCACTCTTCTATCCCCTAGTTCAAGCTGGTACTCTTTCATCTCATGCTTCAAGCTGGCACTCTTCTGTCTCTGACCTCAAGCTGGCACTCATCCATCTCCTAGTTTAAGCTGGCAGTCTTCTAACCCCTAGATCAAGCTGGCACTCTTCCATCTCCTAGTTCAAGCTGGCACTCTTCTGTCTCATCCTTCAAGTTGCCAATTTTCCATCCCCTAGTTCAAGCTGGTGCTTTTCTATCCTCTAGTGCAAGCTGGCACTCTTCCTTCTCCTGTCAACTTGGCAATCTTCAATCTCCTAGTTCAAGCTGGCACTATTCCATCCCCTAGTGCAACCTGGCACTCTTCCATCTCCTAGTTCAAACAGGCACTCTTCCATCCCCTAGTTCAAGCTGGCACACTTTCATCTCCTGCTTCAAGCTGGCACTCTTCCATCCCCTAGTTCAAGCTGGCACACTTTCATCTCCTGCTTCAAGTAGGCACTCTTCCATCCCCTAGTTCAAGCTGGCACACTTTCATCTCCTGCTTCAAGCTGGCACTCTTCCATCTCCTAGTTCAATCTGGCACTCTTCTATCTCCTCGTTCAAGGCGGTACTCTTCCATCCCCTAGTTCAAGCTGGTACTCTTTCATCTCATGCTTCAAGATGGCACTCTTCCGTCTCCTACCTCAAGCTGGCACTCATCCATCTCCTAGTTCAAGCAGGCTCTCCTCTATCCCTTAGTTCAAGCTGGCACTCTGCCATCTCCTAGTTCAAGCTGGAATTCCTCCATCTCCCAGTTCAAGCTGGCGCGCTTCCTGTCCCTAGTTCAAGCTGGCACTCTTCCATCTCCTAGTTTAAGCTGGCAGTCTTCTAACCCCTAGATCAAGCTGGCACTCTTCCATCTCCTAGTTCAAGCTGGCACTCTTCCGTCTCATCCTTCAAGTTGCCAATTTTCCATCCCCTAGTTCAAGCTGGTGCTTTTCTATCCTCTAGTGCAAGCTGGCACTCTTCCTTCTCCTGTTCAACTTGGCAATTTTCAATCTCCTAGTTCAAGCTGGCACTATTCCATCCCCTAGTGCAACCTGGCACTCTTCCATCTCCTAGTTCAAACAGGCACTCTTCCATCCCCTAGTTCAAGCTGGCACACTTTCATCTCCTGCTTCAAGCTGGCACTCTTCCATCCCCTAGTTCAAGCTGGCACACTTTCATCTCCTGCTTCAAGTAGGCACTCTTCCATCCCCTAGTTCAAGCTGGCACACTTTCATCTCCTGCTTCAAGCTGGCACTCTTCCATCTCCTAGTTCAATCTGGCACTCTTCTATCTCCTCGTTCAAGGCGGTACTCTTCCATCCCCTAGTTCAAGCTGGTACTCTTTCATCTCATGCTTCAAGATGGCACTCTTCCGTCTCCTACCTCAAGCTGGCACTCATCCATCTCCTAGTTCAAGCAGGCTCTCTTCTATCCCTTAGTTCAAGCTGGCACTCTGCCATCTCCTAGTTCAAGCTGGAATTCCTCCATCTCCCAGTTCAAGCTGGCGCGCTTCCTGTCCCTAGTTCAAGCTGGCACTCTTCCATCTCCTAGCTCAAGCAGGCACTCTTCCATCTCCTCGTTCAAGCTGGCACTCTTCCATCTCCTAGCTCAAGCTGGCACTCTTCCATCTCCTACTTCAAGCTGGCACTCTTCCATCTCCTAGCTCAAGCTGGCACTCTTCCATCTCCTAGTTCAAGCAGGCACTCTTCCATCTTCTAGTTCAAGCTGGCACTCATCCATCTCCTACTTCAAGCTGGCACTCTTCTATCCCCTAGTTCAAGCTGGCACTCTTCTATCTACTAGTTCAAGCTGGCACTCTTCCATCTCCTACTTCAAGCTGGCACTCTTCCATCTCCTACTTCAAATGGCACTCTTCCCTCTCCCAGTTCAAGGCGGCACTCTTCCATCCCCTAGTTAAAGCTGGTACTCTTTCATCTCATACTTCAAGCTGGCACTCTTCCGTCTCCTACCTCAAGCTGGCACTCATCCATCACCTAGTTCAAGCAGGCTCTCTTCTATCCCCTAGATCAAGCTGGCACTATGCCATCTCCTAGTTCAAGCTGAAATTCTTCCATCTCCTAGTTCAAGCTAACACTCTTCCGTCTCATCCTAAAGCTGCCAATTTTCCATCCCCTAGTTCAAGCTGGTGCTTTTCTATCCTCTAGTTCAAGCTGGAACTCTTCCTTCTCCTGTTCAAGGTGGTAATCTTCAATCTCCTAGTTCAAGCTGGCACTCTTCCATCCCCTAGTTCAAGCTGTCACACTTTCATCTCCTGCTTCAAGCTGGCACTCTTCCATCCCCTAGTTTAAGCAGGCACTCTTCCATCTCCTAGTTCAAGCTGGCACTCTTCCATCCCCTAGTTCAAGCTGGCACTCTTCCATCTCCTAGTTCAAGCTGGCACACTTCCATCTCCTAGTTCAAGCAGGCACTCTTCCATCTCTTAGTTCAAGCTGGCACTCTTCCATCTCCTAGTTCAAGCAGGCACTCTTCCATCTTCTAGTTCAAGCTGGCACTCTTCCATCTTCTAGTTCAAGCTGGCACTCTTCCATCTTCTAGTTCAAGCTGGCACTCTTCCATCTCCTAGTTCAAGCTGGCACTCTTCCATCTCCTAGTTCAAGCAGGCACTCTTCCATCTTCTAGTTCAAGCTGGCACTCTTCCATCCCCTAGTTTAAGCTGGTACTCTTTCATCTCATACTTCAAGCAGGCTCTCTTCTATCCCCTAGATCAAGCTGGCATTTTGCCATCTCCTCGTTCAAGCTGAAATTCTTCCATCTCCTAGTTCAAGCTAACACTCTTCCATCTCATCCTTCAAGCTGCCAATTTTCCATCCCCTAGTTCAAGCTGGTGCTTTTCTATCCTCTAGTTCAAGCTGGAACTCTTCCTTCTCCTGTTCAAGGTGGCAATCTTCAATCTCCTAGTTCAAGCTGGCACTCTTCCATCCCCTAGTTCAATCTGGCACACTTTCATCTCCTGCTTCAAGCTGGCACTCTTCCATCCCCTAGTTTAAGCAGGCACTCTTCCATCTCCTAGCTCAAGCTGGCACTCTTCCATCTCCTAGTTCAAGCTGGCACTCTTCCATCTCCTAGCTCAAGCTGGCACTCTTCCATCTCCTAGTTCGAGCTGGCACTCTTCCATCCTCTAGTTCAAGCTGGCACTCTTCCATCTCCTAGTTCAAGCTGGCAATCTTCCATCTCCTAGTTCAAGCTGGCACTCTTCCATCCCCTGGTTCAAGCTGGCACTCTTCCATCCCCTGGTTCAAGCTGGCACTCTTCCATCCCCTGGTTCAAGCTGGCACTGTTTCATCTCCTGTGTCAAACTGGCACCCGTCCTGTCCCTAGTTCAAGCTGGCATTCTTCTTGTCCCTAGTTCAAGCTAGCACTCTTCTGTGTCCTGTTTCAAGCGGGCACTCTTCCAACTCCTCGTTCAAGCTGGCAATCTTCTGTCTACTAATTTAAGCTGACACTCTTCCTGTCCCTAGTTCAAGCTGGCACTCTTCCTTCTCCTGTTTCCAGCTGGCACTCTTCCATCTCCTAGTTCAAGCTGGCACTTTTCCATTTTCTAGTTCAAGCTGGCACTCTTCCATCTCCTGTTCAAGGTGGCACTGTTCCATCTCCTGTTTCCAGCTGGCACTCTTCCATCTCCTAGTTCAAGCTGGCACTCTTCCATTTTCTAGTTCAAGCTGGCACTCTTCCATTTTCTAGTTCAAGCTGGCACTCTTCCATCTCCTAGTTCAAGCTGGCACTCTTCCATCTCCTAGTTCAAGCTGGCACTCTTCCATTTTCTAGTTCAAGCTGGCACTCTTCCATTTTCTAGTTCAAGCTGGCACTCTTCCATCTCCTAGTTCAAGCTGGCACTCTTCCATCCTCTATTTCAAGCTGGCACTCTTCCTTTTTCTAATTCAAGCTGGCAATCTTCCTGTCCCTAGTTCAAGCTGCCACTCTTCCGTCTCCTTGTGCAAGCTGTCACTCTTCTATCTCCTAGCTCAATCTGGCACTCTTTCATCTCATGCTTCAATCTGGCACTCTTCTATCCCCTAGTTCAAGCTGGCACTCTTCCATCTCCGAGTTCAAGCTGGCACTCTTCTATCCCCTAGTTCAAGCTGGCACTCTTCCATCTCCTAGTTCAAGCTGGCACTCTACCATCTCCTAGTTCAAGTTGGCACTCTTCCATCTCCTAGTTCAAGCTGGCACTCTACCATCTCTTGTTCAAGTTGGCACTCTTCCATCTCCTAGTTCAAGCTGGCACTCTTCCATCTCCGAGTTCAAGCTGGCACTCTACCATCTCCTAGTTCAAGTTGGCACTCTTCCATCTCCTAGTTCAAGCTGGCACTCTTCCATCTCCTAGTTCAAGCTGCCAATCTTCCATCGCCTAGTTCCAGCTGGCACTCTTCCATCTACTAGTTCAAGCTGGCACTCTTCCATCTCCTAGTTCAAACTGGCACTCTTGCATCACCTAGTTCAAGCTGGCACTCTTCCATCTTCTAGTTCAAGCTGGCACTCTTCCATCTCCTAGTTCAAGCTGGCACTCTTCCATCTCCTAGTTCAAGCTGGCACTCATCCATCACCTAGTTCAAGCAGGCTCTCTTCTATCCCCTAGTTCAAGCTGGCACTCTTCTATCCCCTAGTTCAAGCTGGCACTCTTCCATCTCCTAGTTCAAGCTGGCACTCATCCATCTCCTAGTTCAAGCTGGCACTCTTCCATCTCCTAGTTCAAGCTGGCACTCATCCATCTCCTAGTTCAAGCTGGCACTCTTCCATCTCCTAGTTCAAGCTGGCACTCTTCCATCCCCTAGTTCAAGCTGGCACTCTTCCATCTCCTAGTTCAAGTTGGCACTCTTCCATCTCCTAGTTCAAGCTGGCAGTCTTCCATCCCCTAGATCAAGCTGGCACTCTTCCATCCCCTAGTTCAAGCTGCCACTCTTCCATCCCCTAGTTCAAGCTGGCACTCTTCCATCTCCTAGTTCAAGTTGGCACTCTTCCATCTCCTAGTTCAAGCTGGCACTCTTCCATCCCCTAGATCAAGCTGGCACTCTTCCATCCCCTAGTTCAAGCTGGCACTCTTCTATCCCCTAGTTCAAGCTGGTACTCTTTCATCTCATGCTTCAAGCTGGCACTCTTCTGTCTCTGACCTCAAGCTGGCACTCATCCATCTCCTAGTTTAAGCTGGCAGTCTTCTAACCCCTAGATCAAGCTGGCACTCTTCCATCTCCTAGTTCAAGCTGGCACTCTTCTGTCTCATCCTTCAAGTTGCCAATTTTCCATCCCCTAGTTCAAGCTGGTGCTTTTCTATCCTCTAGTGCAAGCTGGCACTCTTCCTTCTCCTGTTCAACTTGGCAATCTTCAATCTCCTAGTTCAAGCTGGCACTATTCCATCCCCTAGTGCAACCTGGCACTCTTCCATCTCCTAGTTCAAACAGGCACTCTTCCATCCCCTAGTTCAAGCTGGCACACTTTCATCTCCTGCTTCAAGCTGGCACTCTTCCATCCCCTAGTTCAAGCTGGCACACTTTCATCTCCTGCTTCAAGTAGGCACTCTTCCATCCCCTAGTTCAAGCTGGCACACTTTCATCTCCTGCTTCAAGCTGGCACTCTTCCATCTCCTAGTTCAATCTGGCACTCTTCTATCTCCTCGTTCAAGGCGGTACTCTTCCATCCCCTAGTTCAAGCTGGTACTCTTTCATCTCATGCTTCAAGATGGCACTCTTCCGTCTCCTACCTCAAGCTGGCACTCATCCATCTCCTAGTTCAAGCAGGCTCTCCTCTATCCCTTAGTTCAAGCTGGCACTCTGCCATCTCCTAGTTCAAGCTGGAATTCCTCCATCTCCCAGTTCAAGCTGGCGCGCTTCCTGTCCCTAGTTCAAGCTGGCACTCTTCCATCTCCTAGCTCAAGCAGGCACTCTTCCATCTCCTCGTTCAAGCTGGCACTCTTCCATCTCCTAGCTCAAGCTGGCACTCTTCCATCTCCTACTTCAAGCTGGCACTCTTCCATCTCCTAGCTCAAGCTGGCACTCTTCCATCTCCTAGTTCAAGCAGGCACTCTTCCATCTTCTAGTTCAAGCTGGCACTCATCCATCTCCTACTTCAAGCTGGCACTCTTCTATCCCCTAGTTCAAGCTGGCACTCTTCTATCTACTAGTTCAAGCTGGCACTCTTCCATCTCCTACTTCAAGCTGGCACTCTTCCATCTCCTACTTCAAATGGCACTCTTCCCTCTCCCAGTTCAAGGCGGCACTCTTCCATCCCCTAGTTAAAGCTGGTACTCTTTCATCTCATACTTCAAGCTGGCACTCTTCCGTCTCCTACCTCAAGCTGGCACTCATCCATCACCTAGTTCAAGCAGGCTCTCTTCTATCCCCTAGATCAAGCTGGCACTATGCCATCTCCTAGTTCAAGCTGAAATTCTTCCATCTCCTAGTTCAAGCTAACACTCTTCCGTCTCATCCTAAAGCTGCCAATTTTCCATCCCCTAGTTCAAGCTGGTGCTTTTCTATCCTCTAGTTCAAGCTGGAACTCTTCCTTCTCCTGTTCAAGGTGGCAATCTTCAATCTCCTAGTTCAAGCTGGCACTCTTCCATCCCCTAGTTCAAGCTGGCACACTTTCATCTCCTGCTTCAAGCTGGCACTCTTCCATCCCCTAGTTTAAGCAGGCACTCTTCCATCTCCTAGTTCAAGCTGGCACTCTTCCATCTCCTAGTTCAAGCAGGCACTCTTCCATCTTCTAGTTCAAGCTGGCACTCTTCCATCCCCTAGTTCAAGCTGGTACTCTTTCATCTCATACTTCAAGCAGGCTCTCTTCTATCCCCTAGATCAAGCTGGCATTTTGCCATCTCCTAGTTCAAGCTGAAATTCTTCCATCTCCTAGTTCAAGCTAACACTCTTCCATCTCATCCTTCAAGCTGCCAATTTTCCATCCCCTAGTTCAAGCTGGTGCTTTTCTATCCTCTAGTTCAAGCTGGAACTCTTCCTTCTCCTGTTCAAGGTGGCAATCTTCAATCTCCTTGTTCAAGCTGGCACTCTTCCATCCCCTAGTTCAATCTGGCACACTTTCATCTCCTGCTTCAAGCTGGCACTCTTCCATCCCCTAGTTTAAGCAGGCACTCTTCTATCTCCTAGTTGAAGCTGGCACTCTGCCATCTCCTAGTTCAAGCTGGAATTCCTCCATCTCCTAGTTCAAGCTGGCGCGCTTCCTGTCCCTAGTTCAAGCTGGCACTCTTCCATCTCCGGGTTCAAGCTGGCACTCTTCCATCTCCTAGTTCAAGCTAACAATCTTCCGTCTCATCCTTCAAGCTGCCAATTTTCCAACCCCTACTTCAAGCTGGTGCTTTTCTATCCTCTATTTCAAGCTGGCACTCTTCCTTCTCCTGTTCAAGGTGGCAATCTTCAATCTCCTAGTTCAAGCTGGCACTGTTCAAGTCCCTAGTTCAAGCTGGCACTCTTCCATCTCCTAGTTCAAGATGGCACTCATCCATCCCCTAGTTCAAGCAGGCACTCTTCTATCCCTTAGTTCAAGCTGGCACACTTTCATCTCCTGCTTCAAGCTGGCACTCTTCCATCCCCTAGTTTAAGCAGGCACTCTTCTATCCCCTAGTTCAAGCTGGCACACTTTCATCTCCTGCTTCAAGCTGGCACTCTTCCATCTCCTAGTTCAAGCTGGCACTCTTCCATCTCCTACTTCAAGCTGGCACTCATCCATCCCCTAGTTCAAGCTGGCACTCTTCCATCTCCTAGTTCAAGCTGGTGCTCTTCCGGTCCCTAGTTCAAGCTGGCAGTCTTCCATCTTCTTGTTCAAGCTAACACTCTTCTGTCTCATCCTTCAAGCTGCCATTTTTCCATCCCCTAGTTCAAGCTGGCACTCTTCCTTCTCCTGTTCAAGGTGGCAATCTTCAATCCCCTAGTTCAAGCTGGCACTCTTCCATTTCCTAATTCAAGCTGGCACTCTTCCATCGCCTAGTTCAAGCTGGCACTCTTCCATTTCCTAGTTCAAGCTGGCACTCTTCCATCTCCTAGTTGAAGTTGGCACTCTTCCATCTCCAAGTTGAAGCTGGCACTCTTCCATCTCCTAGTTCAAGCTGGCACCCTTCCATCTCCGAGTTGAAGCTGGCACTCTTCCATTTCCTAGTTCAAGCTGGCACTCTTCCATTTCCTAGTGCAAGCTGGCACCCTTCCATCTCCTAGTTGAAGCTAGCACCCTTCCATCTCATCCTTCAAGCTGCCAATTTTCCAATCCCTAGTTCAAGCGGGTGCTTTTCCATCCTGTAGTTCAATCTGGCACTCTTCTATCTCATTGATCAAGCTGGCACTCTTCCATCTCCTAGTTCAAGCTGGCACTCTTCCATCCCCAAGTGCAAGCGGGCGCTTTTCCATCCTCTAGTTCAATCTGGCACTCTTCTTCTCCTAGTTCAAGCTGGCACTCTTTCATCCTCTAGTTCAAGCTGGCACTCCTCCATCTCCTAGTTAAAAATTGCACTGTTCCATCCCCGAGTTCAAGCTGGCACTCTTCCATCTCAAAGTTCAAGCTGGGAATCTTCCTTGTCCTAGATCAAGCTGGCACCCTTCCATCTCCTAGTTCAAGGTTCCACTCTTCCATCTCCTGGTTCAAGCTGGCAATCTTCCTGTCCCTAGTTCAAGCTAGTACTCTTCCATCTCATCCTTCAAGCTGCCAATTTTCCATTTCCTTGTTCAAGCTGGCACTTTTCCATCGCCTAGTTCAAGCTGGCACATTTCCATCCCATAGTTCAAGCTGGCACTCTTCCATCTCCTAGTTCAAGCTGGCATTTTTCCATCACCTATTTCAAGCTGGCATTCTTCCATCTCCTAGTTCAAGCTGGCACTCTTCCATCTCCTAGTTCAAGTTGGCACTCTCCCATCTCCTAGCTCAAGCTGGCACTCTTCCATTACATGTTTCAAGATGGCACTCTTCCGTCTCATCCTTTAAGCTGCCAATTTTCCATCTCTTTGATCAAACTGGCACTCTCCTAACCCCACGTTCAAGCTGGCACTGTTCCATCTCCTAGTTCAAGCTGGCACTCTTCCATTACATGTTTCAAGATGGCACTCTTCGTCTCATCCTTCAAGCTGCCAATTTTCCATCTCTTTGATCAAGCTGGCACTCTCCTAACCCCACGTTCAAGCTGGCACTGTTCCATCTCCTAGTTCAAGCTGGCACTCTTCCATTACATGTTTCAAGATGGCACTCTTCCATCCTCTAGTTCAGGAAAGTATTCTTCCATCTCCTGGTTCAAGCTGGCAATCTTTCATCTCCTAGTTCAAGCTGGCACTCTTCCTGTCCCTAGTTCAAGCTGGCACTCTTCCATCTCCTGGTTCAAGCTGGCACTCTTCCATCTCCTAGTTCAAGCTGGCACTCTTCCATCTCCTAATTCAAGCTGGCACTCTTCCATCTCCTAGTTCAAGCTGGCACTCTTCCATCTCCTAATTCAAGCTGGCATTCTACCATCCCCTAGTTCAAGCTGGCACCCTTCCATCTCCTAGTTCAAGCTGGCACACTTCCATCACCTATTTCAAGCTGGCACTCTTCCAACTCCTAGTTCAAGCTGTCACTCTCCCATCTCCTAGCTCAAGCTGGCACTCTTCCATTACATGTTTCAAGACGGCACTCTTCCATCCTCTCGTTCAAGAAAGCACTCTTCCATGTCCTGGTTCAAGCTGGCACTCTTCCTGTCCCTAGTTCAAGCTAGCACTCTTCCAACTCCTAGTTCAAGCTGGCACTCTCCTGTCCCACAGTTCAAACTGGCAATCTTCCTGTCCCAAGTTCAAGCTGGCACGCTTCCTGTCGCTAGTTCAAGCTGGCACTCTTCCGTCTCATCCTTCAAGCTGACAATTTTCCATCACCCAGTTCAAGCAGGCACCCTTCCATCCCTTAGCTCAAGCTGGCACTCTTCCATCTCCTAGTTCAAGCTGGCACTCTTCCATCTCCTGCTTCAAGCTGGCACTCAACAACTCCTAGTTCAAGCTGGCACTCTTCCATCTCCTGGTTCAAGCTGGCAATCTTTCATCTCCTAGTTCAAGCTGGCACTCTTCCATCTCCTAGTTCAAGCTGGCAATCTTCTATCCCCTAGTTCAAGCTGGCACTCTTCCATTTCCAAGATCAAGCTGGCAACCTTCCTGTCCCAAGTTCAAGCTGGCACTCCTCCATTTCCTAGTTCAATCTGGCACTCTTCCATCTACTAGTTCAAGCTGGCACTCTTCCATCTCCTAGTTCAAGCTGGCACTCTTCCATCCCCTAATTCAAGCTGGCACTCTTCCATCCCCTAATTCAAGCTGGCACTCTTCCATCCCCTAATTCAAGCTGGCACTCTTCCATCTACTAGTTCAAGCTGGCACTCTTCCATCTTCTAGTTCAAGCTGGCACTCTTCCATCTCCTAGTTCAAGCTGGCACTCTTCCATCCCCTAATTCAAGCTGGCACTCTTCCATCTACTAGTTCAAGCTGGCACTCTTCCATCTCCTAGTTCAAGCTGGCACCCTTCCATCTCCTAGTTCAAGCTGGCACCCTTCCATCTCCTAGTTCAAGCTGGCACCCTTCCATCTCCTAGTTCAAGCTGGCACTCCTCCTTCTTCTAGTTCAAGCTGGCACATTTCCATCCCATAGTTCAAGCTGGCACATTTCCATCCCATAGTTCAAGCTGGCACTCTTCCATCTCCTAGTTCAAGCTGGCACTCTTCCTTCTTCTAGTTCAAGCTGGCACATTTCCATCCCATAGTTCAAGCTGGCACTCTTCCATCTCCTAGTTCAAGCTGGCACTCTTCCATCTCCTAGTTCAAGCTGGCACCCTTCCATCTTCTAGTTCAAGCTGGCACCCTTCCATCTCCTAGTTCAAGCTGGCACTCTTCCATCTCCTTGTTCAAGCTGGAACTGTTCCATCTCCTAGCTCAAGCTGGCACTCTTCCATCTCCTTGTTCAAGCTGGAACTGTTCCATCTCCTAGCTCAAGCTGGCACTCTTCCATCTCCTTGTTCAAGCTGGAACTGTTCCATCTCCTAGCTGAAGCTAGCACTCTTCCAACTCCTAGTTCAAGCTGGCACTCTTCCATTACATGTTTCAAGATGGCACTCTTCCGTCTCATCCTTCAAGCTGCCAATTTTCCATCCCCCAGTTCAAGCTGGCACTCTTCCATCTCCTAGTTCAAGCTGGCACTCTTCCAAGTCCTAGTTCAAGCTGGCACTTTTCCAACACCTAGTTCAAGCTGGCACTGTTATATCCCCTAGTTCAAGCTGGCACCCTTCCATCTACTAGTTCAAGCTGGCACTCTTCCGACTCCTAGTTCAAGCTGGCACTCTTCCATTTCCTAGTTCAAGCTGGCACTCTTCCAATTCCTAGTTCAAGCTGGCACTCTTCCATCTCCTTGTTCAAGCTGGCACTCTTCCAAATCCTAGTTCAAGCTGGCACTCTTCCGACTCCTAGTTCAAGCTGGCACTCTTCCAAATCCTAGTTCAAGCAGGCACTCTTCCATCTCCTTGTTCAAGCTGGCACTCTTCCATCTCCTTGTTCAAGCTGGCACTGTTCCATCCGCTAATTCAAGCTGGCACTCTTCCATCTCCTAGTACAAGCTGGCACTCTTCCATCTCCTAGTTCAAGCTGGCACTCTTCCATCTCCTAGTTCAAGCTGGCACTCTTCCAAATCCTAGTTCAAGCTGGCACTCTTCCATCTCCTTGTTCAAGCTGGCACTCTTCCATCTCCTTGTTCAAGCTGGCACTGTTCCATCCGCCAATTCAAGCTGGCACTCTTCCATCTCCTAGTACAAGCTGGCACTCTTCCATCTCCTAGTTCAAGCTGGCACTCTTCCATCTCCTAGTTCAAGCTGGCACTCTTCCATCTCCTAGTTCAAGCTGGCACTCTTCCATCTCCTAGTTCAAGCTGGCACTCTTCCTTCTTCTAGTTCAAGCTGGCACATTTCCATCCCATAGTTCAAGCTGGCACACTTCCATCCCATAGTTCAAGCTGGCACTCTTCCATCTCCTTGTTCAAGCTGGAACTGTTCCATCTCCTAGCTCAAGCTGGCACTCTTCCATCTCATTCTTTAAGCTGCCAATTTTCAATCCCCTTGTTCAAGCTGGCACTCTTCCATCTCCTAGTTCAAGCTGGCACTCTTCCATCTCCTAGTTCAAGCTGGCACTCTTCCTTCTTCTAGTTCAAGCTGGCACATTTCCATCCCATAGTTCAAGCTGGCACACTTCCATCCCATAGTTCAAGCTGGCACTCTTCCATCTCCTTGTTCAAGCTGGAACTGTTCCATCTCCTAGCTCAAGCTGGCACTCTTTCGTCTCATTCTTTAAGCTGCCAATTTTCAATCCCCTTGTTCAAGCTGGCACTCTTCCATCTCCTAATTCAAGCTGGCACTCTTCCATCTCCTAGTTCAAGCTGGCACTCTTCCATCTCCTAGTTCAAGCTGGAACTGTTCCATTTTCTTGTTCAAGCTGGAACTGTTCCATCTCCTAGTTCAAGCTGGCACTCAACAACGCCTAGTTCAAGCTGGCACTCTTCCAGCTCCTATTTCAAGCTGGCTCTCTTCCAACTCCTAGTTCTGATGCGGAGATGCCGGTGTTGGACTGGGGTGGACAAAAGTGAGAAGTCGCACAACACCAGGTTATAGTCCAACAGCTTTATTTGAAATCACAAGCTTTCGGTGCGCTGCTCCTTCACCTGACGAAGGAGCAGCGCTCCGAAAGCTTGTGATTTAAAATAAAGCTGTTGGACTATAACCTGGTGTTGTGCAACTCCTAGTTCAAGCTGGCACTCTTCCAACTCCTAGTTCAAGCTGTCACTCTTCCAACTCCTAGTTCAAGCTGGAACTGTTCCATCTCTTAGTTCAAGCTGTCACTCTTCCATCTCCTTGTTCAAGCTGGCTCTCTTCCATCTCCTAGTTCAAGCTGGCACTCTTCCATCTCCTTGTTCAAGCTGGCACCCTTCCATCTCCTATTTCAAGCTGCCACTCTTCCATCTCCTATTTCAAGCTGGCTCTCTTCCATCTCCTAGTTCAAGCTGGCACTCTTCCATCTCCTTGTTCAAGCTGGCACTCTTCCATCTCCTATTTCAAGCTGGCACTCTTCCATCTCCTAATTCAAGCTGGCTCTCTTCCATCTCCGAGTTGAAGCTGGCACTCTTCCATTACATGTTTCAAGCTGGCACGCTTCCATTACATGTTTCAAGATGGCACTCTTCCGTCTCATCCTTCAAGCTGCCAATTTTCCATCTCATTGATCAAGCTGGCACTCTCCTATCCCCACGTTCAAGCTGGCACTGTTCCATCTCCATTTTCAAGCTGGCAATCTTCCTGTCCCTAGTTCAAGCTGCCACTCTTCCGTCTCCTAGTTCAAGATGGCACTCTTCCATCCTCTAGTTCAAGAAAGCACTCTTCCATCCCCTAGTTCAAGCTGGCACTCTTCCTGTCCCTAGTTCAAGCTAGCACTCTTCCAACTCCTAGTTCAAGCTGGCACTCTCCTGTCCCACAGTTCAAACTGGCAATCTTCCTGTCCCAAGTTCAAGCTGGCACTCTTCCTGTCCCTAGTTCAAGCAGGCACCCTTCCATCCCTTAGCTCAAGCTGGCACTCTTCCATCTCCTAGTTCAAGCTGGCACTCTTCCAGCTCCTAGTTCAAGCTGGCACTCTTCCAACTCCTAGTTCTGATGCGGAGATGCCGGTGTTGGACTGGGGTGGACAAAAGTGAGAAGTCGCACAACACCAGGTTATAGCCCAACAGCTTTATTTGAAATCACAAGCTTTCGGTGCGCTGCTCCTTCACCTGACGAAGGAGCAGCGCTCCGAAAGCTTGTGATTTCAAATAAAGCTGTTGGACTATAACCTGGTGTTGTGCAACTCCTAGTTCAAGATGGCACTCTTCCAACTCCTAGTTCAAGCTGGCACTCTTCCGTCTCATCGTTCAAGCTGGCACTCTTCCATCTACTAGTTCAAGCTGGCACTCTTCCAACTCCTAGTTCAAGCTGGCACTCTTCCGTCTCATCGTTCAAGCTGGCACTCTTCCATCTACTAGTTCAAGCTGGCACTCTTCCATCTCCTTGTTCAAGCTGGCCCTCTTCCGTCTCATCGTTCAAGCTGGCACTCTTCCATCTCCTAGTTCAAGCTGGCACTCTTCCAACTCCTAGTTCAAGCTGGCACTCTTCCATCTCCTCGTTCAAGCTGGCACTCTTCCATCTCCTAGTTCAAGCTGGCACTCTTCCATCTACTAGTTCAAGCTGGCACTCTTCCGTCTCATCGTTCAAGCTAGCACTCTTCCATCTCCTAGTTCAAGCTGGCACTCTTCCATCTCCTAGTTCAAGCTGGCACTGTTCCATCGCCTAGTTCAAGCTGCCACTCTTCCATCCCCTAGTTCAAGCTGGCACGCTTCCATCTCCTAGTTTAAGCTGGCAATCTTCCTGTCCCTAGTACAAGCTGGCATTCTTCCGTCTCATCCTTCAAGCTGCCAATTTTCTTTCTCCTTGTTCAAGCTGGCACTCTTCCATCTCATAGTTCAAACTGGCGCCCTTCCATCTCCTGTTTCAAGCTGGCACTCTTCCATCCCCTAGTTTAGGCTGGTACTCCTCCACCTCCTAGTTTAAGATGGCACTCTTCGATCCCCTAGTTCAAGATGGCAGTCTTCCATCTCCTAGTTGAAGCTGGCACTCTTCCATATCCGAGTTCAAGCTGGCACTCTTCCTGTTCTAGTACAAGTTGGCACCCTTCCGTCTCATTTTTCAAGCTTCCAATTTTTCATCTCCTTGTTCAAGCTGGCACTCGTCCATCCCCCTGTTCAAGCTGGCACTCTTCCTTCTCCTAGTTCAAGCTGGCACTCTTCCATCCTCTAGTTCAAACTGGCACTCTTCCATCTCCTGTATCAAGATGGCAGTCTTCCATCCCCTAGTTCAGGATGGCAGTCTTCCATCTCCTAGTTCAAGCTGGCACTCTTCCGTCTCATCGGCACAAATAGAAATAAATGGGTTTGATCTGATAGCCATTGGAGAGACGTGGTTGCAAGGTGACCAAGGCTGGGAACTGAATATGCAGGGATATTTGACATTTTGGAAGGATAGGCAGAAAGGAAAAGGAGGTGGGGTAGCTCTGTTAATAAAGGATGAGATCACTGCAGTAGTGAGGAATGATATTGGCTCAGAAACTCAAGATGTAGAATCGGTTAGGGTGGAGATAAGAAATAGTAAGGGTAAGAAGTCACTGGTGGGAGTAGTATTTTGGCCCCCTAACAATAGCTATACTGTAGGACAGAGTATAAATCAAGAAATAATGGGGGCGTGTCAGAAAGGTAGTGCAATAATCATGGGCGATTTTAATCATCATATAGATCGGACAATCAAATTGGCAAGGGTAGCCTTGAGGACAAGTTCATAGAGTGTATTCGGGATGGTTTCTTAGAGCAATACGTTGAGGAACTAACCAGGGAGCAGGCTATTTTAGATCTGGTAATGTGTAATGAGACAGGATTAATTAATGATCTCATATTAAAGGATCCCCTAGGAAAGAGTGATCATAGCATGGTAGAATTTCAAATTCAGTTTGAGGATGAGAAACTTGGGTCTGAAACTAGTGTCCTAAACTTAAATAAAGGCAATTGCAAAGGTAAGAGGACAGAGTTGGCTAAAGTGGACTGGGAAAATAGATTAAAGGGTAAGACGGTAGATCAGCAGTGGCAGACATTTAAGGAGATATTTCATAAATCTCAGCAAAGGTATATTCCAGTGAGAAAGAAA
The DNA here is from genome assembly GCA_030390025.1 of Squalus acanthias. NCBI lineage: Eukaryota > Metazoa > Chordata > Chondrichthyes > Squaliformes > Squalidae > Squalus > Squalus acanthias. The sequence goes on along the minus strand of CM059425.1, from coordinate 232,875,307 downwards.
GGCTCTACGAGAAGGATGCACCATCCGTGGCTAACTGAAGAAGTTATGGATGGTATCAAATTGAAAGAAAAGGCATACAATGTTGCGATGATTAGTGGTAGGCTAGAGGATTGGGAAATTTTTAGAAACCAGTAAAGGATGACTAACTAACTAGCAAATAATATAAAAACAGACAGTAAGAGCTTCTACAGGTATATAAAAAGGAAGAGAGTAGCTAAAGCAAATATTGGTCCCTTAGAGGATGAGACTGAGGAATTAATAATGGGAAATAGAGAAATGGCAGAGACTCTAAACAATAATTTTGGATCGGTCTTCACGGTAGAAGACACTAAAAACATCCCAATAATAATAGATAATCAAGGGGCTATAGGGAGGGAGGAATTTGAAACAATCTCTATCACTAGAGAAAAAGTACTAGGCAAACTAATGGGGCTAAAGGCTGAAAAGTCCCCTGGACCTGATGGCCTGCATCCTAGGGTCTTAAAAGAAGTGGCTGCAGAGATAGTGGATGCGTAGCTTGTAATCTACCAAAATTCCCTGGATTCGGGAGAGGTCCCAGCAGATTGGAAAACCGCAAATGTACCGCCACTATTGAAGAAAGGAGGGAGACAGAAAGCAGGAACCTATAGGCCAGTTAGCCTAACATCTGTCATTGGGAAAATGCTGGAATCCATTATTAAGGAGGTAATAGCAGGACATTTAGAAAATCATAAGACAATCAAGCAGAGTCAACATGGTTTTATGAAAGGGAAATCACGTTAGACAAATTTGCTAGAGTTCTTTGAGGATGTAACAAACAGGGTGGATAAAGGGGAACCAGTAGATGTACTGTATTTGGATTTCCATAAAGCATTCGATAAGGTGCCACATAAAAGGTTACGGCACAAGATAAGAGCGCACGGGGTTGGGGGCAATATATTGGCATGGATATGGGATTGGCTAACTAACAGAAAACAGAGAGTCGGGATAAACGGGTCATTTTCCGGTTGGCAATCGGTAACTAGTGGGGTGCCACAGGGATCAGTGCTGGGGCCTCAACTATTTAAAATCTATATTAATGACTTGGATGAAGGGACCGAGTGTAATGTAGCCAAATTTGCTGATGATACAAAGATAGGTGGGTTAGCAAGTTGTGAGGAGGACACAAAGGGCAGAATTTTCATTGACCCGTGGAGGCGGGTTTGGAGGCAAGTGGGGTGGGAAAATAGCAGATTCGGGGGTCCCGAACCCATCCCGCCCCCAACCCGCCTCCATGCCAGTTTCACAGGAGGCGGGTACCCGACCTGTGCTGGGACCCGCCTCCCCGAGGCGGGAAGGGGATTAGTGCCAATAAACTGCCTGTTAACAGGTAGTTAACAGGCAGTTTTTTGCCTAATCCCTATTTTTAGCCTTGAAGTGTGGACTTCCCGACAGGTCCGAACCACACCGTTTTAGCGAGGCGGACCGTGGGTCTGCAGGGGTTGGAGGGGTCGATATGTCCGGTGGGCAGGTGAGTGATGGGTGCATGTGTGCAGAGGTAAGTGTGTAAGGTAAGTGTAAAGTGTGGAAAAAAGTTTTACTTACCTTAACTTCCTCCTGCAGGTGTCAGCCCTTCAGGTCTCGGGAGTCAGAAATCTCACCGGCATAGAAAGCAGAATGGCCGTTGAGCTGTCAAAAGCTGCAGCCTCTGCTTTTTGTTCTGCAGAGATCTCTAAATCAGCCTGAGAGGAAGGAATTAACTTAGAGGACAGATTGTCAGTGTTTGACAGCTTCACAGAGCTGTCAAACGCTGATATTTCATCTGTCAAAAGCTCTTGACAGATGAAATGTCAATCTGTGACATTACCTGTTGCCGCGTGGCCCTTAATTGGCCTGCTGAGCCTGCTTGGCGGGCTTAACAAGGTCAATCAAGGGAAAATACAGTGGGTTGGCCACAAGTCGAAGGAGGCAGGACTACAACCCAAAAAGTGGGAGTCCCGCCTCCATCACGTCCCCATTGACAAAATCCAGCCCAGAGAGTCTGCAAAGGGATATAGATAGGTTAAGTGAGTGGGCAAAAAATTGGCAGATGGAGTATAATGTGAGAAAATGTGAGGTTATCCACTTTGGAAGGAAGAATGAAAAAGCAAATTATTATTTAAATGGAGTGAAACTACAAAATGTTGCGGTACAAAGGGATCTGGGGGTCCTAGTACATGAAACACAAAAAGTTAGCATGCAGGTACAGCAAGTAATTAGGAAGGCAAATGGAATGTTGGCCTTTATTGCAAGGGGTATGGAGTATAAAAGTAGGGAAGTTTTGATGCAACTTTACAGGGCGCTGGTGAGACCTCACCTGGAGTACTGCGTACAGTTTTGGTCTCCATATTTAAGGAAGGATATACTTGCATTGGAGGCAGTGCAGAGAAGGTTCACTAGATTGATTCCTGGGATGAAGGGGTTGACGTATGACGAAAGGTTGATCAGGTTGGGCCTATACTCATTGGAGTTTAGAAGAATGAGAGATGATCTTATTGAAAAATATAAGATTCTGAGGGGGATTGACAGGGTGGATGCTGAGAGGATGTTTCCCCTAGTGGGGGTATCTAGAACTAGGGGGCATAGTTTCAGAAGCTGGCACTCTTCCATCCCCTATTTCAAGCTGGCACTCTTCCGCCGCATCGTTCAAGCTGGCAATCTTCCTGTCCTTAGTTTAATCTGGCACTCTGTCATCTCCTAGTTCAAGCTGGCTGCCTTCCATCCCCTAGATCGAGCTGGCACTCTTCCATCCCCTAGTGCAAGCTGGCTGCCTGCCATGTCCTACTTCAAGGTGCCACTCTTCCGTCTCCTTGTTCAAGCATGCACTCCACCATCCTCTAGTTCAAGAAAGCACTCTTCCATCTCCTAGTTCAAGTTGGCACTCTTCCATCTCCTAGTTCAAGTTGGCACTCTTCCATCTCCTAGTTCAAGCTGGAAATCTTCCATCTCCTAGTTCAAGCTGGCACTCTTCCATCTCCGCGTTCAAGCAGGCACCCTTCCATCTCCTAGTTCAAGCTGGCACTCTTCCATCTTCCATTTCAAGCTGGCACTCTTCCTGTCCCTAGTTCAAGCTGGCACTCTTCCATCCCTTAGCTGGGGAACGTTACTTAAAGGGTTGACGGTGGATAGGCAATGGCAAACATTTAAAGATCGCATGGATGAACTACAGAATTTGTTCATCCCTGTTTGGCATAAAAATAAAACAAAAAAGGTGACTCAACCGTGGCTAACAAGGAAAATTAGAGATAGCATAAGATCCAAGGAGAGGATGTATAAATTGGCCAGAAAAAGCAGCAAACCTGAGGATTGGGAGCAGTTTAGGATTCAGCAAAGGAGGACAAAGGGATTAATTAAGAGGGGGAAAATAGAGTATGAGAGTGAGCTTGCAGGGAACATAAAAACTGACTGTAAAAGCTTCTATAGATATGTGAAGAGAAAAAGATTGGTGAAGTCAAGCGTAGGTCCCTTGCAGTCAGAATCAGGGGAATGTATAATGGGGAACAAAGAAATGGCTGACCAATTAAATACATACTCTGGTTCTGTCTTCACAAAGGAGGACACAAATAACCTCCCAGAGATGTCGGGGAACATAGGGTCTAATGAGAGGGAGGAACTGAATGAAATCTGTATTTGTAGGGAAATGGTGTTAGGGAAATTGACGGGATTGAAGGCCGATAAATCCCCAGGGCCTGATAATCTACATCCTAGGGTAATTAAGGAAGTGGCCCTAGAAATAGTAGATGCATTGCTGGTCATCTTCCAAAATTCTATAGACTCTGGAACAGTTCCCATGGATTGGAGGGTAGCTAATGTAACCCCACTATTTAAAAAAGGTGGTAGAGAGAAAACGGGGAATTATAGACCGGTAAGCCTGACATCGGTAGTGGGGAAAATGCTAGAGTCCATTATAAAAGATGTAATAGCAGAACACTTGGAAACAGTGACAGGATCGGACAAAGTCAACATGGATTTACAAAAGGTAAATCATGCTTGACAAATCGACTGGAAAATTTTGAGGATGTAACTGGTAGAATAGATAAGGGAGAACCAGTGGATGTGGTGTATTTGGACTTTCAGAAGGCTTTCGATAAGGTCCCACATAAGAGATATGCGTGCAAAGTTAAAGCACATGGGATTGGGGGTAAGGTACTGACTTGGATAGAGAACTGGTTGGCAGACAGGAAGCAAAGAGTTGGAATAAACAAGTCTTTTTCCGAGTGGCAGGCAGTGACTAGTGGGGCACCGCAGGGATCGGTGCTAGGACCCCAGTTATTCACAATATATATTAATGATCTAGACGAGGGAACTAGATGTAATATCTCCAAGTTTGCAGACGACACAAAGCTGGGTGGGCGTGTGTGCTGTGAGAAGGATGCAGAGAAACTCCAGTATGATTTGGACAGGTTGGGTGATTGGGCAGAATCATGGCAGATGCAGTATAATGTGGATAAATGCGAGGTTATCCACTTTGGTGGCAAAAACAGGAAGGCAGATTATTATCTGAACGGCAATAGATTGGGAAAAGGGGAAGTGCAACGAGACCTGGGTGTCCTTGTGCACTAGTCGCTGAAGGTAAGCATGCAGGTGCAAGAGCCGGTTAAGAAGGCAAATGGTATGTTGGCCTTCATAGCGAGAGGATTCGAGTACAGGAGCAAGGATGTCATGCTGCAGTTGTACAGGGCCTTGGTGAGACCACACCTTGAGTATTGTGTGCAGTTTTGGTCACCTTATCTGAGGAAGGATGTTCTTGCCATGGAGGGAGTGCAGCGAAGATTCACCAGACTGATACCTGGGATGGCAGGAATGATGTATGAAGAGAGATTGGGTCGATTGGGCTTGTATTCGCTAGAGTTTAGAAGAATGAGAGGGGATCTCATTGAAACTTATAAAATTCTAACAGGACTAGACAGACTAGATGCAGGATGTTCCCGATGGCGGGGGAGTCCAGAACCAGGGGTCACAGTCTAAGGATAAGGGGTAAGCCATTTAGGACTGAGATGAGGAGGAATTTCTTCACCCAGAGAGTGGTGAACCTGTGGAATTCTCTACCACAGATGGCAGTTGAGGCCAATTCATTAAATATATTCAAGAAGGAGTTAGATATATTTCTTAAGGCTAAAGGGATCAAGGGATATGGGGAGAAAGCAGGGACAGGGTACTGAATTTGGATGATCAGCCATGATCTTATTAAATGGCAGAACAGGCTCGAGGGGCCGAATGGCCTACTCCTGCTCCTATCTTCTATGGGGGAGAAATTCAGTATCGCCCCATTTGGGGCGCAATTATCGGCCGGGCGCAAAGATTAGTGCCTGGCGCTAATTATCGCCTCCGACTGCAAACTTGGCTTTTATCGCCCCTGGAGGTGATTGGAGCGCTAAATCAGGCGCATCACACCTGTCTTAAGGCGCAAAGGCCGAGGGGCGAGGCGCTACCTCAGAGCGCTGGTGAAGCTCATGTGATGTCAGTCAGCAATGGAACATACACACAATGGCGACGGCCAGTTCTTAAAGGGGAGGGTTGATCTTGCTTTCCATCCACATCCTGCTCATTGCAGCCTTGAATCTCGGCCTGGAGAGACCTGTACATCAAATCTGCTGGAAAGAACAATGGAGAGAACCAGGGAAAGAGCTCAGAGTGCAGCCCCCACAGTCTCTTCTAAATCGATACAAGGAAGGGCAAATCAAAATGAACCTGCAAAGTGCTGCTCAGTACCCAAAACTCCTTCACACAGCGTTGAATCTCTCCAGAAGTCTCTCTCTCTCTCTCTCAGAATGCGTGGTTCAAAAATGTCACCAACAATGAAAGGCAAGAAGCCATCGCCTTTAAATGACGCTCTCCCAGTCCCTTCCTGACTGCAAAACGCTCCCCTCAACCTGTCGTTGCTAGCGGCAGGCGGTAAGGCAGGGGGCGCCACTCAATATCCGCTCCGGGGCGCCACCGGGACGTTGCGCACTCGACTGACGTCACGATTAGCCGGTGCAGGAGATCGTGGCGGTAGTGTTTAGCGCCGCCGCAAAATGTCTAGTTAATTTCGCGAGCGGCGCAAACATCGCTGCGCCTGGGCGCTAGTTGCTTTGCACCCCATTAACGCCCTCTTAAAGCGCTAACGGGAGGCGCAACCAACTGAATTTTTCCCCCTATGTTTCTATGTTTCAAGCTGCCACTCTTCCGACGCCTAGTTCAAGTTGTCACTCTTTCATCGCCTATTTCAAGCTGGCACTCTTCCATCTCATCGTTCAAGCTGGAAATTTTCCATCTCCTTCTTCAAGCTGGCTCTCTCCTATCCCCGAGTTCGAGCTGGCACTGTTCCATCTCCTAGTTCAAGCTGCCACTCTTCCATCTCCTAGTTCAACCTGGCACTGTTCCATCTCCTTGTTGAAGCTGGCACCCTTCCAACCCATCGTTCAAGCTGGCAATTTTCCATCTCCTAGTTGAAGCTGGCACTCTTCCAACTCCTAGTTCAAGCTGGCACTCTTCCATCCCATCGTTCAAGCTGCCAATTTTCCATCTCCTTGTTCAAGCGGGCACTCGCCCATCCCCTAGTTCAAGCTGGCACTTTTCCATCCCCTAGTTCAAGCTGGCACTTTTCCATCTCCTTGTTCAAGCTGGCACTCTTCCATCTCCTAGCTCAAGCTGGAACTTTTCCATCTCCTAGCTCCAGCTGGCACTCTTCCATCCCCTAGTTTGAGCTGGTACTCCTCCATCTCCTAGTTCAAGCTGGCACTCTTCGATCCCCTAGCTCAAGCTGCCACTCTTCCGTCTCATCGGCACAAATAGAAATAAATGGGTATGATCCGATAGCCATTACAGAGACGTGTTTGCAAGGTGACCAAGGCTGGGAACTGAATATAAGGTGAATTTGATATTTCGGAAGGATAGGCAGAAAGGAAAAGGAGGTGGGGTAGCTCTGTTAATAAAGGATGAGATCACTGCAGTGGTGAGGAATGATATTGGCTCAGAAACTCAAGATGTAGAATCAGTTAGGGAGAAGATAAGAAATAGTAAGGGTAAGAAGTCACAGGTGGGAGTAGTATTTCGGCCCCCTTACAGTAGCTATACTGTAGGCCAGAGCATAAATCAAGAAATAATGGGGGCATGTAAGAAAGGTAGTGCAATAATCATGGGCGATTTTAATCATTATATAGATTGGACAATCAAATTGGCAAGGGTAGCCTTGAGGACGAGTTCATAGAGGGTATTAGGGATGGTTTCTTAGAGCAATACGTTGAGGAACTAACCAGGGAGCAGGCTATTTTAGATCTGGTAATGTGTAATGAGACAGGATTAATTAACGATCTCATATTAAAGGATCGCCTAGGAAAGAGTGATCATAGCATGGTAGAATTTCTAATTCAGTTTGAGGGTGAGAAACTTGGGTCTGAAACTAGTGTCCTAAACTTAAATAAAGGCAATTGCAAAGGTAAGAGGACAGAGTTGGCTAAAGTGGACTGGGAAAATAGATTAAAGGGTAAGACGGTAGATCAGCAGTGGCAGACATTTAAGGAGATATTTCATAAATCTCAGCAAAGGTATATTCCAGTGAGAAAGAAAGGCTCTACGAGAAGGATGCACCATCCGTGGCTAACTAAAGAAGTTATGGATGGTATCAAATTGAAAGAAAAGGCATACAATGTTGCGATGATTAGTGGTAGGCCAGAGGATTGGGTAATTTTTAGAAACCAGTAAAGGATGTCTAACTAAATTATAAAGAGGGAGAAGATAGAGTATGAGAGTAAACTAGCAAATAATATAAAAACAGACAGTAAGAGCTTCTACAGGTATATAAAAAGGAAGAGAGTAGCTAAAGCAAACGTTGGTCCCTTAGAGGATGAGACTGAGGAATTAATAATGGGAAATAGAGAAATGGTAGAGACTCTAAACAATTATTGTGGATCGGTCTTCACGGTAGAAGACACTAAAAACATCCCAATAATAATAGATAATCAAGGGGCTATAGGGAGGGAGGAACTTAAAACAATCTCTATCACTAGAGAAAAAGTACTAGGCAAACTAATGAGGCTAAAGGCCGAAAAGTCCCCTGGACCTGATGGCCTGCATCCTAGGGTCTTAAAAGAACCGGCTGCAGAGATAGTGGAGGTGTAGGTTGTAATCTACCAAAATTCCCTGGATTTTGGAGAGGTCCCAGCGGATTGGAAAACTGCAAATGTAACGCCACTATTCAAGTAAGGAGGGAGGCAGAAAGCAGGAAACTATAGGCCAGTTAGCCTAACGTCTGTCATTGGGAAAATGCTGGAATCCATTATTAAGGAGGTAATAGCAGGATATTTAGAAAATCATAAGACAATCAAGCAGAGTCAACATGGTTTTCTGAAAGGGAAATCGTGTTTGACAAATTTGCTAGAGTTCTTTGAGGATGTAACAACCAGGGTGGATAAAGGGAACCAGTAGATGTAGTGTATTTGGATTTTCAGAAGGCATTCGATAAGGTGCCACATAAAAGGTTACTGCACAAGATAAGAGTGCACGGGGTTGGGGGTAATATATTGGCATGGATAGGGGATTGGCTAACTAACAGAAAACAGAGAGTCGGGATAAACGGGTCATTTTCCGGTTGGCAATCGGTAACTAGTGGGGTACCACAGGGATCAGTGCTGGGGCCTCAACTATTTAAAATCTATATTAATGACTTGGATGAAGGGACCGAGTGTACTGTAGCCAAATTTGCTGATGATACAAAGGGTTAGCAAGTTGTGAGGAGGACACAAAGAGTCTGCAAAGGGATATAGATAGGTTAAGTGAGTGGGCAAAAAATTGGCAGATGGAGTATAATGTGAGAAAATGTGAGGTTATCCACTTTGGAAGGAAGAATGAAAAAGCAAATTATTATTTAAATGGAGTGAAACTACAAAATGCTGCGGTACAAAGGGATCTGGGGGTCCTAGTACATGAAACACAAAAAGTTAGCATGCAGGTACAGGAAGTAATTAGGAAGACTAATGGAATGTTGGCCTTTATTGCAAGGGGTATGGAGTATAAAAGTAGGGAAGTTTTGATGCAACTTTACAGGGCGCTGGTGAAACCGCACCTGGAGTACTGCGTACAGTTTTGGTCTCCATATTTAAGGAAGGATATACTTGCACTGGAGGCAGTGCAGAGAAGGTTCACTAGATTGATTCCTGGGATGAAGGGGTTGACGTATGACGAAAGGTTGATCAGGTTGGGCCTATACTCATTGGAGTTTAGAAGAATGAGAGATGATCTTATTGAAAAATATAAGATTCTGAGGGGGATTGACAGGGTGGATGCTGAGAGGATGTTTCCCCTAGTGGGGGTATCTAGAACTAGGGGGCATAGTTTCAGAATAAGGGGTTGCCCATTTAAGACAGAGATGAGGAGGAATTTCTTCTCTCAGACGGTCGTGAATCTTTGGAATTCTCTACCCCAGAGAGCTGTGGAGGCGGAGTCATTGAATATATTCAAGGCGGAGATTGACAGACATTTGAACTACAAGGGAGTCAAGGGGTATGGGGAGAGAGCGGGAAAGTGGTGTTGAGGCGAAGATTGGATCAGCCATGATCTTATTGAATGGCGGAGCAGGCTCGAGGGGCCGATTGGCCTACTCCTGCTCCTGTTTCTTATGTTCTTATGTTCGTTCAAGCTGGCACTGTTCCATCCCTAGTTCAAGCTGGCACTCTTCCTTCTCACAGTAAAAGCTGGCACTCTTCCTTCTCATCGTTCAAGCTGGCACTGTTCCATCCCTAGTTCAAGCTGGCATTCTTCCATCTCCTAGTTCAAGCTGGCACTCTTCCATCTCCTAGTTCAAGCTGGCACTCTTCCATCTCCTAGTTCAAGCTGGCACTCTTCCATCTCCTAGTTCAAGCTGGCACTCTTCCATCTCCTAGTTCAAGCTGGCACTCTTCCATCCCCTAGTTCAAGCTAGCACTCTACTTGCCCACTGCCATTCAGTTAATGATATCACTCGCCTTTTATCCTGACCTGAAAGTGCAATCCCAGCTACTTCTCTCTTCTCCCTGAAAGCACTTTCAGCTTCCGCCTCATTCCCTCTGTGCTTCCAACAGCCCATTTCCCTCTCTCCTCTATTGCCATCCCTCCATTGCTATCTATTATCCCCTGCCTTCTCCCATCTAAGTCCAGCCGCTAATGCACCAGACTGGTTTCTTCCATAATCTCAACACTGTTTCTCATGTTAACGGCAGGATAGTGGCCTCTCCATACTGTAAACGTATGCAATCCTTGCACTAAGAGCAGAGGTGGCCCATTTCGATGCTGGACTCAGGTTGGAGTAGAAATAAGTGGAGAGGCACCCAACCTACACTGGTTTTTGTCACAAATGCTGACAAACTGACTGGCTCCCAAAACACTGACTGACAACTGGTGCATATGTGAACCAGCTAAGCCTTAGCGACATTCTTTGGCCCAGATATTGGTCTACTTACTGCCACCTGTTTGCGCCGCAATCCTGGAAAAAAATGGCGGCCGCCGCTCTAACACCCACCTCTGGCACTCTTTCAACCCCGCCGCTGGCCATGGGCTCAGCCATGCCCCTGCCAAGAATGGCCAGCACCGTCTCCTCCAAGGGGGTGAAGCTAGGAATGTTAGGTGTGCCTCGTGTTTGGTACAGATTGTTGGTGGGTGAGTGATGGGGGTAGGGGGGTCGTGTAATGAGACGTGTGTGAGGCTAGTGGTGCAGTTGGTAGGAGACGGCTTTTGAAAATGCATTCACTGACCTTGACCAGTGGTCTGAGGTCATGAGCTTCTTTGGGCACTGGAGCCAGGTTGTGGGGGCGACACTGCTGGCAGTGATGGCCTCGGTGATCTGGTCCCATATCCTTCTTTCTGGAGGGCCTCCTGGCCCCTGTTGGTAGAGGACCTCTCTTGCAGCATTGACCCCCTGCACAAAGTTGGAGTGCTGCGTGTGAGACCCTGGTTGCCCCTTCCCTGGCTTGTTGAGCTATTTGTGTTAGTGCTGAAGCACTTTTCCCATTTTTTTTAGGTGCGGAAGGCAATTCAGCTTTAAGAGCTGTAGACTCCCATTTGGGAATTATTTTTAATATCAATTTTTTTCAGAAGGCAGTTGAGCTCTCAGGGCTAAAAGCTGCCTAATGTAAAATTATTTTTCTTTTTAGAAGGCCGTTCCCCTTTAAGAGAAAGCTGCTCTTGCTGCAATGACGCTACGGCCACGCTACATTGGGCCTCCTGCTGGGACTACCGCCAGGAGAACCTGCCTCGCATAGTGAGTTTAGCGCTGGGCTAATGTTAATTAGCAACAAGCACCAATTTACTCGGCCGCGCCATTAATTTCGACAGCCATTAACTCCGGTCCGTGGTGGCACCAGCAGGATTTTAGCAATCTCGAATTTCTAGGCCTTAGCTACGTGTAACAAAATCGTAAACACATTAGGGGAGAAATTCAGTATCGCCCCGCTTGGAGGGCGGTAACTTTTGAAAGCTGGGAAACTTAGCGCCAGGCACAAATGATGCCCAGGATTTAAAAAATTGGGTTTTAGTGCTCCAGGAAGGAAGCGGGGCGCTAAATCAAGCACTCCACTTCCTTCCTGGAGTGCAACAGGCAGCAGGTGGGGCGGTAGGTGTGCAGCGCTGCACAATGAGCCACGTTGGAAGGCTCCTTCCCTCCCTTAAAGGGAAGGGCCATCGCTGCAGGCTCTGCAAGGGCAAAACTTACCTGGTCGCCGATGGCAGCCGCGATCCTGCCCGATCAGCCCGATGCACTGCAGCAGAGTGCCGGGCTGATCGAGCGCTGGCGAAGAAAAATGAAAAAAAAAACAGGAAGAGCATTTCAGAATTTCTTTTACTTACCTCGGCCGCCTCGCCTTTAAGAATCGCCCCCGAAGCGCCCGGCCTCCCGATCAACGCCTCCTGCAGTTGCCGGTGTTTTCGCCCGGCGATGCTGCAGGGGGTGAAACCGCAGTTCGGGTCCGGGGCGCTACCGGGGCGATGCGCAGCCGGATGACGTCACGCTCTCCGTGCTCAGGAGACCGTTGCGCTCGGGGTTACCACCGCCGCAAACCACCAGGTGAATTTCACAGGTGGCGGTAACATCGCTGCGCCCGGGCGGTAAGTCATTAACGGGAGGCGCTAAGGAGGCCAATATCTAGCCCATTCTTTATCAATGTGTTTTTGTTTTCGCTACACAGAGTGCAAAGAGGAGATCTTCCCCCATGTGGTAATGTGATACAAAAGTAAAGTTAGGTGGCAATTTATTAGTCTGTCAACATAACCTCAACGTCCATTTGTACAAGTATGTGACAGGATTTGAACAATACATTATTTAATTTTATGCCAATGTTTATGTTGCCACATGTCTATGCAAATTCATAACGGGGGAAAAATTGGGTTGCTTTGCGCCTCCCGTTGGGGCGCTAACAGGGTGCAAAGCCCCTAGTGCCCAAGCGCGGTGCCGCTAACGCCTCCTGCAAAATTCAGCGGTAGGTTAGCGGCGGCGGTAGCCGGTACCTGCCCTGCAGCACTGTGCCTCCGGCAATAACGCCATCACCATGCGCAGCTCCCCGCTCGCGCCCTGGCCGCAAACCTCGGTCGCGCCCCCTGACCTACCGCCAGACGATATGTCCGATAGGGTCAGGGTGGTGTTTTTGCGGCCGCGGCGACGCAAATTAAAGGACAGGTTCTGGGCGGCCATTGTTTTGGGGGCCGCCTGAGCACCTGCCCCCTTTCGTCTCCTCCCGCGGGGGGCCGGCTGCAATCGCTCAACCCAGCACTCCTCTTGAGTGCCGGGCTCTTTTGCCGGCACCCCGCTCCCCGGTGGTCTAGCAGGGTCCCGGTGCGCGCTGTGTTAGGCCCCTCCCCTTTAATCAGGGGAGAGCCTGTAATACCGTGGCGCTATGTGCCGACGCACATGGCGCTGTTGCACGTAGCGCCGTGATATTCAATGGTAGCGCCCCAGGAAGGAGGGGGAGCGCTTCCAGTACCACCCCGCCTCCTGCTTGGGGCGCTACCACTCAATTTACGGCGCAGGGATGCTAACCTTTTCGGGTTTAGCGCCCCGGCAAAGTTAACACCCCAAAGGGCGCACAACTGAATTTTTCCCCCAATGGGTTCTAAGTATGGCTGCAATGAGTTGGAATTGTACACATCTACCCTGCAGATGCTTTTCTATTTGTTCTTTTGGAATTAACCAACTGATGTTGGGTTTTCCACAAGTACAAATATTTAGGTCCATAACTAGAGAGATTCAGCTGCCAGTGACTCATGATGCCAAGCGTACTAGAATGATGGACTTGAGTCAGAGCCATAGGATATTTGTGAACTCAATGATTGTGCTAGGAAAGATGTTCTTCTAAATACTGTACAAATTGAATATGATGTCAGAATGTTCAAACTGTCTAATGGACTGGGCAGATAGTAGATATCATTGAGTAAATAGGAGCCTAGAAATTTAGACACAATATGGGCACCTAAGAGGCGACCAGGTTTCGTTCCTGAAACAGGAATTAAGCTCTTTGCATATGCAATTAGGGGGCCTCATGCCTGTTTGAGGACCCCTATGCAAATTTGGGTTGCCCTGAACGTAGCTGGTGCCGGGCCAGCTGTGTTCAGGAAAACATGGTCTACATGCAGCCTAACCAGCGATCCTTAAAAAGGCCACTGCAAGTCTCCACCAAAAAGCTAAGGGCGCGATCTTGCCAGCCCTGGGGAGGCGGGTATAGAAACATAGAAACATAGAATCTAGGAGCAGGAGTAGGCCATTCGGCCCGTCGAGCCTGCTCCGCCATTCAATACGATCATGGCTGATCATCCAAATCCAGTACCCTGTCCCTGCTTTAATCCCCACAGTACACATATCCCACCCTACCCCCGTAACCCGTCTCCTTGGAGGCTAGAAGGGGATTAGTGCCACTTATCTGCCTGTTAACAGGTAGATAAGAGAATTATCCCCATTTTACCCACACAAGTGCGGGCTTCCCGAAGGCTGCGAACCCCGCCAGGATCACCGAGGCGAGCAGTGGGTCTGCGGGGGTCGGAGGGATGCAAAAGTGCGCTGTGAAGGTAAGTGATGGGTGCAAGTGTGGAGAGGTGAGTATGTGAGGTAAGTGGAAAGTGTTAGAAAAAGTTTACTTACCTTTGTTTATTCTTGCAGGCTTCAAGAGTTGGGGACGCGGAGAGCCTCGCACCTCCGCAGCAGAGATGACAGATGGCCGTTGCATTCTCCAATGCAGCAACCATCTAATTTCTGCTAAAGAAAGAGGTTTGATGAGTTTTGAATTCAAGAACTCATCAAACTACAGAGAATGTCAGTGTTTGACAGCTTCACAGAGCTGTCAAACGATGACAATTCATCTGTCAAAAATTTTTGACAGATGAAACGTCATACGCTGACGTTCTCTGTAACCGGCTTTCCCTTAATTGGCCTGCTATGCCTGCTGAGCGGGCTTAACAAGGTCAATCAAGGGAAAATAGCATGGGTTGGCCACAAGTTGATGGAGGCGGGACTGAAACTCGACAAGTGGGAGTCCCACCTCCAAAAGCTCCCCATTGGCAAAATCCAGCCCTAAGTTTCTAAAAAAAAATACTTAACTGGATGTGGAACCGGCTGGTGTCGAAGACCATTGTCTGCCCCCACTCGGGCCCCTCCCTCCTTCCCGATCGGTCCCCTCCAACCCTCCAGGTCGCCCCTTCCACCCCTCTCACAGGTCTATCCTCTTCACCAACCAACTAATATTAACTCATGTTGAGGAGTCTTGATAATGGCTACAGCTATGTTATTAACAAAATGGATACACTGCACATCATTCTAACATGCTGTTCATTGTACATACTGCAAAAATTAAACTTTAGCATCAATTATTTCATACTTCAGTCAGAGTATAAATATTTCCGCTTCATTATACTATCAAAGTGATGTGCTACTTTTAGCATATATTTTAGCAGTCAATATTTTGCAGTGCATAGTCTATTCACAAATACTATCAATGTTTTATACTGCTACAATAGCTTGACAATGTTTTGTGATCATGGAAACTGATATCACAATGGGCCGGACTTTGTGGTCAGCAGCGAACAAACGGTGCCAGCCGTTCGTTACACATACACTTGCCCACAGACTTTCTGTGGGCTTTTGCACTGGAACTTGCTATGATTAGAGAGCCAAAGCAGCTCGGCACCCTCTACAGGGGATCTGGGACCTGTGTGAACAGGGAAAGCAACTGTGTATCTCCTTCACCAATCAGATTGAAGAATCCTTACAGAGGCATGCAGAGTCTAAACCAGGAAGTATAAGTTAGAATAGTTAATTCAATGTCAAATCATGTACAGAAAGCAAAATAAGAGAGAAAGAAAGATGCGATTAAGAGAGATAAAAGAGACAGAAAGAAAAAGTAAAAAAATATATAAACATTTTTAAAATTCCAACAATTATAATCTGAAGGAATGAGACGCCACAGTTGTAAAAGTTAATTATCAGTGCCAGAAAGGTTGTTTGGCAGCAATTAAGACTTATCACGCCGTTAAAAATTTACTTACACTGGAAGGGACAAGCCCAAACATTTTCTGGCGAGTTTAGTGGGTATCTATCATGTAAGTACCGTAACTTCACACTATTCCATGTGTTTCAATCCAGAGTCTCTCGGCGAGATACTATTATTGCACATGTGCGGTCGCCGGAAGTTTCTGTCCGATTTACATTTTAATAACGATAAGCGCTGATAGCCTCACTGTTATTTCTACCTCAAAATTGCTATTAAGACCCATAAAATATGGTGTCTGTTAACTGTGGAAATAATTGTGGGTTGTCATTTTACTTAACTGCGCTGTTAGCCTCACTTGTTTTCTTCAGGTTTAGTGACATTCAAATTGAAAAAACATGAATGAGAGTTTCAGTGGCATTTGGCGAGAAGCCAAATGTACCAATGCATAAATCTGTGCAGTGTAAACCCATGAACCATCGCATAATAATACAATACTTGTTTCAATACACCCTTCAGGGAAAAGCATTAACGAAGGTGGAGGAAGAGGTCTGGGCATTCTAGTGCATAGATCTCGAAAGGTACTTGAGCAATTCCGTGAATCGATAGCGAGGGCAAATAGAGTGTTGAGGTGCATTCATAGGCCATGCACTTTGCATCGATCTTCACTCTTGAAGATGATGCTCGACTGTTAGAATTGAATGATTTTAATAATAAAACTAGTAATATTAAATTAGATGAACATACTGATTTCGATAGAATTAAGACCTTGAAAATAGATAGAGCAGCCGGGCCGGATGATATCCACCCGAAGATCCTCAGGGAGATTCCCACTCTTCCACTAGCTTTTCCAGTCATTTTTGTCACTTCTTTGCCTCAGCATAGAAGTTGGATGTGATTTTGAGGCCAAGGAGCCAGACAGAAATAAAAAGCCACTTAATTCAAATTGTATTTTTAGTATTTTTATACTATTTTAGATTCTCTAGACTAGAGCATATCAGTTATGTTCTGGACTATGGAGCAGTATATGTGTATGTGTATAGAGAACCTGCTAATAGTTTTGTGCTATTAAATTAATACAGCAATTCCAATCTTGTGATATTGAGCTGCTGCAAGGATCTTACATGTGGTAAATGTAGATTGAAATCTAACAGTAACAGTTGAACTCCCCGTGTGATGGCTGGTGAAGTGGAGGTGCTTCCCACTGCTCTTGAATCTACTGTTTCTTTTTCAAATTCAAGCTCGGCATC
Source organism: Squalus acanthias (assembly GCA_030390025.1). Taxonomy (NCBI): domain Eukaryota; kingdom Metazoa; phylum Chordata; class Chondrichthyes; order Squaliformes; family Squalidae; genus Squalus; species Squalus acanthias. Next base: position 232,858,638 of record CM059425.1, on the reverse strand, counting down.
ACCACTGCTTCCTGATTTATTTCATCTCTTATGCGGCTAGATTTTACAACCACTCACAAAATCTGGCCCATATTCCTTTCAACCTTGATGTCCTGCAGTATGGACCTTGGCACTTTATCAAGGTTTGTCAAGAAAAACCTTTGCAATCCAATGCTTGCGACTAATCCTAGAGACTAGTCTAAAAGTATGCCGTGTTCCCTTTGCATATCTGTAAATTCCAAAAGGCCTTGGGCTGGAATTCATCTGTCAAAAGCTAACTTTTGGGCTTATTACACGGTGCTATTTAAAAAGGCATCTGTAGAATTCGCAATATAATCGCGATTTTATAAATGAGGAGAAAACACATAGTTTCGTTCAAACAGCTTTATTTCAGCAAAATGCTGTCAGGTTTTCAAAGTGGACATAAGCAGCCTGTAAAATGGCCGCCACGCCTCGTGGCAGAACATTCTAGACTTTTCGATAAGCAGACAAGATGGCGTTCCAATATACATTTGTGCGAGATCGATCAAGACTCAGCACATTTGAGATAATACACAAGACGTTATGGGTTTGCAGTATACACATAAATACTGAAATCGGTCTCCCAGGTGCGGATAAGGGCTATTGTACCAAGCGATCAAGAACCCATCCAAAGACATTAATATGCAAAATCCCCACGACTCTACGATGAGAGAGCCGTTTGCGGGTAGTTACAGAAAACATTTGGAAGCCCCAAAACCCCTCCAGGGAGAATACTGACCGGTTACACAATGGGAGAAGTATTAACGGGTACTCAGACAGTTACAAGTATCACCGAAACCCATTAAACGGAGATCACCCTATACAAGGAGTTTGAGCGCCAAAACTCTGACAAAAGAAAAGACATTAAGATTGGGCGGGAAAAGAGGAGTTTCAGCACTATAACTGTAAGCTACAACCGTCCATCTTTCTCTTATTCGCTCGCCGTCTTGTTCCTGCCTCTTGACTCTTGACTCTTATCCTCTTGCCGCCTTGCTCTTGCATCTGCCTCTTGCTGCTCGACTATTGAATTTTCTGATCCGCCAGGATCAGCCTCGTGGCTTGCCGCGAAGATCTGTGTGGAACTGGGCTGTGAAGCCTTGAAACGGGCACACCATCCCGAGAAGTCGGTAAATGGTGTTGGAACCGAAGGCCCGAGATGAGATGAGATGAGATGAGGTGAGATGAGATGAGAAGAGAAGAAGACGATCATACGTATCGCCACGGTCAGTAAGCCCCGACCGCGCCTGTAGGTCGAATAGACACTTTCCTTGCCCAGGAAGACTATCTTTTGAGTTTTACAGAACTGGCATCGGAAGACTATTCTTCGAATTTTATCGCATCAGGGCGAGGGCACAGGAAGACTCTTTTTTGAGTAGTGTCGGAACTCCGAGGACAACACAGATCTTCATGACAGCAGACGGTCCAGCCTGCTAGCCGGAGCAGAAACGAGTAAACAAGTGGGGTACAGAGACCCCTGATCAACACGTGGGTGATCAGGTGCTGCGGTAAAAACATCCGAGCAGAGTTTTCGGAATTCTCCGAGTTATCACGAGTGGTGAGCATGAGTCTCGATCCTACAAATCTAGTTTAGAGCAGGTATTGATAGGGGAGGGTTTAAGTTTTAAGGATAACTGTAATGTGTGCCCCCATTTACGATGTGTCGTTCGTTCCTCGTTTCCCTAAAATTAGTTACATAACTGCGTGTAAGATTGTACTGTCATTAATCTGTGCTTATGACATGTATTTCGTAATCTTGAATAATATGCAATAAAGATTTTCCATTTCGTACCATTCAACCGGGTCTACCTGAGTTTTCTCTCCATTATTGCTCTCGCATCTAAGTCCAGTGTCAGAACCGTAAGGGCGAGTGGGTCGAACCACTCACAGGTGTCTAGTGCTCCCAGACTGGCTGGAGACCAGAACAGGCAACAAGGCCTAACCTCGCACTAGCACCCAGGCTGAGCACAGAGCCACACACGTGTCAAAACCCTTACACATCCATTATCAATAATTTATGATATGCTTACTCATTGCCCTCTAAAACGCAGACAGTGGCTGAATCTCGTGGATTCTAAACCCAGAGCTTAGTTATCTGCAGCAAATATGAAGTCAGAAATATTTGTGCATGAAAGTTTAATGTATTAATGGAATAATAGCAAGCCAAGGCTAAAGATAACCATAATAATGACAAATGTCTAACAGATCTGACACTGGTATTTTCAAAGAATAGACAAGGACTTGAAGGAATTGTACTGGGTACCAATGAGAAACTCAAGATTAAGTCATGCTCCAGAAGCAGAGTTCTGTAAGTGATCAGAAGATTACAAGATAAATACTAATGAGGAAAGCCATTCATCTAATTTTAGTTCATCCATCCAAAAAATGCCTTTAACTAGTTTGAACCTGTGCTACCTTGTTCTAGTTTTCCAATTTAGCTTCCATAGATCTACTTTTCCTATACCATCTACTATCTTGTATTCCTCCATAAGTTCATCTCTCAGTCACCTCATTTCAAAACTTTCTTCCGTCATTCCTCCTACTTTCCTCTAACACCAGGGATCAGCCTTGTAGTTGTTCTCTGAATTGCTTCCAATTCTTGAATGTCTCCCTTTGTTTCGATGACTAGATTTGGAGACAGTACTTAAGGCGTGGCCTGGCCAGAGCACTATAAAATATGAGCATGATTGTCTCTGACTTATATTCTACTGGTTTGGTTATATAGTTCCGCATTCTGTTTGCTCTGCTGATTGCTGCAATGCAATGGTTAAACATGTTGAGTATCACGTCTACGATGACCCTTAGATCTCTTTCAGCTTCATCCGCAGCTATTTCAACACCAATTCTTCCTATGTGGAGTATTTTACCTTCGTCTGTATTCAATTTCAATTCTGCATACTTCAATATTTTGTTCAACTCATTGTGCATTTCCCAAACTGCCTCCTTAGAATTAGCTACTCCTTCTAATTTATATTTGATGGCTAGCTCTGCACTGAAACTTCTATTCAGAAGCAACAGAGTTCTAAGAGCCTGGGAGAGTGGCAGATGCAGGAGAAGCTATTTGGGAAGCTTAGTTGCTGGCAATCTTTTCAGACTTTTCAGTCGGTGTATAATGTGAGTGCAGTTCTTCTGTTTTTCACATATGTATGGTGATCCAACTTTCTCACCAACAACTCTTGGTAGTGTAGTGCTGCTGTAATCATAAACTTCTATAGAACTGATAGCCTGGTCCTATCTCCTTGATGTCATAGCAGTTGAACCCTGACATCAAGTAGGTCATCTTCATCAAGCCTCTGGTCTTTGGACTGTATTGACTCCACAAGCAAATGTATATTTTGCAGTCTGCTGAACATAGCTACAATACTGCACCAGCTGGTGGACAGAAGTTTTGTGGAATACGGATGATGACAAACACAGCCAAGCATTATTGGTGATTCCCACTCCTCCACCAGTTTTGCCAGCCATCTCATTATTTGTTTACCCCAGTGTAAATCAAGTGTGGTTTAAATCAAGTGCAATGGCTTCTCTTCCCGCTCCCGCATCGTTACCTCTGGTGTCCCCCAAGGATCTATCCTTGGCCCCCTCCTATTTCTCATCTACATGCTGCCCCTCGGCAACATCATCCGAAAACGCAGGGTCAGTTTCAGCCTGTGCGCTGACAACACCCAACTCTACCTCACCACGACCTCGCTCGACCCCTCCACTGTCTCTAAATTGTCTGACTGCTTGTCCGGCATCCAGTACTGGATGAGCAGAACCTTCCTCCAACTAAATATTGGGAAGACCAAAGCTATTGTTTTCAGTCCCCGCCACAAACTTGCTCCATAGCCACTGACTCCATCCCTCTCCCTGGCAACTGTCTGAGGCTGAACCAGACAGTTTGCAACCTTGGTGTCATATTTGACCCTGTGATGAGTTTCCGACCACATATCCGCGCCATCACTAAGACCGCCTATTTCCACCTCCGTAACATCGTCAAGCTTTGTTTGATAATGCTCCTGTGAAGCGCTTTGGGACGATTTACTACGCTATATAAACATAAATTGTTGTTGTTGTTGGTTACGAAGCCAAGAAGCTGAATGTTTCTAACTGAAAAGAGTTTGTACCCTTTATTGAAAGAAAGAATGTACATTTATATAGTGCCTTTCACGATTTCAGGAAGTCCCAAACCACTTTGCCGCCAATAAAGTAATTTTGAAGTGCAATCACTGTAGTAACGTATAAAACACAGCAGCCAATTTGCACACAGCAAGGTCGCACAAGCAGCAATGAGATAATGACCAAATAACCTGTTTTATTGATGTTGGTTGAGGGATAAATATTGGCCAGGACACCAAGGTGAACTCACCTGCTCTTCCTTGAATAGTGCCATCGGAGCTTTTATTTCCACCTGAGAGAGCAGATGGGACCTCGATTTAAAATCTCATCCGAAGGATGGCACCTCTGACAGTGCAGCACTCCCTCAGTACTGCACTGAAATGTCAGCTTGGATTATGTGCTCAAGTCTCTGGAGTGGGCCTTGAACCCACAACCTTCTGACTCAGAGGCGAGAGTGGTAATGACTGACTCAATGAAGTTAGTGACTTCATCTTTTTAGCGCTGAAGATTACACGCTCATGATTCAGTTCTGTGTAAGTCTTCCGCACTTATGTGGCCACCACTTGTCTTTTAGATGGGAAGGTCGCTTCTCTGTAAGGCTAGCCATACGGACTACACTCAGTAATTCCCTTTATTTCTTGAGAAATGTTTTATCCTCATATTCAACACTAAATATTTCTAAAACAAAATTCCCGTCATGGCTAATTCCAACAAATAATTAGACACAAGAAGAAAAAAATTATTTCTGCATTTCATACTTTGTTGCTTAAGCGAAGACAGGAATTTCACCCCCATGTCAGAGAGAGAAGACGGACTGCATCTAATTCCAAATATTACTTTCGCCATACTCAGTTACACGGGTTTATGCAGCATGTCAGTGACTAAAAACAAATATATAATTACAGAGGGAGAGAAGGAGAGTTATCCCAGGCCACTCCCACAAAACATTCTCGTGATCAGTTCAGAAGCCTGAGAACAGATTAACTCTCTTGGCTGTGGCTGACGCATAGCCCAAACAGATTGACCAATGAGGAGCAAAACAGAGGGGTGGATGAAATTTCTGCCTTTGCTAAATTTAGCAAAAATGTTTGGCATTGGTTTTAAGTGGGGAACACCACTTTATACTCATGCTAATTTTTTTGATAAAACTAGTGAAAATAGTAATTTAGCCTCCTGGTTTCTAAGCCTAAAATAAAAGTTTATAAAGAGTGGGGGCTCCTCCAATGTTTCAGTCGATAAATGTTCTGCACAACGTGATACACAGTTATACAGACCAGCAAGGCCCCATGTCGGATTGTTTATTTATACAACACCAAGAAGAACAACAACTGCTATTTTGTTGCACTCCGAATGGTTTACAGGCGGGGGTGAGGAGCAGGAGGTGGGAACCATTGGCACAGTATCTATTGGCCTACATACAACTGTACAAATGCCAAGCGCCTAACACAAGCTTTCACCTGAAAAGGATCTTGTGTCAGTCTCATGGGTCCAAAACGTACTTCCGTAGATGCAACCTGCAGGGGAGAAAAGTAATACTGTCACCAGACTGTTTAGCAATGAAATCACGTGACCATGCCAAAGTGAGACAGTAAAACAGTTGGAAGGTGTAATCTGTACTTTGCTGGAAATAAATGTAAAATGATGCACTCTATACTTTGCCTTGGTTTGCTATCAATCAGATCAACAACAATCATCACAAGTTTATTAGAAGCTTGGCCAATGGAGATACATATTTATTAATGGGGAGTGCTAAAGATCCAAAACCCGCAAATTCTTCTAATATTAAGAAGTAAACTTTAGCCTTTAATGCTCCCGGTGCAGAGTTTTATTTGCCAAGAACACGTATCGGGAATATGGCCACATGCCGAATGATATTTCATCCATTCATTTTAATGGGTAGAAAAATCGAGATGAGGGGACACACGACTGAATTCCGTTTCTGTACTCCCAGCACGTGACCCTCTAGACTGAGAACAGTTACCTTACACTAGCAACTCTTAGTTTGGAGAAAGCATTGGGCTCAAAATAAAATTTGGCATTTATTAGTTTCATGACACATTTTCATAACACAAGCAGACGGGCACCACATGAACTGGAGTGTTTTGTGGACATTAGGAATAATACTATAATTTAGTTTTATAAGTTACGCCTTGTTTTGTTCAAAGTTACTAAAGAAAAAGAAAACAGCTCTGAAAACAAATAATTAAGCTATGCCAGACACACTTCAATAAAAACAGTTCACCTTTAAGGACAAAGAGTTAGAAGGACAATCATTTAAGCTCCTGCTTTTACAACAGCATGGAAAAGCACGCGCCTATAAAAAAACACGTACGCTTCTCTACTTCATTGTTAGGTGAGAATTGATTAGTTTTGCTTGCCTAAATTTAATCCCAAAATAGTGAAGATGTGCTTTCATGATTGCAACTAAGAGGACTATGCTAATTTAAGGATAATTGTACTCTAACCTTGATGGTTGTTAAATATAGAGATACTATTGTACTACATAATTGCCAGCATTCATTTTATATTACCAAACTTCTTTAAAAAGGAGCAGCCATTTTAAAACCATAGGTTGGTGTGCGCAGTTGTTTTAAAGTTGTGGTTTGTGATTTTATTTGTGATTGCTGGACTTTGTGTCTGAGGAAGGCTTGTACAGAACAGCAATCGAAAGACTGCAGGGGGGGTAATTTTCAACTACGCCAGCTGGGCGCTAACCTGGCAGAGAAGGTCGCCCGCACTTGATAAAAACCGCCCAACTGACATTCCATTGATTTCAGCAGAATGAAACTCGGGTGGGTTCTACAACGGGCGGGCGATTGGGTCCGCCAGGTTACCATGCAGGCGGTGAAGTTGAAAATTGCCCCCTGTATCACAAGCCTGTATAGGTGGACTCAGGGCTCTGCCTGCCCACAGCACCTGTGCTAGCGGCTATTGCAGCCTCCAAAGGGACATTTATAGGTTTACCTCACATTTACGTCACATAGCAACTACCAAAGTCGAGGCTGCCATCATCAGCACTGTAAAATAAAGGGACTATCAGACTGAATCTTAAAAATAGTTTTCACCAAGGTCTTTATCTAGTTTGCAATGTTCCATTGTGAAATGCTAATGTGATGTGACCAGATGCCACCCAGGTGAGTACTCAGTCATTTTAGAACAACATTTTTCTATTAAACAGGATGACCACTGAATTTTTGCCAAAAACATCCATAACCCTGTTACGGAACATTTTTTTTAAAGCCTATCCATGCCATGACTGGGCTTTTCAATATTATCTATTTTATGTGACTCATAACAGAGTAGTTGCCATGAACATAGCTGTTCTTCCCCAACACCGTGGCTGTTGCGTCAAGAAGCCAAATATTCTCACCATCGAGAAGCACGCTGTGAAGAAACAGGAATGTTTCTTTGGCTCCACTTTAACTGTGACAATATAGAGCTGAGAACTCTGGGTGCCTCGTTCTCACAGCCCCAGCACCTACAGCTCTGATATTATCCTCAGCCTCTTAACCACTCAGATCCTGCTTTGAGGTAGATGCAGCAATTGTTTTGGAGGCAGATGACCAGTTTGTCATAAAACATTAAATGCAAGGTGCAAATATCAAGATCTAAAGGGGGAAAAATTGGGTTGCTCTGCGCCTCCCGTTAGCGCCCCCTGCGAAACTTCGGTCGTGCCCCCTGACCTACCGCCGGACGATATGTCCGACAGGGTCAGGGTGGCGTTTATGCAGCCGCGGCGGCACAAATTAAAGGGCAGGTGCCGGGCGGCCTTTTTTTGGGGCCACCTGCCAGCACCTGCCCCCTTCCGCTTTTTTATTTGGGGTGCCGGCCACGATCGCTCAGCCCGGCACTCCTCTTGAGTGCCGGGCAGTTTTCTCGGCACCCCGCTCCCCGGTGGTCCAGCAGGGCCCCGGTGCGTGCAGTGTTGGCCCCTCCCCTTTACTCAAGGGAGGGAGGCCTGCAATAATGCGGCGCTACATGCCGACGCGTGTGGCGCTGTTGCACGTAGCGCCGTGATATTCAATGATAGCGCCCCAGGAAGGAGGGGGAGTGCTTCCACTGAATTTATGGTGCAGGGGCGCTAACTTTTTCGGGGCGCCACCAAATTTCCCCCCCCCCCAAAGAATTTAATGAATTCTGCTGCCAACAACCAGCTCCAGCTCAAATCGCCCTTCTCCAACAGCAGGTCCTAATGCCACCTTAACCAACAGCAAGTCCTTTTCCCCATCTGAACAAAACCTCCCACTCATGCGGCGTGGGCCGGATGGTTTGCCGCCCACCTTGGCCTCCGCACACCGCACTTACATCCCGAGTTAAAATCGGGCCACATGTTTCTCAATTGTCTTGGCTGATGTTCCTCTCCCTAGCGCAAAGACACTGAGGCCAACTGTTGGGCCCCAGTTGCTGTCCCATTTAAAGTCAGCTAACTCAGCACAGATTAGGGATCAAACTTGGGACGTTCATGTATGGCTCAGCATGAGCTTTATGTTTTTGATATTTCAGTTCTAGACCCGTTATCACAACTGGAAACTGGAAGATAAATGAGTTACTTTAGAATTATTTTGATTAAAGAGATAATTTTTTTTCCAGTTTCACGTTCTATTGAAGGGCCCAGATCCAAAACATCAGCCTGTCTTTTCTCTTTTCAGATGCTGACCGACCTACCATTTAATTCCATCCTGTTCTGATTTTATTTCAGATTTCCAACATTTGCAGTTCCTTTTTATTTTTCAGTGTTTTATATATCGTTTTGAATGAATAAGAATTTGGAGAGGTAGTCCTGATGATATCATCACATTGCTAGCAACATTGGTCAATACATTGGTTCACCAAAGGTGCAACATTGCTCGGTTAATAATCATTTGCATAGGAGTAAAATAACGACAAAAATGTAGCTCTAACTCACCGGCACTGACATTGTACAATGTCAATATCAGCACGTGCTGTCTGACTTCTGCATGAGTACTATGCTAAATTTGGTCTCAACAGAGTAGCCTCAGCAATGCATTTTATCGCAGGTTTATTTTCTTGCAAATTAAACTGTTCTTTTTGAACAAGCACATTAACTGGCTGAAATATTTTGCCCTAAATACAGGACGATTCAGGGCTGAAGTGAGAGCTACTTGGTTGAAATCACCCAGCGCATGCTGAAGGAATGTCTTCATGAATGTCAAAAAGTCTTTCACGTGTACATGATGAAGGCAGACGTGACAGTGGATAAAGAGGCAGTATTTGTTTTATGACAATACTGATGTTTGCCAGTTTCCTTGGTACTGTCACAGTGCCCAATCTCTAGTTTCTTCAATCGCACAGGGAGGGTGTAAGCAAAAATGTGCACGAGGTTTGTCAGCAGCTCCCTTGAATTCCCAGCCACTGGGGCAAACATCTGGCTTGGCTGAGACCTGGAACTCAAGGGTTTGTGAGCCCCATTTTCCAGGTGTAACTGCTCAATTCCCTGCCTCCTCCATTAACATTTAGATTTTCTTCTCCTCGGTATTTCCTTTTTCTCTTTATGCAGTGCCGTTATACTGTAGCTTTTGCATTGATGGAAAGATGTGAATTGATGCAAGATTGACTATAACTCAGGAGTCGAGTCAGTGACCTGGCATGCAGGAACACTTTGGCAAAAAGCTGGGAAACCACCTCCGGCAGGTAATCTCACATTATTTGGTCTTCGCGCTTGGTGTGGTATAACTCCCGTCCAGTAAAAAGGTACATTTTATATGTGCCTAGGGCCAGACAGACCATTGGACTATTAACATTCATGATGAAATCTTTCTAATGTGAGGAGTGAAGCAACATTTTTGTCATACCAAAACAAATTTGCATTCATATAGTACTTCTAATGTGGAAAAATGTCCCTCGGCGCGTCACAGAAGGTGGACACTGAGTATATGCAGAGGAGTTAGGAAAGGTGATCAAAAGCATAAGCGAATAGGTATGTTTTGAGGAAGCATTTAAAGGAGGGGCGAGAGAAAGTGAGATGTAGGGGTTTAGAGAGGGCATTTCCGAGAGTGTAGGGCAATGGCAGTCCTGCCACTGATGGTGAAACATTAAAGACTGGCTGCCCTGCACTCTTATGACACTGAGCTCCCTATAAGGCACAGCCAGTGATTTAACTCAGAACTACTGGTTGCACATCGGACTGTATGGTTATCAGTATTTGTAGTATAATGGCATTTTTAATCTTTTGTTTCCCCTGTTAATTCTCCAGTCTGCTCTTTTTACTTCTCCTTCTACCAAAGTTGTGTGGACTGGAAATTCCTTGGTCCCCGCTCTGCTGGAATGCAGTGGAGTGGGACTTACCTCCACCGAAATCAAAGGAGGCGAACACCATCAGATATTCCACGGTCAGCTAATTTAAATAATGCTGGCGGGGTGAAAGCGGCAGGCCTGCCAATAGGGGGCCAGATACATTGGGGGGAACCTAGCACATTCAGGAAGTGGGTGGAGCAAGGATACAACTTCTATATTTAAGGAGTGCCATGCAGTTAAAGGGCTGAGCAGGCTCTTGGGAGAAGGACTGAAATGGTTGTAGCTACAGAAAAAGACAAGCATTTAAGTTTTTAGAAGCTGATATGGACATACTGCTGGCCTAAATGGAGGGATGCAATAGTTGGAAGAAGCCATTACACAGAACAGCATGGGCCATGTGGAAGAAGGCAGCTGTGACTATGAGTGGCATTTTCATAACCCTTGGGAGTGTTTGGAAGAAATTTAATGACCTCACACAGTCAGCAAAGATAAGAGTGATTTCAGATGAATAACAAGGCAGATAATTGAATCACAGAGAAGCACATGGGTATGCCCTTGAACAATAGACAAGTTTTGCCCTTCAATGTAGCACATGGCATCCTGTTCTTTGTCCCAGATACAAAATCATTTGGTAGCATTCACATTAAGTGTCTTACTTCCTTTAATGCATGCTAGCACACTGAACTCTCACAACCTAGGTCCTTAATCCATTACAGGTATCATTACTCTCATCCATTCCACAAATCCCGACTGATTGTGACTGCAGGATCTGGAGACTGCAGCAGCCCATTACCACTGCGCATTCCTCCTGCAGGAGAAGACAGCACACAATGGCAGGCTACTGGAGAAGGACATTCCAATATCCGGCATTTGACAGCACATGAGGAGGAAATAAAGGCCATATTTGGCATCCAGTTGGTTCTGGCAGTTGCGGATGGGAGTCTCTGTGCCTTCAGTGGGTTTGTGGCAACGTATACCTGTTCTTAATTAATGTTCCGTTGCATTCTTCAATCTCTTCATTAGCTACCACTTTCCTCATAAGAGATCCACAATATAGCTGATGAAGATAGCATGCCACTCAAGCACATCAAAGTTAACAGTGGTGCTTTTTCCTCCAGAGACTGCAAGCCAAGAGACAGTGGAGAAGATTTCCAAAGTGCTTCTCCTGGCTCCACAGTACTCGTGAAGGCTGCTGCCAGCCAAAGATCAGCAACCCCTCCCCTGCCCTGCCCCGTTCCCGGAAGTTACCTGCGGGCCGCTGCCAGCGAGGCAGGTGGCCCATTTTGGAACACTGGTAATGGTTGACCCGCCTCTGGAGGTGCAACAGGTGCCAGCAGCTCGCCCAAAGTATTCAAAAAAGGCCCAATTTAAGACGAGTCTCGTGCCTCCTGGTTGGAGTGCACATGCGCCTTCGGTTATGTGTCCGAAAATGGGCCGTAACCAATTTTTAGCCCACAGACTCTAACCCTCACAGAGAACACCTTGGTACAATTTGAAGCCTGTAATCTGTGCTGGGTTCAACTGACAGTTCTAAACTGCTCCAGCTTCACTTTTATAATCGACAACATCACCTGATTCCTTGATCGCCATTAGCGTACGCACATTCTTGTTATTCTCTTTTACAATATTTTAATTTTTGTATGGCTGTTTACTTATCCACTCACCCAGTTAATGTGCTCATTCACATAGCTGTTTGGGTATGTTATGCTTAAAGGGCAATGAGTTCAGCTAGGAATCAACAGACACAAACAAGGAGGATTATCACTGTGTCCGTGTCCTATCCCACACTAAGTCCCACTCACCCATCTTCCCTGTCCTTGCTGAACTACATTCAGGAAGGGGGTGGAGCAAAGATACAACTTCTATATTTAAAGAGTGCCATGCAGTTAAAGGGCTGAGCAGGCTCTGGGGAGAAGGAAATACCTCCCATTTAAAGTTCTCATCCTTATGCTCATCCATTCATGGCCTCTCCCCTCCCTATCTTTGTAACCTCCTCCAGCCCTACTGCTCCTCTCCCCCGAATTCTCCATTCCTCTGACTCTGGCCTCTTGTGAATATCTCTTCCCTTTGCCCCACCATTGGCGGCCATGCCTCCAGGCGTTTAGACCCCACGCTCTGGAATTCCCTCACTCACCTGTCCACCTCCCTCTCCACCTTTGAGACCATCCTTAAAACCCACATCTCCTTTTTTGGCTTGGCATCCATTTTAAAAAAATGACATCTCTATAAAACACTTTGGGACATTTTATATATTAAAGGCAGTATATAAATGCAAGTTGTTGTGTCACATTTTTCCTTTGACAGTATTCTCGGAAAGAGGGCCATAGTTTATCAATTTCTCACATGCTAATCTAAACGCAGGTTGTAAATTGTGCATTCTGATTGCCCTGTACTGAAAGGATTAAGGAGACATTGGCCCTGAAAAACTACTGGGCCAATTATGCCAGTATAGCACTTCCGTGAATGCTGCTGACCCAGCGACCCAGCATTGACCCCACCGTTAATGAGAGGGTCAGCTCATTTACATATTGACTGGCGTTGGACAAGCGCAGGTCCTGTGTAAAACGAGAATACTACACTGGAGGGGGTGGAAAATTGCAGCTTAGTGCAGCAGCAGCAGCAGCAACAGCAGCAGCAGCAGCCCCCTGGAGGATCAGAAGTTAAGTTTTAAAAGCTGTAACTGCTTGGATTTTCTGTAAGTTATTGTGCTCAGACATCTTAACAGGGACTGCTTGTAATTTACCGAGAAAGAAGAGCTCACAAGTTCAGAGTGAGGCCTTTAAACCCTGATTGAAGAAATGCAAAGTACGTTGTAAGCACTGTTGGAAGGAGGTGCCATTGGCACTGAGTGCCACCTCTATGACCCTCAGGACAGAAGACCAGTGCAGAAAGAAGTTCAATGACATAACGAGGGCAGGCAAGGTAAGAAAACTGCTGTTGTCTCCTTTTTATCCTGGGTCCCATGGGAACCACCATGCTAATCACCCTCAATCTTAAAAAAAATAGCAAAATACTGCAGATACTGGAAATCAGATGGGAGTCTTGCTCAGAACAAACTGAAGTGCCCCTTCTGATCTGTCCAGGCAGCAAAACCTCCCCTTTAGGACTCCTATAATTATTTCAATTACAACTCGAGTGGCTGAATAAGCCTCATTGTACCGAAGTTCTCACTTGTGTTCTTGGCACTTCCAGTGGGGCCATGATCCAGAGCTAGAGACAACTTTATTGCCCGAAAGGCATCCTGAACAATGTCACTCTTCCCTGAATAGAGCAGGCAGGCTGAAATTCCTCAGCTGCTTGCATATTTGGTATTTACATGAAGGGGGCGATTTTCCCAATGGAGGCGGGTTGGAGGTGGGTTTCGGTTTGGGTGGGTTCCAAACCCGCCTCCACTGAGAGGTGGGAAAAATTTGCGATTTTCCCCTAATTGGCCAGTTGATTTCAGAGGTGTGGGTTCCCCTGGGCCAATTAGTGTTTTGGGACTGAAACTCGCCTCTGCTGACGTCACTTATCCAGCTTCATTTAAGGGCTGCTTGCTGCCTTGGCTCATTCCACTGGTTTTTGGTCGATGATGCACCACCTCCAAGCTGTTATCTCCTTGAAGAATGGCCAGCTCCAAGGCAAGGGCCTCCCCGAGGTTCTCAGATGAGGCGCTGGGTATGCTGGTTGAGGGGGCGAGAGCTAGCAGGAAGGTGCTCTTCCCCTCATCTAGGAGGAAGAGGCCTCCCAAAGAAACCAAGGCTGTGTGGTCCAGCTGGCAAGGGATATAACCTCCAGATCTGTGTGCAGATTGGGTGATTGTTTCTGTTTATTGATGAAATGCCATCCCTGTGGGAATGTATTAAAATTAGGTGATGGCAAACTGTTGGCGTGATGGCATCTGTTATTTCGGCTTAGGCAGCTCCACATTGTGGGCTCCGCGACACTTGCGTGGTCAGGTTGGTGGTCAGAGTGAAAGGAGGCCAGAGAGTCATGTCCATTGTCTATCATGTGTTAAGAAGGAGCCAAGCACATGTGCCACAATGGGCAACCTATGCAAATCTGGCCAGGATGAGTGCATTCCTTGCACGACGTGCTTCCATGCGCTGGCGCCTTCTGCCCTGTGCAGCATCAGGTGGGTGAGCAGGAGGTTGGGGCTCATGCTGCTGTTGCTGCTGAGCTGCCTGGTTCTGTTGCTGCCGTGGCTGCTCCTCATCCGAATCTGAGGTCCATGATGAAAGGAAATAAATGGTTCCCATGCTGCTGGCAGATACCTCCGTTGGGGAAGCGCTCAGTCCAAGCGGGGAGAGGGTCTTCCAAGGAGGTCCCACAGTTGAGAGATAGAAGTTGCAGCACCTCCGACTTTGGTAGGTCTGCTAAAAGTGCTGAAAGACCACTGCCACCTGTAACTGCTCCCCGATGAAAGCTCCGTTTTAATGGTGGAGCTGCAGCTGTGAGGAGGCCACCCACTTGTCAACCCGCCAGGATTAGCTGGCGTTGTTTAGGAGGGTCGTGCAGCACGCTGAACATGTGGTAAAATAACAAAGGCCTGTCAAAATAGGATTATAGAGGCCCTTAACTACTATTTAAGGGTCTTAACTACCTCTCCTGACAGATGGAGGCGGGACCAAATCGCACCCATCAAACCTGCCTCCGGCAAAACTGTGCAGAGGCGGGTTCCAAACCTGCCCTCAGTTTTTGCCATTTTGCCAACTGTCCCGCCTCCAAACCCGCCTCCTCGGGGCTGGGAAAATCGCCCTCGAAGAATCATTTGCAGCTGATCATAGACAATTTGTACATTAAAAGAATGGTATTCCTTTCTCTGGAGAACTTTTGAAGGGTTGACTGTTGGAGCTCACAGGGCAACGTAAGTGCCATCAATGGCACTCTGAACTTTGGGGAACTTAGCAACATGAGAAAACTGAACAGCCCAATCAGCCCAAAATGGATGAATTCACTCACTCTTCTGAAGTTTGTATCTGTCACCTGATTAATCCATGCTGCATAGAACTTTAGATGATAATCCAAAGGTCCCTTGGTGCAGCTTGAAAGGGGCCGGTGGCAAAAGTAATTGACACGAGTGAGCAAGCTGTTTGGGCTCAAAACAGAAAATGCTCAATGTAAACTCGAGGAACAGCACCTCATCTTTCGATTCGGCACTTTACAGCCTTCTGGACTCAACATCGAGTTCAACAATTTCAGACCATAACCTCTGCCCCTATTTTTTCGCATGGCAGCTGTTGATGATTCTGCCATCCCCATTTACACCTCTTCGAGACTCATCTTTTGTTTCTCAAGAAGCTCGACACCATCCAGGACAAAGCAGCCCGCTTGATTGGCACCCCATCCGGCACCTTAAGCATTCACTCCCTCCACCATCGGCGCACCGTGGCTGCAGTGTGTACCATCTACAAGATGCACTGCAGCAACTCGCCAAGGCTTCTTCTGCAGCACCTCCCAAACCCGCAACCTCTACCACCTAGAAGGACAAGGGCAGCAGACGCATGGGAACACCATCACCGGCAAGTTCCCCTCCAAGTCACACACCATCCTGACTTAGAAGTATATCGGCCGTTCCTTCATCGTCGCTGGGTCAAAATCCTGGAACTCCCTCCCTAACAGCACTGTGGGAGTACCTTCACCACACGGACTGCAGCGGTTCAAGAAGGCAGCTCACCACCACCTTCTCAAGGGCAATTAGGGGTGGGCAATAAATGCTGGCCTTGCCAGCGACGCCCACATCTCAGGAATGAATACATTTTTAAAAAAAGGTCAGGCAGCATCTGTGGAAAGAGAAGCAGAGTTAACGGGGGTGATTTTGCCAATGGGGAGCTTTTGGAGGCGGGAGTCCCACTTGTCGGGTTTTAGTCCCGTCTCCATCGACTTCTGGCCAACCCACGCTATTTTCCCTTGATTGACCTTGTTAAGCCCGCCCAGCGGGCTTAGCAGGCCAATTAAGGGAAAGCCGGTTGCAGAGAACGTCATTTTTGACAGATGAATTGTCATCGTTTGACAGCTCTGTGAAGCTGTCAAACCCTGACATTCTCTGTAGTTTGATGAGGTCTTGAATTCAAGAGCTCATCAAACCTCTTTCTTTTGCAGAAATGAGATGGTTGTTGCATTGGAGAATTGTGGGCAGTGAGATGACAATACTTGAAGCATAGCCAGATATTAGTTTACATGTTCAGTTTATAAGTTTGTTGCTTGCTTTTCTCACTAATGTTTACTGCGTACAGTTCTGGTCGCCCTATTATAAAAAGGATATAGAGGCACTGGAGAGGGTGTAGAGAAGATTTATAAGGATGATACCTGAAATGCGAGGGTATACATATCAGGAAAGGATGAACAGGCTGGGTCTCTTTTTTCTTGACCTAATAGAGGTCTTTAAAATTATGAAAGGTTTTGATAGAGTGGATACAGAAAGAATGTTTCCACTTGTGGGGAAGAGCATAACTAGAGGCCATCAATATAAGATAGTCACCAAGAAATCCAATAGGGAATTCAGAAGAAACTTCTTTACCCAAAGAGTGTTGAGAATGTGGAACTCGCTACCACAGGGAGTGGTTGAAGCGAATAGTACAGATGCATCTAAGGGGAGGCTAGACAAGCATATGAGGGAGAAGGGAATAGAGGGTTATGTTGATAGATTTAGATGAGGAAAGACGGGAGGAGGCTCATGTGGAGCATAAACGCCGGCATGGACTGGTTGGGCCGAATGGCCTGTTTCTGTGCCGTATATCCTATTTAATGTAATCCTATGTAACGGTGGTAACAACGTTCATTGAGAGACGGAATTTATGACTATGATCACTATGGAGAGAGGTAAATATGAAACTTTTAAACATGTTTGTAAATCATGACCATTAAATGACTACTATCGTGTCTAGTGAATTGTGTCTAGCGATCAGGACAATATGGGGTCAATTTTAACCCGACTTGCCCAGTGGAAATCAGATCACATCCCAACCATTTCCAACCATTTGTGAAGTTAACCTGCCGTGTCTTTAAGGCAGGTGAGGCTTCCGCCTAAAGCAGGCAGGAGCCTCATAATATTATGCAAATCGGCGTCCTATTACGTCAATAACACTCCAATGCAATTTTAACCTGAGTCTGAGCGGTGAAGTTGTCGGGTTGTCGGCGAGGCAGAAGCAGGTCTGCAGGTGTCTGAAGATAGAAGAGGTCCTTCTGGGAAGTGTAAAACTTTTCCACTCCTCTTGGCTCCACAAGAAAAATTGTGGCCTCCCCTGCCTCCGACTCCCCTGTTCACTTCCGCAAGAACTTCCTGAAAACCACTCCCTGGTTGTGCCACCCGATCTTTGTCTGCCGGCAGCTACTCTGCACCCTCTTCACACCCATTCCCGGCAGGAAGTGGAGCAGCAGTATTTAAATGATGCCAGCGGTTAAAATTGGCGTGAGCTCCTGCTGCCTTTGCCGGGCAGGAAATCAAATTGCTGGAGCAGTTTCCCGCCGGAAAGTCGCCACAAGTTAAAAAAAAACATTTTGGCTAAAAGAAAAGCTAATTTGGTCTACCAGCATGGTAACTACATTTTATTTTAAGTAACCAACAACAACAACTTGTATTTATATAATGCCTTTAAAGTAGTAAAACGTTCCAAGGCGCTTCACAGGAGTGTTATAAAACAAAAAATTTGACACCAAGCCACATAAGGAGAAATTAGGGCGGATGACCAAAAGCTTGGTCAAAGAGGTAGGTTTTAAGGAGCGTCTTAAAGGAGGAAAGAGAGGTAGCGAGGCGGAGAGGTTTAGGGAGGGAATTCTGGAGCTTAGGGCCTAGGCAACAGAAGGCACGGCACCAATGGTTGAGCGATTATAATCAGGGATACTCAAGAGGGCAGAATTGGAGAAGCACAGCTATCTCGGGGGGTTGTGGGGCTGAAGCAGATTACAGAGGTAGGGAGGGGCGAGGCATGGAGGGATTTAAAAACAAGGATGAGAATTTTGATATCAAGGCGTTGCTTAACCGGGAGCCAATGTAGGTCAGTGAGCACAGGGGTGATAGGTGAACGGGGCTTGGGGCGAGTTAGGACACTGGCAACCGAGTATTGGATGACCTCAAGTTTACGTAGGGTAGAACGTGGGAGGCCAGCCAGGAGTGCGTTGAAATAGTCAAGTCTAGAGGTAACAAAGGCATGGATGAGGGTTTCAGCAGCTGAGGCAAGGGTGGAGACAGGCGATGTTACGGAGGTGGAAATAGGCGGTCTTAGTTATGCCGCGGATATGTGGTCAGAAGCTCATTTCAGGGTCAAATATGACAGCAAGGTTGCGAACAGTGTAGTTCAGCCACAGACAGATGTTAGGGAGAGGGAACGGAGTTTGTGGCAGGGACTGAAAACAATAGCTTCGGTCTTTCCAATATTTAATTGGAGAAAATTTCTGCTCATCCAGAACTGGATATCGGACAAATGTGAGAAGTCGCACAACACCAGGTTATAGTCCAACAGCTTTATTTGAAATCACAAGCTTTCGGAGCGCTGCTCCTTCGTCAGGTGAAGTGAAGAGATGCATATAGGCACAGCATATATAGTCAGAGAACACTGCCAGATGATTACAGTTAATCTTTCCAACTGCCCTTTATCACACCTCGGCAGAGAGATAATCACGGCAATCAAAGGTGTGGATGGTGTCCATACAGGTCAGTCAGGAAAACATTACATACCGACAACTGGACAACCTGGAACACTACAGACAGTTACCCACAGGTCCGACCAAAGAACACACCCACCAACTCAATAGACTGATCAAGACCTTCGATCCAGACCTTCAAAGCATCCTACGCGCTCTCATCCCATGTACTCCCCGCGTGGGAGACTTCTACTGCCTCCCAAAGATACACAAAGCCAACACACCCGGACGTCCTATCGTATCAGGCAACGGAACCCTGTGTGAGAACCTCTCTGGATACATCGTGGGCATCCTGAAACCCATCGTACAGGGAACCCCCAGCTTCTGTCGCGACACTACAGACTTCTTACAGAAACTCAGCACCCACGGACCAGTTGAACCAGGAACACTCCTCGCCACGATGGACGTCACGGCACTCTACACCAGTATCCCCCACGATGACGGCATCGTTGCGACAGCCTCATTACTCAACACCAACAACAGCCAATCTCCAGACGCCATCCTACAACTCATCCGCTTCATCCTTGACCACAATGTCTTCACCTTCGACAACCAGTTTTTTACCCAAACACACGGAACAGCCATGGGGACCAAATTCGCACCCCAATACGCCAACATCTTCATGCACAAGTTCGAGCAAGACTTCTTCGCTGCACAGGACCTCCAACCAACGCTATACACCAGATACATCGACGACATTTTCTTCCTATGGACCCACGGCGAAGAATCACTGAAAAGACTACACGATAACATCAACAAGTTCCATCCCACCATCAAACTCACCATGGACTACTCCTCAGAATCGGTTTCATTCTTGGACACACGAATCTCCATCAAAGACGGACATCTCAGCACTTCACTCTACCGCAAGCCCACGGACAACCTCACGATGCTCCACTTCTCCAGCTTCCACCCTAACCACGTTAAAGAAGCCATCCCCTATGGACAAGCCCTGCGAATACACAGGATCTGCTCAGACGAGGAGGAACGCGATGGACACCTACAGAAGCTGAAAGACGCCCTCGTAAGAACGGGATATGACGCTTGACTCGTCGATCGACAGTTCCGACGGGCCACAGCGAAAAATCGCATAGACCTCCTCAGAAGACAAACACGGGACACAACCAACAGAGTACCCTACGTCGTCCAGTACTTCCCCAGAGCGGAGAAACTACGCCATGTTCTTTGCAGCCTTCAACATGTCATCGATGACGACGAACACCTCGCTAAGGTCATCCCCACGCCTCCACTACTCGCGTTCAAACAGCCGCCTAACCTCAAACAGACCATTGTTCGCAGCAAATTACCCAGCTTTCAGGAGAACAGCGACCATGACACCACACAACCCTGCCACGGCAACCTCTGCAAGACATGCCAGATCATCAACACGGATACCACCATCACACGTGAGGACACCACCCACCAGGTACATGGTACATAGTCATGTGACTCGGCCAACGTTGTCTACCTCATACGTTGCAGGAAAGGATGCCCCGGAGCATGGTACATCGGCGAGACCATGCAGACACTGTGACAACGTATGAACGGACACCGCGCAACAATCGCCAGGCAGGAGTGTTCCCTCCCAGTCGGGGAACACTTCAGCAGTCAAGGGCATTCAGCCTCCGATCTTCGGGTAAGCGTTCTCCAAGGCGGCCTTCGAGACACACGACAACGCAAAATCATCGAGCAGAAACTGATAGCCAAGTTCCGCACCCATGAGGACGGCCTCATCCGGGATCTTGGGTTCATGTCACGCTACATGTAACCTCACCTGACGTAGAGTCATCCAGACTCGAGTCGTCGTTGGCTTGTTCTCTCTACACAGATGCGGCCGGACCTGCTGTGATTTCCAGCAAAAAAAGTTTTTTGTTTTCCATACAGACCCCAGCATCTGTCACATTGTCTTTGATGTAATGTTTTCCTGACTGACCTGTTTGGACACCATCCACACCTTTGATTGCCGTGATTATCTCTCTGCCGAGGTGTGATAAAGGGCAGTTGGAAAGATTAACTGTAATCATCTGGCAGTGTTCTCTGACTATATATGCTGTGCCTATATGCATCTCTTCACTTCACCTGACGAAGGAGCAGCGCTCCGAAAGCTTGTGATTTCAAACAAAGCTGTTGGACTATAACCTGGTGTTGTGCGACTTCTCACGTTTGTCCACCCCAGTCCAACACCGGCATCTCCACATCATGGATATCGGACAAGCAGTCTGACAATTTAGAGACCATGGAGGGGTCGAGAGAAGTGGTGATGAGGTAGAGCTGGGTGTCGTCAGTGTACATGTGGAAACTGACGCTGTGTTTTCGGATGATGTCGTGAAGGGGCAGCATGTAGATGAGAAATAGGAGGGGGCCAAGGATAGATCCTTGGGGGACACCAGAGGTAACAATGCGGGAGCGGGAAGAGAAGCTATTGCAGGTGATTCTCTGGCTACGATTAGATAGATAAGAATGGAACCAGGCAAGTGCAGTCCCACCCAGCTGGACAACGGTGGAGAGGCGTTGGAGGAGGATGGAGTGGTCAACCATGTCGAAGGCTGCAGACAAGTCAAGAAGGACGAGGAGGGATAGTTTACCTTTGTCACAGTCACAAAGGATGTCATATGTGACTTTGATGAGAGCCGTTTCGGTACTGTGGCAAGGGTGCAAGTCTGATTGGAGGGATTCAAACATGGAGTTGCAGGAAAGATGGGCACGGATTTGGGAGGCGACAACACGTTCAAGGACTTTAGAAAGGGAAGGGAGATTGGAGATGGGGCGGTAGTTTGCAAGGACGGTGGAGTCAAGGGTTGTTTTTTTGAGGAGAGGGGTGATGACGGCAGATTTGAGTGAGAGGGAGACAGTACCTGAGGAGAGAGAACAGTTAACAATGTCAGCTAACATGGGAGCCAGAAAAGGAAGTTGGGTAGTCAGCAGTTTGGTGGGAATAGGGTCAAGGGAGCAGGAAGTGGGTCTCATGGACAAGATTAGCGCAGGGAGGTCATGAGGGGAGATCGGAGAGAAACTGGAGAAAGATGTGAGTTCAGGGCTAGGGCAGCGGGGGAACCTTAGAGGAAGTTTGGCCCGGTGGGCTAGGGGAAGGAAGGAAAGTGACAGAGGCAGCTGAACAGATGGTCTCAATCTTAGAGACAAATATTTTACTTCTGTTACCTAGTTTGGTAGATTATTCCAAAGATTTAGCACTCTTTGATTAAAGACATTTTTCCTGATATCTGTTTTAAAGTTATTTTTCAAAACTTTCCATTTGCGGATTTCCATTTTTCCTGGCTAGAGCTTGATACATATATAACTTAGGACTGTTGGCTGCACATCATTCAAAGCAGGTGCATTCCCCTACACTACAACAGTGACTACATTTCAAAGTACTTTATTGGCTGTCAAACGCTTGAGGATAGCCAGAGGATGTGAAAGGCACTATATAAATACAAGTTCTTCTTTCTGAAAAATTGCAAATTGGCACCTGCAGTGTAACTATACTCCTATAGAAAGTGATCTAAAATGATATGTATTTGACTGAGAACAATTGACCTGTTCTGAGACCCAATTGCATAGGAATAATGATAGAGTTGGATTTTAGAATTTGTTAAAAACCTTGCAAGAACTTTAATTTACAAATGTCAAGATTCCAATGCTGCTGCTATAGCTGACATACTTGTTTTTTTTAAATTACATTTTAGTAATTCTGAACTAGCTGAGGAACATCTGCTGTGCACAAATTAACTACTGACTCCACTCCCAGCCAGAATGAATGAGTCTAACGGCGCAACACAATTCTGAGATATAAACCTTTCATTAAGACAATCCCAACATAATAAATTTGGCACAGTTATTTTAATTGTGTTTCTTTCAGATACTCGATCCTCTGCAGGTGCACCCAGTTATAATGTCATAGACAAAATGCTGCAAGTTAAGTATATTGGTTTTTAACCTTTACTATTGGCTGCCAGCCAAATAAACAGTCAGTTCAACTGTGAGGACATGGGGTGCATTTCCTCTGGGTGGTAATTAGAACAAAAAAGCAAGTAAACTGATGAGAAAAAGCATTAAGAGACTTTTCCCCCTATAATCTACCTTTTCACACAACCTAAAATGGTTGAGCAGACGAGCGGGAGAAAAAAGTGCTTGCGAAAGACTAGATAGAGATGGTGAAGGTCTTGCTGGAGGCCATTATTGAGGAAATCATGCTGTTTTGCACAGCAGATAATACAAATGAGAACCAGACAAATTGTCAAGCTGCATCTCCCTTATTAACTCGGCTCCCACTGGTGGCCCAAGCTAACTCCTGCCGGCAACCCAAAGGGTCATTTGCAACTCATGCAAATTCATTCATTCATTCATTCCTCATGAGTATTTTGTTTTGTTAACAAATTAATTATTAATAACTTCTAATGGAATTGCATTAAGCACCACACTTCCATTTAAAATGACATTAATTACAGTTCAGGCTATAATCAATCACAACCTATATACAGAACATTAGTCATTCAAGAACAGAGGCTAATTGAAAATCTATTAGCTTAGAATTAATTATCAATTTAAGTAAACTTAAAGCGACTATTAAGTCTTTGTCTTGTTTAACCTTTTCTTTTATGCTTTCTCTAAACCCCCCACATGCCCCATGTCCTATGAGAACGTGGCATATGCCGGGGTTTAAAATCAGAGCAGCGTCCTGCTCACCGGATCCACCGCCACCACGTCATGCACTATTTTTACAGGCCTGTTTTGACCAGAGTGCAAGGCCCTTGCCCCAGACAGGCGAGGGTCTCATTGAAATACAAAAGTCCGGGGCCTGATAATGTTATTCAGTGTCCAACGAGATTTTAATGTGCAGTTGGGCATTCATCGCCCAGTGCCAGCATTGCCAGGGAAACCTGGCGCCCCAGAAGAGTCGGCCCAGAAGTGGGCCGAGAAGGTAAGCATATTTATTTTTTGAAGACACTTTAGACCTTCCCTGTTCCAGGCTTCCTTCCTTCACTCAACCGTGATCAGCAGCCGACTCCCCCCACCACCCTCACCCCACCCCAGCAGCACTTACCTGACTGCTGGGGACCGTTTCCTTGGGTCCTCAATGGCGGCCTACTGCCGTGCAATTTCCCGCTTCTGCGCTCCCAACCTCCACATCATTCCTACCAGGTTTGGGTGGGAATCAGTCCTGGGATATAGTAGTGAGATCCCGGGGGTTAAGATGACCTAGGCTTCATGCCGTGCGGCCGTGTGAGCTTGTCGCTCGTCCCGCCTACCCCCCCCCACCCCCCATACCACACTCGTGGTATCCCCGAGTTAAAATTGGGGCTGAGATGTTGGAGCGCAGTTAACAGCCACTAAAATATGCCCCAGTGTGATTGGCACTTTGGAAGGGAAGGGAAGAATTAAATGTGGGGGAGGAGGGTGTGGGTGGTAGGTGCTAATAACAAAGTATATAAACAGGCAGATATAAGAACATAAGAAATAGGAGCAGGAGTAGGGCAATTGGCCCCTCGAACCTGCTCCGCCATTCAATAAGATCATGGCTGATCTGATCCTAACCGCCAATCTACTATCACAGAACCATCTCCTGAACCTAACAGAATTGGACACACGAAATAGGAGCAGGATCAGGCTACACGGCCCCTGGGCCCGCTACGCTACCCACAGGGCCATGACCGATCCGAACCTAGACTCATGACCAAATTCCTGCCCGCTCCCCGTAACCCTTAATTCCCTTTACTTCTAGGAAACTGTCTATTTCTGTAATGATGTAGCTTCTACAGCTTTTTGGGGCAGCATATTCCATGGACCTACCGCCCTCTGAGTGAAGTAGTTCCTTCTCATCTCAGTTTTGAAAGAGCAGCCCCTTATTCTAAGACTATGCCCCCTAGTTCTAGTTTCACCCATCATCGGGAACATCCTCCCCGCATCCACCCGATCCAACCCCTTCACAATCTTATATGTTTCAATAAGATCGCCTCTCATTCTTCTGAACTCCAATGAGTAGAGTCCCAATTTACCCAACCTCTCCTCATATGTCCATCCACTCATCCCCGGGATTAACCGAGTGAACCTTCTTTGTACTGACTCGAGAGCAAGTATGTCTTTTCTTAAGTATGGACACCAAAACTGTATGCAGTATTCCAGGTGCGGTCTCACCAATACCTTGTACAACTGAAGCAATACCTCCCTATTCTTATATTCTATCCCCCTAGCAATGAAAGCCAACATTCCATTGGCCTTCTTAATCACTTGCTGCACCTGCATACTAACCTTTTGAGTTTTGTGCACCAGGACCCCCAGATCCCTTTGTACTTCAGTACTTTCCAGTTTCTTGCCATTAAGATAATAACTTGCTCTACTATTTTTCCTGCCAAAGTGCATAACCTCACACTTTCCAGTATTGTATTCCATCTGCCAAATCTCTGCCCACTTACTTAGCCTGTCTATGTCCCCTTGCAGATTTTTTATGTCCTCCTCAATCACTACTTTCCCTCCCATCTTAGTATCATCTGCAAACTTTGATATGTTACACTCAGTCCCCTCCTCCAAATTGTTAATATAGATTGTAAAGAGTTGGGGACCCAGCACTGACCCTTGCGGAACACCACTAGTTACTGATTGCCAGTCTGAGAATGAACCATTTATCCCAACTCTCTGCCTTCTGTTAGATAGCCAATCCTCTATCCATGCCAGAATATTACCCCCAATCCCGTGATTTTTTTATCTTAAGCAATAATCTTTTGTGTGGCACCTTGTCAAATGCCTTTTGGAAGTCTAAATACACCACATCCACTGGTTCCCCTTCATCCACCCTGTATGTTACTTCCTCAAAGAACTCCAGCAAATTTGTCAAACATGACTTCCCCTTCATAAAACCATGCTGACTTTGTCCTATTAAATTATGATTATCCAAATGTCCCGTTACTGTCTCCTTAATAATGGACTCCAAAATTTTACCTACCACAGATGTTAGGCTAACCGGTCTATAGTTTCCAGCCTTCTGTCTACTGCCCTTTTTAAACAAGGGTGTTACATTAGCAGTTTTCCAGTCTGCCGGGATCTTTGCTGAGTCCAGGGAGTTTTGGAAAATTATTACCAATGTATCCACAATCCCTACCGCCACTTCCCTCAAGACCCTAGGATGTAAGCCATCAGGTCCAGGTGATTTATCCGCCTTGAGTCCCATTATTTTACCGAGTACCACTTCCTTAGTGATTTTGATCGTGTTTAGCTCCTCCTCCCCTATAGCCCCCTGTTTGTCCAGTGTTGGGATATTCTTAGTGTCCTCTACTGTAAAGACTGATACAAAATATTCATTCAGTGTATTTGCCATCTCCATATTTCCCACCATTAATTTCCCATGTATGTTATTAACATATGAGAAGTCACACAACACCAGGTTATAGTCCAACAGTTTTATTTAAAATTACGAGCTTTCGGAGCGCTGCTCCTTCTTCAGGTACAAGTACTTGTACCTGAAGAAGAAGCAGCGCTCCGAAAGCTCGTAATTTTAAATAAAACTGTTGGACTATAACCTGGTGTTGTGCGACTTCTCATTTTTGTCCACCCCAGTCCAACACCGGCATCTCCGCATTATTAACATATGAGGAATAATTTATTAAACCATGAATATTACATTTGTTGTTCTACCTGAAATCCTCACTGGTTATCAGTTAGAATCTTGTATACTTTTGATTGATTCTTGGAATTTGATTAATTTTATAAAAGTAAAAATATAACATAGTTCACATGAATGTTCACGAACAAATAATGACACTACACATAGATATGATAATGGATTGTAGGTAAAATAACATCAGTTTCACTTTTGAATGTTAACACTTTTCAGCAATACATACATTTAAAAACAAAATTGCTAATTAAATATACTTAAATAAAGTTTACTTTTGAAAAACTTAACGTTAAATATTTCAATGAATGTTCATATATAGTCCTTCACAGAAATTCATTCATTCACTTCTAGGTGTGATTATAGCATCTCCATGATGTCAATTACTCCTCTAAACCTAGTCTGTAAAATGGGCTTTTTGAATTTAGCAGCCAGCCAGAAGTATGAAGTTTGGCTCTCTCCTATGTACCCCACAGCTAGCTGGAAGAAATTCTTGCCTTTTATACTGATTCACAGGGAGTATAGGTGATTGTGAAGTGTGAAACTAGCATTATTACAAGTGTTTATCTCTGTTATTTTTCATCACAAGTGTGTTGTGTTGCGCCCGTCTTTTGGCATTCTCAACAATGAATTCACGTTCACAAATTCAATGGCAGCAAATCTGCCGCTTAAATATAGAAAAAATATTGCACAAAACTTTTCAATCTAAACAATCAAAACATATCTGCTGCTTTTAAAAGTTGGCTTTTGCACCATAATGTATCTGTAAATCAATACGAGGGGAGGGGGGGAATGCTGCAAAGTTCTCTTACGCTGTTTTTTCAATGTCACACCATTGACTCTTTGCCATCTACACACTTGCTGTACAAACCAGTTAAACGAACCCATAATACATTGTCAAAAGTGAAGATAATTGCAGTGTAATGCACTACAAGGGAAATCCCTGCACCGAGCTCACTGCACCATTTCTCATTCTTTCTCCGGTCCCCAAACTGTGGAAATCCCTACCTTCCTCATTCTTCCTTTCCTTCTATGACCACAGAGTTTTAAAACACCACTTCTTGATATACCTCGTGTTCTGTCTTACAACAACAACTTGCATTTATATAGCAATTTAATGTGGAAAAACATCCCAAAGCGATTCAAAAAGAAAGAAAGGATTGGATGCCGAGTCTTTCTGGGAAAGTTAGGGGAGGTGACTGAAAACTTGGTTGAAGAGATGGGTTTTGAGAAGGCATGTAAAGGCAGGATAGAAGGTAAAGAGGCTGAAGGGTTTAAGGTGGGAGTTCTAGAGAGTAGAACTGAGACAGCCGAAGGCCTTTGGTTGGGTAAAGGAAGAGCAGGAGGCAAAGGACGTGAGGGCCAGAGGGTACAGACGTAAGGCTAGAGAAGATTGCAGAGGTAGGCTGCGATAAGGCCATGGTGAGCCCCCGGAGGAACTTGTAGATACGGCTGAAGAATTTAAATTCAATGTATTGTGGTCAGGTAGTCAGTGTAGGTCAGAGAGGACAGGCACTGGTCAAGTGGGGTGTAGTGCTACATAGAACTTTGGAGATGAGGTTTGGATGAGTTGGAGTTTATGAAGGGGAAGGCCAGCAAGGAGGGAATTGGAGAAACTGAGTCTAGAATTTATGAAGGCGTGCACAAGGGTTTCAGCAGCAGTGGGGGGGTGGTAGGGGCGGAGGCTGGCAATGTAGTAAGGTGAAGTTAAGCTGTCTAGGTACGGGACTACAAACTCAACTCTGAGTGAAACAGGATGCCGAGTGTGTAAAGAGCTTGGTTCAACCTGAATGAGCAATCAGGTAGAGGGATGGAGTCGGTGACGAGGGAGAAGAGCCAAAAATGATGGTTTTGGTCTTCCTGATGTTTAATTAGAGGAAATTCTGGCTCATCTATGACGATATCAGACAAGTGGTCTGACGGCAGTTGTACTCTGAACTTTGATAGTATTTGAAAGCCCTCTACCTAGCTTTTCTAATAATAATAAAGAAGAAATACTTGGCAAGTTGCAGATATCGTAAATTGCCAACATGTTTCAAGTCTTGCAAAAATGCTGGTAACGGTAAGGCAACTGTGCGGTGAGGTAGAAAATAAACCTAGGAAATTTTATTCAACGATTCAAACAAGACAAAATAAAACATTTTTATAAGGCAGCAATAAACTGTTACACAGCAAAGGTCACAGCGCTAAGGAGCCATGCGTTTTTATTTAATACATTGATCCCTGCTGTATCCTGACAGAACGAAACACTGAGCTGAAAATGCCTACAGTTTAATAATGCTTTATCAAGCTGGACCCTGAAATTACTGAGAAAACATTAGCATGTTAAACAGTTTACTTCAACGTATTTTGCAATCTCATCTTTGAAGAGGCTTTGCAATTCTGTTGTCTATTTTTACTCATATTACTCATGTTGTTACAGTCCTTCTAACGCAGTCAACAATATGGTGTCCTTGACACTCTCAACAAGCAGCGATGTGCCTGAATCAAATGTTCTCAGCCAGAGTGTTCTGTTTCCATGGCAACCCTCTGTTTACTCTTGCATGCGAGAAATGTTTTTTTACAGAACCTTTAGTTTTTTCAGGCAAATAAATATTGCATGTGTTTTACATGGCATTAACAGCGCAGAAACAGGCCATTCGGCCCAACAGGTCCATGCTGGTGTAAAATGGGAGTTTGTTTCTTAAATTGATTTGGGGATTTTTTTTTTGTAACTTTTATTTTTTTCTTGCATGACTTATAGAAAAAGATGTGGTAGGAGAAATAGAGACACTTGCCTTCACACTGACAGTGCCTTCTCCCAGTTGCTTTCCTTATGTCAGAGCTGTAAGAATAATGCCTCACCGTTCCCGAAGGTGTCAGAAGAATTATTTTTAAAAACACACCCTCGGTGCAAAGCTAATTGCTCCTGAGTATGATACATTTGAGGGGAAGCTAGATAAATACCTGCAGGAGAAAGGAATAGAAGGATATGTTATTATGTATGGCCTGTTTCTGTGCTGTAGATTCTATGTAATTCTATGAATATCATCACTAAATTATCATCCAGGCTTATGGACAGCCAAGCTTAGGAATAAGCTTACCGTCCTCGGCCTCTTGCATTGTTCCACAGAAGCTCAGCGTAAGCTCGAGGAACAGCACCTCATCTTTTGATTAGGCACTTTACAACCTTCTGGACTCAACATAGAGTTCAACAATTTCAGACCATAACCTCGGCCCCTATCATATATATATTTTTTATCCACACTTTTTGTTTGTGCCTTCTGTTCTTCTTTCCCACATGGCAGCTGTCTTTCATTCTGCCAGCGCAATTTACACTTCATCTAGAGCCATCCTTTGTTTCTTAACCTGTCCCATTACCATCTCCTTTTGCCTTGAATATCTCTTAATGTCTCTTAACCTCTCCTGCCTTCTATCCTATCACAGACCTTCCCTTTTGTTCTTTCATCCCCTCCCCCATTTCCCAGCCCCTACCCTTGCTTAAAAATCTGTTCCATTTCCTGCTTTTTTCCAGTTCTGATAAAAGGTCATCGACCTGAAACGTTAACTCTGTTTCTCTCTTCACAGATGCTGCCTGACCTGCTGAGTATCTCCAGCATTTTCTGTTTTTATTTTAGGAATAAGGCTAACTGAGGAACTCCAATGATATTATACTTGCAAATATTAGTGCTTTAATCAAAAAATATATTGTATATTCTGAGGGAAGTGAAACGAGCAAAAGATTTCCAGCTAAAAATATTTTTGCAGAGTAACCGAGGCAAAGAGCCACAGTTTTTATTGCAGGACACAACCAAAGTTGTAAAGAGTAGAAGAGAATGGGATTAATTAATATATACTAGTTTGGTGACACAAAGCATTGGTTTTAAAAACTTGTAGGGGTCAGTAAATGTGTGGCCCTTCCAGAGCAGCCCCACTGCAACTCTGACCACACTGCACAGGAAAGGCTGGATATGAGGTTGGATCCAGCCTGGTAAGGTGTGGAGTCTCTGCTTGCCCCTTATAAGGTCACTAGTACAGGAGAGGGTGGGGTTTGGGGGTGAGGACCCCTAACAGCGGACGTTCCTGCATCTCTTGTGATTCGACGCTCTGACAGGGACAATACCCTGGCTGCCCTTTGGCCATAGTGGTCCTTACCTCGGAGTTATGGCTGAGGATCCTGGCGTGGATCCCTGAAGATTTCAGGCAAGGAAATGTTTTTTTTTAAAACTGTTTTTAAAGTGGCTCCCTTACACATTGGGCCGAGGGGGCATTGCCTTGTCCTTTCTGGGGAGGGAGGGTTCTGACACTCGCCTGGCTCTGGCGCATTACATCACATTATATGGCCTCTTTGAATCGCCCTAGTGGTGCAAGCACCTGCCATTGCCATGTAAATAAAAGGACATCCCCCGACCATGCAAGCTTTGGCGAGGTCAATGGTGGAGGTGCCAGGTCAATGGTGGAGGTGCCAGGCGGGTGGTGTATCATGCATTTACAGGATGCATAATTTCACCCCCACCACCCACCAGATTTTCAGCACAGTGGACTATAGAAGGAAAGGAACATTGATGGCAGCGAGGAGCTAAATAGTTCTGAGATCCTGGGGAAGAATAAGTTAGAGTATCCGACAGTGTGTTGAGTTTAAATTTCAACACAGTGAGGATAGAGTGAGGAGGAAGCGCGTACAGGATGTCATATTTACCAAATTTTATGTTGTATTGCCTGCGGCCTGTGTGAAGCAAAGTGCAATAGCTAAACTTTAGCTTTTTTTTTCCATAACACCCTCCGTTTTAAAGCTTTGTCTTACCATATATAGCACATACAATGTTAACTTCTCTACCGTGCCAGTTACAAAAATAGACACACACTGAGACTGTAATAAATATCCGTGTATATCGCAGTCTGCTTTACAAACTCGGAGGCGATACAGTGCGTTTTCTTCCCACTCACATGCCAACTGATCTACTATATATGCTCTGCAAGCACGCACGGTTTAACGTGTGGGCCTACAAGGCCCATACCCAGGGGCCCCGTGCAAGCATGGGGCCCTCAGTAAAACTCATCATAACTCAGAAAAAACTGCATGCAACCTGGATCAAAATATTCTAGCCTTTAAAAATACTATCAGAAGGGGGCAAGGCAGATGGCAGATTCGTTGCAGTATAAATGATGACGCTTGTCGTTGCAGTTCACCAGTTACAAAACATTCTTTTGTTCAGACATGAAGAACCTGAGACGCAAAGGCTTGCTTTATTATTAATACAGTGTGTTGATATTCTACGAGCCTCTTTCTTCATACGTTTTACTACACATATTTGTGTTTTCATAGATCGGGAGGGGGTTGTGCTGGCCCGGATGTTCTTGGTGCCCAGGACCCCAACAATTCTTCATCGGGCTCTGTCTGCACGCGCACCCACACAAATCTGATTCTGAAATTAAATGATCTCCAGAGTTCTCCCTGCTCTTATTTTGTGTTCAGTCCCACTGTGCACTCCACAAGTTCATAAGTTTAAAAGAAAAAAAAAAGTCACAGCCTGGTGGCAGGAGGAATGCAGTTGCTCAAAACCTCATTGGTTGCTCACATCTGTAATTCCACAAGAAGATGCGATTTCTTTGCAGTTGTGGCCTCATAGCTTGTGTCTGTGCTTGGCTGATTGCTGGTCCTTATGCTGCAGTACAATATCCATTAATGGGGAGCCAGGTGGTGCACGCAGCAATCCATTAATAAGTTACATTACGCTGCACATTGACAATGAGATCACAGAGCTTTATGCAAGCGCGGAGGTTTGCTGTTACTGTTATCAATCCCGTACCTGTAGGTAATGCAAAACTAAATGTCTTTCTGTGCTTGTATTAAATAATCCTGCATGAAAATGCCATCAGCAGGATGCTTGCTTTGTTTACAAATCCAGATGACGTCAAAGCAGGAGCTCCAAAGGTCAACAGTGAATGACACAACTGGCTTCAAAGCTTTAAAGGTAAAAAAAAAAGTCCTCTAAACCTTGGAGAACATATCAGCCATTTGCCCATTGTGTTCCTTTTGTTCTGTCTAAAGCTTATAGATTTGTGAGATCGAAGGTAAATTCAAATAAACTTAGCTCCGCTCATGACTGCTCTGATGACTCGGCAGGGAAATATAGTGGGGCTGAAATGAAGGCAGAGGTTTGCATGAAACTATTGTGATATTACATGGAATATACGGCACAGAAACAGGCCATTTGGCCCAACCAGTCCATGCCGGGGTTTATGCTCCACTCGAGCCTCCTCACATCCTTCCTCATCTAACTATATGCATAACCCTCTATTCCCTTCTCCCTCATATGCTTATCTGGCTTACCCTTAAATGCATCTATACTATTTGCCTCAACCACTCCTTGTGGTAGCGAGTTCCATATTCTCACCACTTATCTGGGTAAAAAAGTTCCTTCTGAATTCCCTATTTGATTTCTTGGTGAGCATCTTATATTGACGGCCTCTAGTTTTGCTCTACTCCACAAGTGGAAACACTAGCGGCTGGATTTTGTCTTGGGGTCGGGTTGGGGTCGTGTTACCCGCATTTCGTGTTGCCCCCCACAACTCCAGATTAATGTGGATTAATGATGCGATTTTAACTTAATTGGCCAATTGAGTTCCAACATGTGGGAACCCATGGCCAATGAGTTATTCCAGTCTGAAAGTCACCTCCGATGACGTCATCATTGCTGCTGCATTTAAGGTCTGCAACAAGCCTTGCTTCCTCTGCAGGCTGCCAAGCTTTTGGACCTCTAATCTAAAGGCACCTGCAGCAGGAATGGCCAGCCAACGGCCCAGGTGTGCTCCCAGGTTCCATGACGTTGCCCTTCAGGCTTTGGTGGAGGGAGCAAGAGCCAACAGGGAGGTGCTCTTCCCCTCCTCAGGGAGGAAGAAGCCTCCCCAGCAGACAAAGGCTGTGTGGGTCCAGATCGCCCAGGAGGTCAACTCCTTATCATTCACCTGCAGAACCTGGATCCAGTGCAGGAAGAGGTTTCATGACCTTCTACGTACTGCTAAAGTGAGTATGACTTTCCCTTCAGCCTCAATCTGATCCCCATTGCCTCTCCTCACCAGCACTCAGCTTTAGCAACCTCTTCCTCCATATCCCACTTGACACTGACATCCATGCACCCTTACCCATTCCCTCTCCCTCTATGGTCACAATCACCTTACTATTCGACTATGCAGCCCTCACACTCCCTATCACTGTCATGCTTTGAAAACAACTTACAACACACAGGGAGGGCCCTTAGTCTCGCCACCTCAATCCATCTTTGTCTCCTTCTAAGCATCTATGCTATGGATTCTCTACACTCACTCCTTCAATCTCACTCAAACTCCACTTGTCTCCCTCATTGCAGGAAAAGAGAGCTCACAATAAAAGGGAAAGAGCCAGGACAGGAGGAGGGCCACCCTCATTAGCCCAGCTCACCCCCTGGGAGGATGCGGTCCTGGAGATCGTGGACGTAGAGGAGGAAACACAAGTGGGGGACGGACAGACGGGTGCATCAGAGCAAGCTGGTGACTGAATAGTGTTCCATCTCTCTCATTGACATTGCATGAGTCGCTGATAATGAATCTGAAGCTCTAACAGATGGATTTATGATCATCTGCAATATGCAATGTGCATGTAACCTTGGCATCACATCTCTGACTCTTTCCTTTACTCCCCCACAGGACCATCGCAAGCACCCGTCCCCACTAGCCAGGAGGAAGAGCCTGAGCAGACAGACTCCTCAGAGGAAGCTGCAACCTCTGAGGGCACAGCGTCAGCAGAACTCAGCGCACCCAGCACCAGCGCAGACACTCACACCTCGGTGGGACCCTCAGGACATAGTGTAGTGTTGTCACCTGGTGTATCACAGCTCACAAGTGAGCATCAGCAGATGGTGGAGACAGGGACAGCAGTGGAGAGTCCTAGTCGGAGGGCGCAGGACTGTCCTAGCTCAGCTCAGCTGCATGTCGACCCTCTGCCTCTGGGTCCATCCAGAGTGCTGGGACTCCAGGAACAGATGCAGGAGTCTCTGACAGGTTTTGTCTCCAGGGTCGCTGCGAGTGTGGAGTGAATGGAGGAGTCCATAGCGAACATCAGCAGAGCCTTTGTGGAGTCATTGGCGCATGAACGCATCACCACGGAAAGGATGGCAACCTTCGTGGAAAGGATGGCTGCAGTAGATGAGAGGATGGCTACGACTATGGAGGAGATAAGTCGCCAGAGTGCAGAAAACATGGTCATTGTTCAGAATCGACTGGCATCTCTTGAGGAGCGATGGTCATCTATTGAACAGAGAAACCAGACCTTCATGGAAGTCCTTCTGAATAGGACTTCCAGTGCAGATACGGGTCCCCATGTCCCCCCTGATGTGCAGCAAGGTGCTCTCAAGCCACTTGCAAGCGCTGAGGTGGACCTGACCCATGAGAGGGATGTTGGTGGCACACAACAAGGAGGTGGGGGCTCCTCTCCAAGCGCTCACACTTCCATGCCACTGACAGGTCCTCGGTCAGAGCCCCACCAGAGTCCGCACCCAAGTGAGATCGGCATCTCAACCCCTGCCCAGCCGCAAGAGCAGCAGACTGTTGCCGAGCCCTCGCAGGTTCGCAACCCCAGAGGACGCCCGCCAAAGGAGTCGAGACAGGAGCAGCAACAAAGTGAGCAGGGGGCCTCCACTTCTGCTGAAGCCACAGGGGAAGCACCATGTAGGAGCATGCGTAAGAGAAAGAAACTGCACAAATAGTCACAAGGGTAGTCACTTGGGTGAATTTTGATGTTTAATGTGAAAAAGCCATCAGGTGTAAAGTTTAAATAAAAACTCTGATGGCTACAGCTGCAGTTGTGGCATCTGTCATTTCGCTAATGGGACTTCCACAATGAGGCCTTAGGATAACTTGCAATTGTCAGTATGATGGTCACATTGTTAGGGATCCGCTGGGTCTGGGCCATTGTCATAGCTCTGGTAAGAAGCTGCGAGGCAAAAGTGCTTTCTTGTCTAGGCTAAGCAAATCTGGCCAAGATGAGTGCGTTCCTTGCATTCCGGGCAGCTATGGTCTCGCGTAATGCTGCCGCTGGTTGAGGCGCATCTGCAAGTTATTCGTTCTCTCTCTCCTCCTCCTCCTCCTCCTCCTCATCTGAGGAGGCTATGTGAGGAGCCACTTGGTCCTCTGGCATCTGGAAGCCACGACGCTGTGCCATGTTGTGAAGTGCACAGCAAACCACGACGATTCTGGAGACCCTGGCTGCTGAGTATTGCAGGGCTCCACCTGATCTATCCAGGCATCTGAAGCGCATCTTCAGCATACCGATGGTTTGCTCGATTATGGCTCTGGTGGAAATGTGCCTGGAGTTGTAGCTCTCCTCAGCTGCGTTGGATGGGCTCCTCAACGGCATCATTAGCCACGTCCTCAGGGGATAGCCCTTGTCTCCAAGTAGCCATCCGTGAAGTTGGTCTGGCGGACTGAATAGCGGAGGCACACTAGACTGGCGCAGTATGAAGGAGTCATGGCAACTGCCAGGGTACTTGGCACAAACATGCAGAACTTCCTTGTTGTGGTCACACACCAGCTGAACGTTGAGGGAGTGGAAGCCCTTGCGGTTGACAAAAATACCTGGATTGCGATGGGGTGCCTTAAGGGCCACATGTGTGCAGTCAACGACACCCTGCACCCTTGGAAAGCCTGCCAGATTAGCTAATCCAACCACACGCGCCGTGACACTTGCTTGATCCTTGGTGAAATGGATGTGATTGTGCGCGATGGCAAAGAGGGCATCGGTTACCTGCGTGATACAGGTGTGTGCGGCCGCCTGGGAGATGCCACTGATGTCTGCTGCTGATCCCTGGAATGAGCCTGAGGCAAAAAAGTTGAGTGCGGTGGTGACTTTGACGGCCACTGGTAAGGGGCGTCCACCTGGTCCTCTGGGCTCCAGGTCTTGTTGCAGCATTGCGCAGATGTCACCCACTACCTCTCGCGAAAGTCGGAGCCGCCTTTGGCACTGCTGCTCAGACATGTTGAGGTAGCTGACCCTCTGTCTGTAGACCCTGTTTGGGGGGTATCTCCTGCGCCGACGGCCTTCCATGCGCTGGCCCCTTTTGTCCTGTGCAGCTTCAGGTGGGTGAGCAGCAGCTTGGCGCTCCTGCTGTTGCTGCTGCTGTTGGTGCTGCTGTTGTTCATGGTTCTGCTGGTGCCGCGGCTGTTGTTCGTCCTCATCGGATACCCAGGAGGGAAAGAAATAAATGGCTCCCATGCCTCTGGTATATGTCTCAGTTGAGGAAGCCCTCAATGAGGGTGGCGAGAGGGGTTTCCCAGGAGGTCACACTGCAGATGGGTGTCAGGTTCCAAACTTCCAGAGCTGTGGTTATGCCTTCTAAAACTTCCCCCAGACCTGTGACAACAAAGTCCTGCCACCTGCAATTGGTGGCTGATCAAATCTCCTATTTAAAGGTTGAGCTGCAGCTGAGAGTCAGCAATCCACTTGTGCTCCCGCCAGGTTTCACTGGCGTGTTTCAGATCAGGCGTGCTTCACGTGGGAAAAGGGTTAAACTACCTAAAATGCTTCAAAATGGCATTACAGAGCCACTTTAGGGCTTGTTAAGGGCTTTAATGGCCTCTCCCGCCTCTTGGAGGCGGGACGGAGTCGGGAACCCCGCGACCGATTTTGTCAAAATTGCGTGGAGGCGTGTTGGGGTCGGGACCCCCGAATCTGCTACTTTAACCCCCCACACGCCTCCAAACCCGACTCCACGGGTCATTCAAAATCCAGCCCTAGCTCTGTGTCTACTCTATCGAAACCTTGCATAACTTTAAAGACCTCTAATAGGTCACCCCTCAGACTAAAATGAATATTAAAGTCTGTTGGCAAAAATGTTGTGAAAGCACTCCAAAACGATCACAAGTGTACTCACACGCAAAGGTAAGTGTCATTTTAAACATATCTCATGGGCAAGCCATCCCATTAATGAGCCACCTGAACAACACTGCCATAGGACAATTTTATTCAAAAAGATAACTGTGTTTTCACTAATGAATGGTCAATATTGTTCAAGCTATGAGTGTAGTGATCTGAGTTACTGCTTTCAAATTAAATGCTTTTAACTTTTTGTGCTGATCCAGGTAGTGTAAGCCTTTGCAGCTGAGCAGACACATTCCACTTCTTGTACTCAAAGTCAAGGATCAAGCACGATTATTTCAGGTATCGCATGGGTCAGATGCAAAAAGAAAAACACATTGCCTTCTACCTCAGAAGAGCATCTGCTACTGCTCCTCCCCACCAACCAACCATAAACCCTTTGACCATGACTGCCAGCTTAATGCCAACTTATGAACACTTTTGTGCTAAGACATGGCCCGGTAGGACTTGGGCTGAGACTGCCTAAACTCCTTTCATGTGGATTCCAACCCAGTTCAGAGGTTAAAGGCTTTCTAACTCCCTGGCCATCCAGGCCCTGTGATTTCCATTTCTAAGTATATATTTGGCCTGTCTTCTTGATCCTGTTATGCAGACCAGAATTAAAAAGTTCATGTTTTGCTTCTCTTGTCCTTAGTTAAATCCCAGGAAGTAGACAAATGACGATTTCAGGTTCTCAAACCTTGTGCACTGCAGCCTGCTTCTCGGTTCGAAAATCTAATTTTGAAAGGAGCTATTTCAGACAGCACCAATCATCAGGAAATTTCAAATAAGTACCATCTGACTACATTTTGTGAGTAATTGGTAACAACACAAACCTAACACACACTCAGACAATTGATAAGTATGTCTCCTATTTTTAAATAGTGTTTAGCAAAGTGACTTTCAGATGCAGTATTTCTCTCTCAACTCTCCTGGTACTACCCGAGGACTTTCAATCACAACACCATTGGTGGATTAAGCGCTGTGCGTATCTGTATCCCATTCTTTCACTTTCGAGAGTATTCTGGTGCTTTTACCCTCTGACTACTCATTTCTTTATTGTATTCATGTAGAAGATGGTCATCTTATGTCATGTAAATGATCAAATTGTCATATAGAATACAACTTAAAAAATAATTGTGCTTAACATAGAAACTAGGAGCAGGAGTAGGCCATTCGGCCCGTCGAGCCTGCTCCACCATTCAATACGATCATGGCTGATCATCCAAATGCAGTACCCTGTCCCTGCTTTCTCACACAGAATCCCCATCGAGCCTGCACCAACACATATCCCACCCTATCCCCGTAACCTCACGTATTTAATTCCCCCTAACATATCCCATCCTATCCTATCCCCGTAACCCCACATATTTAATCCCCCCCTAACACTAAGGGTCAATTTATCATAGCCAAATCAACCTAACCCGCACATTTTTGGACTGTGGGAGGAAACCGGAGCACCCGGAGGAAACCCACGCAGACACGGGGAGAATGTGCAAACTCCACACAGATAGTCACCCGAGGCCAGATTCGAACCCGGGTCCCTGGCACTGTGAGGCACCAGTGCTAACTACTATGCCACCGTGTTGCCCAAGGTGAGAGATGTTGGTGCTGAGGAATGGAATGTTTCCTATTTTAGGCACCCATTGTCAGCACTAAGTATTCCCAGGTCAGGCGCAGCACAGTCAAATGCAGACTAAAGTTCTCTCTGCTTTACCCAACAATGTGCCTCAACCTCAGAAAACAACTGTACTGTGCCAGTGTCATACTTCTTCACAGGGGAGTAATCAGTAATGGAGCAGGACCAAAAGAGAAGCCATTGCTAGAGATGTTCTGGCTATGTAAGAGTGGAACCAAGTGAGGGCAGTCCCACTCAGTTGAATAATGGAGGAGAGGCATTGGAGGATGGTGTGGTTGACCATATCAAAGACTACAGAGAGGTCAAGAAGGATGAGGAGGTCACAGTGACTTTGATTAGGGCCATTCTAGTGCTATGGCAGGGATGGAAACCATTTTGCAGCGATTCAAACAGAGTTGCGGAATGATGGGCGTGGATCTGAGAACAACAATACATTCAAAAACTTTGGAGAGGAAAGGGAGGTTGGAGATGGAACATTAGTTTTCAAGGACTAGTATCCAGCACACTGGATACAGCAAAGGCTATGGGACCTGACAACATCTCGGCTATTGTGCTGAAGACTTGTGCTCCAGAACTGGCTGCGCCTCTAGTCAAGCTGTTCCAATACAGCTACAACACTGGCATCTATCCGACAATGTGGAAAACTGCCCAGGTATGTCCTGTCCACGAAAAGCAGGACAAATCCAATCCAGCCAATTACTGCCCCATCAGTCTACTCTCAATCATCAGCAAAGTGATGGAAGGTGTCATCGACAGTACTATCAAGCGGCACTTACTCACCTATAACCTGCTCACTGATGCCCTGTTTGGGTTCCGCCAAGACCACTCTGCTCCCGACCTCATTACAGCCTTGGTCCAAACATGGACAAAAGAGCTGAATTCTAGAGGTGAGGTGAGAGTGACTGCCCTTGACATCAAGGCAGCATTTAACCGAGTCTGGCATGAAGGAGCCCTAGTAAAACTGAAGTCAATGGGAATCGGGGGGAAAACTCTCCACTGGCTGGAGTCATACCTAGCACAAAGGAAGATGGTTGTGGTGATTGAAGTTCAATCATCACAGCCCCAGGACATCGCTGCAGGAGTTCCTCAGGGCAGTGTCCTAGGCCCAACCATCTTCAGCTGCTTCATCAATGACCTTCCCTCAACATAAGGTCAGAAATGGGGATGTTCGCTGATGACTGCACAGTGTTCAGTGCCATTCACAACTCCTCAGATAATGGACAACGTTCAGGCTTGGGCTGATAAGTGGCAGGTAACATTTGCGCCATAGAAGTGCCAGGCAATGACTATCTCCAACAAGCGAGAGTCTAACCACCGCCCCTTGACATTCAATGACATTACCATCGCCGAATCCCCCACCATCAACATCCTGCGGGTCACCATTGACCAGAAACTTAAATGGACCAGCCACATAAATACTGTGGCAACAAGAGCAGGTCAGAGGCTAGGTATTCTGCGGCGAGTGTCTCACCTCCTGACTCCCCAAAGCCTTCCTACCATCTACAAGGCACAAGTAAGGAGTGTGATGGAATACTCTCCACTTGCCTGGATGAGTGCAGCTCCAACAACACTCAAGAAGCTTGACACCATCCAGGACAAAGCAGCCCCTTGATTGGCACCCCATTCACCACCTTAAACATTCATTCCCTCCACCACCGGCGTACCGTGGCTGCAGTGTGTACCATCTATAATATGCACTGCAGCAACTCACCAAGGCTTCTTTGGCAGCACCTCCCAAGCCTGCGAACTCTTCCACCTAGAAGGACAAGGGCAGCAGGCGCATGGGAACACCACCACCTCCAAGTTCCCCTCCAAGTCACACACCATCCTGACTTAGAAGTATATCGCCGATCTTCATTGTCGCTGGGTCAAAATCCTGGAACTCCCTCCCTAACAGCACTGTGGGAGTACCTTCACCACACGGACTGCAGCGGTTCAAGAAGGCGGCTCACCACCACCTTCTCAAGGGGAATTAGGGATGGGTAATAAATGCTGGCCTTGCCAGCGACGCCCACATCCCACAAACAAATTTTAAAAAAGCCCATTTTACACCCTGCCCGATTTTCTTTTCACCTTCATTGGCCCCGATTTTTATGGAGAGGCGGGGAGGGCAGCTGAAAACAGCTGAGGTAGTCGGCAAGGCCGGGGACGTGCTGCCGAACATAACAACAGGACCTCATTAGAATATTTTTGTTCCGATTCCTGCCCGGCTGACGACCAAATTGACATAACAACAGAAAACGCTGGAAAAACTCAGCAGGCCAGGCAGCATCCGTGGAGAGAGAAAGAGAGTTAACGTTTCAGGTCGATGACCTTTCATCAGAATTGACAGCCTGGTCGGAGCTCAGGAGGGAAAACCAGCAGCAGGACACCGCAGCCGGGGATCCTTGGGGACAGTCCCTGGCAATCGGGAGAGGGGGAAGATCAGACATCGCAGCCGGGGATCCTTGGGGACAGTCCCTGGCAATCGGGAGAGGGGGAAGATCAGACATCGCAGCCGGGGATCCTTGGGGACAGTCCCTGGCAATCGGGAGAGGGGGAAGATCAGACATCGCAGCCGGGGATCCTTGGGGACAGTCCCTGGCAATCGGGAGAGGGGGAAGATCAGACATCGCAGCCTGGGGGTTGGTGATGGGGTGGAGATCAGACATCGTGGCGGTGGGGGGAGATCAGACATCGCGGTAGGGGCGGTGGAGGTCAGCGATCGGGAGGGCGGGGGGGGGAGACAGAGGTCGCGATCGACAGGGGGGAGGTCTGAGGCTTCCTTGAGAGGCCTGATGGGGTCCGCTCCTGCTCCTCCTCACCCACAAGGAGAGCTGGAAAACACACTTACCTGGTGAAACGGCAGCTCCCACCTCCCTTTCACTGCCGGGTTTCCCGGCCCCTGGGAAACCCGCGCAGCAGCAGTGAATTTTAAATCGGGCTCCCAATTGCACTGCAGGAGCCCAATTTAAATATGTTAATGAAGTGTCCACCTCTCCATGGCGTGACACGCAGACGCCACGAAACCCGCTGCCGTAAAAACAGCAACGGACGCGGTGGGTTAAGGTCACGTTTCACACATTGGATGGTTTAACTGCTCCCCCCCCCAACCAAAAAAAAAACACCCGACCCTCTCCCGCCCATCGTCGGGGGGTTAATATCGAGGCCATTATGTTTAACAAACCCATATTAGCATTGCACAGTTTCAAAGGAAGATTTTATGTTGCTTTTTCAGACTACATTCTATTTTTAATTCTGTTCTGCTCAATGTTATAATCATTGCTCAGCAATACCTACTTCATTAGTTTGTTACCTTAAACATCTCTTTGAAAGATGCCTTGGCCACTGGTTTAAAAAAAGATGAATGGGTACACTCTGTTCTCTGGCAAAGGACAGTGTGTGGGGGTCATGTGATACACATAAACGAAACAGAGTGTTCTGACAAACAGCTTGATTCATGGAGTCAGAAACAAGGTTTTTTTAAAGGCTGTCTTCAAAAATATTTCCTTTTTATAGCTCTAGTAAATCTAGTCTGAATTCAGACCTTTAATTTCAGTTCACTGGTTTGTTTACAATGCTATACCGAAGTAATAGGGTAGATGGGTTAGTGCTGTGTGTTTGTCTCAATAGTTAAGGTATTTTCTCTCTGTTCCTTTCTTAAGTCTCCTCACACCATGTACCATTCACAGCTAGGGATGCCAACTCTGGGTGAACATATGCCTGGAGGTTTCATCACACGACCCGCCCCCAAGGTCGCCCGAAACGTCCACCCTCGTGGTACGCTGCCTTCACATGCCAATTGTAAAGCGAAAATACTCATTACCCGACTGGATGATGCTTGACTGTCGGTCATACAGCCTTTTTCCCCATCTCCAAATATTTTTATAACTAATAAACAGTGTTCAAAGAAAATGGAAATAAAAACAATTTTAATGCTGCTGTGATTTTGCTCCTGGGTTGCTCGCAGCAGTGTCCTGAAGGTTAATCTTCAATTCCTGGAGACTCGAGGCCAATCCTGGAGGGAATGGCAACCCTATCCACAGCGGGCAGGCCGGTTTCCAGGCCTATGCCGCTCCATCTCTGCAGCAACTCCGCTGCTGCCACGGCAGTGTGGTCCAGCTGACTTGCTGGCACCATTGGTGGGTATTGTTTGAGGTGGGGGGAGGAGGTGAATGTGCAGACGTGCTGACCTCCTGAGAGAGCCCAGCCAGCACGTACTGGGGCCCCTACCACTCGCGTGGGGCGGGGGCTCATCAGTTCCACTGCAGACGATGAGTGATGTCTTCAAAGCCCCTATCAATTCGATCCATCAATCGCTCTACTGTGTAATGGCAGCCATATGAACGTCCACCAAAGCTGCAACTTGTGTTAGCATGGACTCCTGATGTGAGGGCCTGGCTGCAGCTGTCCCTGGAAGTGACTACACTGCCCAGGGTAGACTGCAGAGTGGTGATGCCATGCGAAATGTCACCACAGAGGCTGGATGCAGGCTCCTCCACACTCTTGGCATAGCCCTTGGCATGGCTTCCAATACTTTTTACAGTTGTGTGAGGACAATAGTTTTCTTCTCATGGCTGGGCCCATAAAATCTTCATCTCTGTCCTCCTTAGATGAGCAGGGAGATGGCCTCACGCTCTAGCAGAAAGAGAGGGTGAGAGTTAGTGAATTTGTGTTCAGAAGGTCCGTGGAATTTGTGGGGTTTGTGCATACATGTTGAGAGGTGGGGAAGAAGTAACATAGATTGAGGATGGGGAGCTGATGAATGTAAAGCCAAGTGTGTGGAATGTGAAGTGAGGAAGGAGTGCTGGGAGTAGTTGTTCCCGACGGGAATTTCAGCAAAATTATGCTCGAGCAGCGAGCAGGTTAAGATTGCAATTGGAGACAATCGGGAAGAGCTCCTCGCGAATGGGATGATGCTACGATCTGGAAAGTACACTGTCATTAGAGACAAGATATTCAGTGAGGAACGACGCATTGTGCAAGTGGTAGTATGTGAGAAGAGAATAGTGTTAGTGTGTGA
This sequence comes from Squalus acanthias, assembly GCA_030390025.1. Taxonomy (NCBI): domain Eukaryota; kingdom Metazoa; phylum Chordata; class Chondrichthyes; order Squaliformes; family Squalidae; genus Squalus; species Squalus acanthias. Next base: position 232,814,546 of record CM059425.1, on the reverse strand, counting down.
TGTGAAGAAAGTCAAGAGGTGAGTGTTTGGAATGAGCAAGTTTTAGTGTGCCTTTAGTGATGGAGGGGAGGTAATTGTTGAGGGTGGTGGGGGAGGAGCTGAGAGTGTTGTGAGGTACTGGTGAAAGTGGTTGAAAAGGTGTACTTACCCTTGTGAGGTCATGAAACCTCTTTCTACATTGAGCCCAGATCCTGGGGGTGGTGCCGATGGCACCGACCGTTCTGCCACCTCTGCCCAGGCCTGCATGGCATTGCATTAGGGATGTTCCTGCGGGTGCTGGGAACAGTACCTCCATCCGGGCCCTCACTTCCTCCACCCGGACCTCCACGGAGGCGTCAGAAAAGCGGGAAGTCAGCCCTGCGACTCATCACTGCAGCCAACAAGTCTTCCACAGTAGTTCAGTAAGAAATACAAGCAGGGAAGGCAGCCTCGCTTTAAGAGGGCAATCCATCCGTTAAATGTTTGAGCCCCGGGAGTTAGAATAGCCTGGCCTCATGCCAACGGCATTAAGGGGGATTGCCGCCTGCCCAATTCAGTTAAAACCAACCCTCAAGTGTGGCAGCTTCATTGGAATCTGCAGCAGTCCACCACCTAAAAAAGTAGCCAGGACCAGTCGGTGCCTGAATAAACACACACACTGCAGCTCTGGTGCCAACAGAGGAGAGAGCAGAAAGCACAATGTATTCTGGATTTCACGATGCATGCTGCTGTCCCTCCGAGCTTTCAGATCTGAGAACTGCCATTAGATCAGCCATCCTGCTGATCAGTGGGATCACCGCTCCTGGGCTCCATGGAATGGCGACAGCTGGATTCTACCTGCCCAATACTGCCGTCTCTCAGAAAATCAGCACCTGCCAGGCTGCCGGCCATCCCCCTCAGAGCACCACGCCAATGGGCTGTAGGAGGCAACACCAGGCTGCCCAGGAACAAGCTCCAAAGATGCAGCCAGCAGCAGCTCTCTGCCAGAAGCCAAGTGCCTTGAGAGGAGGACCACCTCAGTCCCATGAGCCTGTTGTAGAATAAGAGCCACCAACCACCTTTCATGATACTGGCCCTCAGGTTGCACCTAGGAGAAGCACTTGAATAGGTGAAAGAAATGCAGTGGAAGCATGGTTGTTAGGAAAGAGTAAGTTGACTTGTTTCTTCCCATATATTTTGTTGTAATTAAATAGAATGTACACTAATGTCATGGAATTTGGAGTCATACAGGAATGGTTGCACTGATTTTTTATTAGCCAAGGGCATCAAGGGAGATGGATCAACTGCAAGTAAATGGGGTTGAGGTAAAGATCAGCCATAATCTAATTGAATGGCTGAAGGGGCTCAATTGCTTACTTCTTGCTAGATCAACCGAGTAGATTTGGACACCAAAGATAAATCAACTTGTTCGTTTTATTAGTATTTCCAGACAGTACAAGCAAATCGTATGTTTATATACTTACATGTAGGATAGCCATTGGGCTTTGGGAACTACTAACCAATTCAGCTGAGTTTTCAGCATGGAATACAAAAGAATTGCTAAAAGTGAGCCTATTTCTACACTTAGATGGACAATGTTAGAGGACTTGCTCTCAACCTATCAATTGTCAAGGTCATTGTCATGTGCTCTTTATGTCATATGCTACTACACCAGTAGATGGCAATGTCACACCTCATACATTCCATTCTCACTGAAATGTGTGTAACATTTATTTCTTATCCTTAGAAGATAACACAATTTTGCATGGTTATAAACATCGCACTTTACTGGAATAAGAACAACTGAAACCTAGATATGTTGTCTCTAAACTAGCTATGATTCTTTCCACAAATCCATTGATGCTTCTTAAATTGCATTAACCTTCACCTCCTGCTTACTTAGCATTCCCCTGCGGAATCCTAACAACCAAATCTAAACCATGTGTTACACAGAATACATTCTCATAAAACAAAGATATTAATACTGACTTCTGTATTGTTAATCTATTTTTCCTATTATATCATATCCTATCCTACATTCCCCTCCTTGGGAATCAGGAAAATACCTTTTCCAGGATTCCACATTCAACTATTAGAGTCATAGAGTTATACAGCACAGAAAGAGACACTTCGGCACATCGTGTCTGCGCCGGCCATCAAGCCCTATCTATTCTAATCCCATTTTCCAGCACTTGGTCCGTAACCTTGTATGCTATGGCATTTCAAGTGCTCATCTAAATGCTTCTTGAATGTTGTGAGGGTTCCTGCCTCTACCACCCTTTCAGGCAGTGAGTTCCAGATTCCAACCACCCTCTGGGTGAAACAGTTTTTCCTCAAATCCCCTCTAAACCTCCTGCCCCTTACCTTGAAACTATGCCCCTGGTTATTGACCCCTCTACTAAGGGGAAAAGTTCCTTTCTATCTACCCTATCTATGCCCCTCATAATTTTGTACACCTCAATCAGGTCCCCCCTCAGCCTTCTCTGCTCTAAGGAAAACAACCCCAGCCTGTCCAGTCTCTCTTCATAGCTGAAACGCTCCAGCCCAGGTAACATCCTGGTGAATCTCCTCTGCACCCTCTCCAATGCAATCACATCCTTCCTATAGTGTGGCGACCAGAACTACACACAGTATTCCAGCTGTGGCCGAACTAGCGTTTTGTACAGCTCCATCATAACCTCCCTGCTCTTATATTCTATGCCTCGGCTAATGAAGGCAAGTATCCCATATGCCTTCTTAGCCACCTTATCTACCTGTCCTGCTGCCTTCAGGGATCTATGTACATGCACACCAAGGTCCCTCTGATCCTCTGTCCTTCCTAGGGTCCTACCATTCATTGTGTATTCCCTTGCCTTGTTAGTCCTCCCAAAATGCATCACCTCACACTTTTCAGGGTTAAATTCCATTTGCCATTGTTCTGCCCATCTGACCAACCCGTCTATATCGTCCTGTAGCCTGAGGCTTCCCTCCTCGCTATTTACCACTCCACCAAGTTTCGTGTCATCTGCGAACTTACTGATCATACCTCCTACATTCATATCTAAATCATTAATGTACACTACAAAAAGCAAGGGACCCAGCACCAATCCCTGCGGTACACCACTGGACACAGGCTTCCAGTCACAAAAACAACCTTCGACCATCACCCTCTGCCTCCTGCCACTAAGCCAATTTTGGATCTAATGTGCCAAATTGCCCTGGATCCCATCGGCTCTTACCTTCTTGACCAGTCTCCCATGCGGGACTTTGTCAAAAGACTTACTGAAGTCCATGTAGACTAGATCAACTGCAGTACCCTCATCCACACACCTAGTCACTCCCTCGAAAAATTCAATCAAATTGGTTAGACATGATCTCCCCCTGACAAAGCCATGCTGACTATCCTTGATTAATCCTTGCCTCTCCAAGTGGAGACTAATTCTGTCCCTCAGAATTTTTTCCAATAATTTCCCTACCACTGATGTTAGGCTCACTGGCCTGTAATTCCCTGGTTTATCCCTACTACCCTTCTTGAATAATGGTACTACGTTAGCTGTCCTCCAGTCCTCTGGCACCTCCCCTGTGGCCAGAGAGATTCTGAAAATTTGTGTCAGAGCCCCTGCAATCTCCTCCCTTGCCTCACACAGCACCCTGGGATACATCTCGTCTGGGCCTGTGGATTTATCCACTTTCAAGCCCGCTAAAACCGCTAGTACCTCCTCCCTCTCAATGCTAATTTGTTCAAGTATATCACAATCCCCCTGCCTGATTTCTATGCCTACATCGTCCTTCTCCATAGTGAACACAGATGCAAAATATTCATTTAAAACCTCACCTACATCTTCCGGCTCTACACACAGATTGCCACTTTGGTCCCTAATGGGCCCTACTCTTTCCCTTATTCCTCTCACAGTTCCCCTTCATATTACTTAACCTTTATTAAAGCGATCATCTCCATCATATTCTTTCTCTTCATTAACCTCTTCAACATTCTCTGCAATGTGCATATTAATACCATCAAAATTACTAACATTCTTCCCTGGCTGTAACAAACAACACTGAGGTGATTCGTACCCACGAGTGTTGCCTAGCATTATACATTACATTCAACCATTCGTGTTCGCCTAAGGCTGAAATACCTTTCTCCATCTTATTATTTAGCTGCAGCATGTGAACCAAGTGTTTCTGCGAAAATACTACTCCTTTCCAAGTGTAAGTTTAGACAGGGACGATGCTGGGATTGGATGTCCAAATTTGATTGCATCTGCTTGGGATATATTTACTCAAATTTCTAACATAATGGGCCTTAACTGGCACCAAAATCTTATTCCCAAATTTAGTTATTTCAGTTTGTGCAAAGCAGAACATGTGTTTAGAGATGCGATAGGTAACCTTACTATGTCACCAGATGTCACACAGAGTACATTTTTTATAAGACAAAGATATTAATATTGACTTCTATATTCTACTACTACTTTCATATGATGGGAAAAGCTTATAATGGGATGTCTAGTTTGGCTATCCATCCTGAGATGCCGAGTAGAGAAACGTGGTGCCTCCTGCAACAGATCTTAGTGGGCAGGTTGATGTGATGTGTTCTATAGTCTGAGACTCATGCCATGGTCGCACTTCGGGTCATCTTCTGTATTGTTAAGCTATTTTTCCTATTATATTATACACTATCCTACACTCCTGTTCTTATTTTTTGCTGACTTATTCAATCAGGTGATGATTATTGTAGGGTCAAGTAGGGCCGACATGTTGTAGGATGTGTACTGGGATAAGAACATAAGAACTAGGAGCAGGAGTAAGCCATACGGTCCCTCGAGCCTGCTGTGCCATTCAATAAGATTATGGCTGATCTTATACCTCAACTCCACTTTCCCACCCGATCCCCATACCCCTTGATTCCCTAGAGTCCAAAAATCTATCTATCTCAGCCTTGAATATACTCAATGACTTAACATCCACAGCCCTCTTGGCCAGAGAATTCCAGAGATTCACAACCCTCTGAGTGAAGAAATTCCTCCTCATCTCAGTCTTAAATGGCCTACCCCTTATCCTGAGACTATGCCCCCCTAGTTCTAGATTCTCCAGACTGGGGAAACAATCTCTCAGCATCTACCCTGTCAATCCCCCTCAGAATCTTATATGTTTCAATCAGATCACCTCTCATTCTTCTAAACTCCAGAGAGTATAGGCCCATTCTGCACAATCTCTCCTTATAGGAAAACCCTCTCATCCCAGGAATCAATCTAGTCAACCTACGTTGCACCACCTCTAAGGCAAGTATATCCTTCCTTAGATAAGGAGATCAAAACTGTGCACAGTACTCCAGGTGTGGTCTCACCAAAACCTTGTACAATTGTAGCAAGACTTCCTTACTCTTGTACTCAAACCCCTTGCAATAAAGGCCAACATGCCATTTGTCTTCCTAATTGTTTGCTGTACCTGCATGCTAACTCTCTCTGTTTCTTGTACTAGGACACTAAATCTCTCTGAACACCAACATTTAATAGTTTCTCACCATTGAAAAAGTATTTTGTTTTCCTATTCTTCCTACCAAAGTGAATAATCTCACATTTCCCCACATTATACCCCACCTGCACCTTATTGCCGACTCACTTAACCTATCTATATCCCTTTGCAGGCTCTCTGTGTCCTCCTCAAACTCACTTTCCCACCTAGCTTTGTATCGTCAAATATCAAACTTGGATACATTACACTCGATCCCTTCATCTAAGTCATTAATATAGATTTTAAATAGCTGAGGCCCAAGCACTGATCCTTGCGGCACCCCACCAGTTACAGCCTGCCAACCGGAAAATGACCCATTTATTCCTATTCTCTGATTTCTGTCCGCTAACCAATCCTCTATCCATGCTAATACATTACCCCCAACCCCATGAGCCCTTATCTTGCGTAGCAACCTTTTATGTGGCACCTTATCGAATGCCTTTTGGAAATCCAAATATAATACATCCATTGGTTTCCCTTTATCTGCCCTGCTCATAACATCCTCAAAAAGGTCTAATAAATTTGTCAAACACGATTTCCCTTTCATAAAACCATGTTGACTCTGCCTAATTATATTACAATTTTCTAAGTGCCCTGTTAACACGTCCTTAATAATGGATTCCAACATTTTCCCGGATTAAGGGAATGTTTCTTCATTTGGAAGAGGAGAGTAGGAGGTAAGGCTCTGTTGTGAAAGATAAGCTGCGTTAAACGGAAGAGGAGATATGTGCTCTGATGCCCCTTGCAGCAGTCACCGAGGAGTCCTCTGAGTGCAGCTCATTGTGATACTTTCCTCCATGTAGTTCTGCCTCCAATGAAGCTAATGTTGCCCCCACCCCCCCCCCCAGCAATATCAAGGTTGAGCACTTTTTGTATGGTTGTAAAGGGCATAGCATTCTACAACTATATGTGACACATGAAATGGCGCGTACTGAAGTCCCTCCTGACCTGTTTAGGCAGTGAAAGCATCCCGTTAAGACCCCGATGGTCTTCTTGGTAACCAATCTTGTACGGGCATGTACCCTGTTGCAATGCAGCTCCGCTCCTTTTTGGGTCACTCTTAGGGCAGAATTTTCATTGACCCGTGGAGGCGGGTTTGGAGGCGTGTGGGGTGGGAAAATAGCAGATTCGGGGGTCCCGAACCCATCCCGCCCCCAACCCGCCTCCATGCCAGTTTCACAGGAGGCGGGTACCCGACCTGTGCTGGGACCCGCCTCCCCGAGGCGGGAAGGGGATTAGTGCCAATAAACTGCCTGTTAACAGGTAGTTAACAGGCAGTTTTTTGCCTAATCCTTATTTTTGGCCCTGAAGTGTGGGCTTCCCGACAGGTCCAAATCACACCGATTTAGCGAGGTGGACCGTTGGTCTGGAGGGCTTGGAGGGGTCGAGATGTCCGGTGTGCAGGTGAGTGATGGGTGCATGAGTGCAGAGGTAAGTGTGTTTGGTGTGTGTAAAGTATTTTAAGAACTTGTACTTACCTTAACTTTGTCCTGCAGGCTAAGGTGTCGGGAGTCCCTCACATCCACGGCACAGAAAGCAGAATGGCGGCGGAGCTGTCAAAAGCTGCAGTCTCTGCTTTCTGTGCTGGATTGATTTCTAACTGAGTCTAAGTACAGGGACTCACGTTAGAAACCATATTGTCAGTGTTTGACAGCTTCACAGAGCTGTCAAACGCTGAAATTTCATCTGTCAAAAGCTCTTGACAGATGAAATTTCAATGGCTGACGTCACCTGTATCCAAGGGACCCTTGATTGGCCTGCTAAGCCCGGTGGTCAATCAAGGGAAAATACAGTGGGTTGGCCACAAGTCGATGGAGGCGGGACTACAACCCAAAAAGTGGGAGTCCCACCTCCATCACGTCCCCATTGACAAAATCCAGCCCTAGTGTCATCTTTATCCATGGGAGCAGGGAGTAGGCTTTGTTACCCAGAAGCCATATGTTGATGTTATTTTCTTCCTTGAAGAGTCAGGGAGGGCTGAATTTTGAAGGACGAATGTATTGTGACAATTACCAGCAGATCTCGTGTTGATGGGTAGGCTGTGTTGCCTACAATCTATATATTTAGTGAGTGCAGATGTCATTGATTTCACCCTAGACCTTGGGAAAGCCAGGAACCCTGTATAGCAGGATGGCCCTATCTCTCTGCTGTGATGCAAAAGGTGGTGAATTCCCCAGCTCTCCTCCATTCCTGTAATGTAGCCTGGCTGATATTACACAGGTCCCCCATGGCTGCCTGAAATGAACCTGTGCCACAAAAAGTTGAGGGCGATGGTCACCTTCATAGCCACGCAGAATGAGCGATGCAGGCAGCTGAGCGTAGCAGCTGGTCCTCATGCAGCAGATGGCAGGACTGCTCCATTTGGTGATGTTCGCTTCTTATACAAATCTCCTCAGTAAGGTCCTCATGTGACCTGCGCTGCCAGTGTAATCTATGACGTTAATATCTGATGGGGTCCATCTTCCTTAAATGCTGTCTGAATCCTTTGCTTCTTCCGGTGCTGCTAGTCCTCCTTTTATATGAAAATGACATATAAAGCTCAGCCCATAGTGAATCCCATACTTGCTGCTGAGAAGCCCTTACTGTGGGTGAGAAATGGTGAAAATCTCCTGATGGTCTCACACTGTCCGAAGCCGTGAAAAGCAAGTCCAGGTCTGTGTGGCAGAATGCCAAAAGAAGAAGAAAAAAAAATCGCTGCAAAAACCCGTTCCCAGCTGCAGAAATTGCTCCACAATCTATGGGCTCGGAAATTCCTCACATCCGCCAGTCTCAGCTGATTCTGGCAACAGTCACACCTTATAATTCTCAGTCTCACTTACTCCAACTGCTTTGTGAGTGTAAAAGCAGGAAACTCAAAGCTCCAGTGCCCTCGGCCCTCATTATAATTTATGTAAAGTAGTTTACTCTGGGATCACGATGTGTGAGGGGATTTGGGGGTATCAATTTTGGAACAGAATAACCAACAGGAGCAGCTCCCACCCCATTTTGCTGCCATACAAAGTTACTAATACATTGAAATTACACCAGAAATGGCACTGAGATTCTCCACCATGATACAAAAACAGGTGCTGTGTTTGTTGCACAAATGTTGGTGAAGGAGGAAAGCTGCCAGTTAGTTTATTTTTTTTAGTTTCTGGTTATTCATTAGCAGTGCAAATACCCACCCTCTAGCCCAATGGATCAGTCTGCTTATTTGATCTTTGCAGCATGGCCAACTCGGTGAAATCATACTGGTGGCAAATAAGTCATTTTTAATCACACTTGGTTGACTCCTGTGCCTACCTTAGAGAGAAAAAAAAGAGAGAGAGACAGTGAAGGAATGAAGGTAACAGATGCTGAAACACAATACAGAATATATATTAGAACTGGCCAGAGCTGTACTGGAAAGTCAAATTGCCTAATTCCCTTATGGCAGCTGTACCATCAGAACAGAAAAGGGTGGGAAGAAGGATTCACTGGAATTAGGAGGGACAGCTTTGTTAAGTGACCAGAATGAACTGCTGAAGGGGCAGGAAGAAGGCAGCTGACCATCCTTTTCAATAAAGTTGCATTTAGCAGCTCTGTTGGTAGATATTCAGAAGCAGAAATAAAGTTAGCTTGGGATGCGGAAGACTGATCATCCTGTCAAGTACAATAGGCAGAATTTTTATGATGTACAGAAAGTGACAGGGATGATGAATGATGATATCGTACCAGGTCTGAGAGAAGGGGAAAGGTAAAGTTTTTGAATGCGCTATAAACAAGCCAGTGAGCCCTGTCCTATCAAAGATGCACTGAAAGTGGATCCCAGTCCTCTGTGTCACTCCACCACATTTGTTTCTCTGATATCAATGAGCACGGTGCTCTGTGCTGTAAAAATGAGATTATTTCACTAGCAACAGAACACTTTGCTCTTATTTATTTGGAGCAGGTACTTGTAGTGCCAACCACTTTACTTCTTCAATAGAATTCTCTTTAAGTTTGCACAGTCCAGTTCAGTTTCGCTACCACGTTAATCTCTTCTTGTTACCTCTGGATTCCTGCCAAACACAGAATCAGGGCTCAGGTGTGGAGAACTGGAGGTTTGTGGTGTCAATATATAAAATGTGCAATGAAACTGGTCTATGTAACACTATTTAAATAACTTTCTAAATGATGGGATGAGATGCAAACTTTTCTTTTGCAATGCATCTCATTAAATTCAATCCACACTCGAGAGACAGCTTAATTAGGGATTAATGACAAGGGCACCATGCATTCACCCTTGCTTTTCACTGCTTTTGTTCTAATTGCTTCCTCTCATCCATAATATATTAAAATCCGTTAAGTGGGTCACTGTGTTCCATGCAATACCTGTTACTGCAGCAGATGGCACTGTGTGAGGTGCTCTCAATGTAAACTGTTACTAAAATAACAACAGAAAATGCTGAAAACACTCAAACTGTTACTAACGTTAGTAACATCTAGCCTACATCTCGGTGCTTTACAGCAATCATGTGTTCTTGTCCTCTGGAACTCACATGGCCTGCACAAAAAGGTAAAAGTCAAGGATTATTTTTTAAAAAAATCATGGCCAATTAATCTCTTTAAAAAATCCGTGCATATTGATATTTTTACTAATCTGGGCCTATTAAATGTTTCAAAATTAAGGCTTATTGATGTTTTATAAAAATTGGGGCCGATTAAATGTTTTAAAAGCTAGAGCTTATTAATTATAAATAAAAAAGTCAGGACCTATTAAATCTTTTGGAAATTGAGGCCTATTGATGTTCTGTAATCTGGGGCCTCTTCAAATTAATTAAGGATGCATTTGTGGACAGGTATACTGACTGTCACTAATTACTCCGTGTATTAAATCAGGACCTCTTTATTTTGTGGACAATTGTCTTTCCTCCCCCCAGTGATGCACTTTTCCAACCCCTCCCACTGAGGTATTTTCCACCTCCCTCCCCCCAACTATCAGTTTTTCTAACTCCCAATGACTGAGCAGCATTGCACGCCCCCCCCCCCCCACCCCCATCCATCCACCAAGGTACTTATTCTACCCCGTCAAGGTACTTTCTCCTCACCTTTTCCCCTCTCCCAACTTCCTCTCCCCTCCATACCCTCTCCTCTTTCCACCTCCCCGCTCCCTCCCCTCAGGCCCCTCACTTCCTTTTTCCCCTGCCTTCTTTTCTCCTATCCCACCCCGCCTCTCCCACAGATCTTCTCTCCCTACTTCCCCTTCCTTCCTTCCTCCCTCTGCCCCTCCACCTTGGCCCAATTATCTCCTCGCACTATAAACCTGCTTGACCTGAAGCCAGCACTTGGTCTTCACAACCTGTGTGCAAAGCCACAGGAGATCGACTAGCAGCTTTAAAATTAAAACTCCAGTGATTAGGATATGATTTCACACACATTCAGGATCCGTGGCAACAGCTAAATACTAGTGCATCGAAATTGATTGAAGTATCATGTACTGTTTCCTAGCAACCGGTTAGTTATGTAAATAAATGAGTTTTCTCATTAATTTGCAATAAGCATTTACATATTCTTCAAAAGAAAAAGCCCTACATTTGTGATTTATATTTCAGCTGAGCAATACTTAATTTGGTCTGATAAATCCATTTGTAATGGTCTCTTTAAATCAGTACCCGGAACTAAAGTAACAAACATAAGGCAGACTTAAACTACCTCAGAATTGAAAGGGCAGCCTTTCCACATTATGACTTTTTCCACACGCTGTGACACAACTTCACTGAATAAATGCCACGCATTATGCTTACATAATGCAAAGAGTTGCTGCTTCATGCATAACAATTACAATACAAAGCAATAAAAATGCACTATGAAGGCTTTGGATATGCTGTAGTTACAGATCTCAGAACAATATTCATGGAGTTCCACATGTGGCTGGCAGACCAGAGTTATATTGCCGGCTGCGGACTGCACTGAGCTCAGCCTCTGTGCCTTTGAGCTAAACATGTGGAGAGAGCGCTGATCCCCAGGTGGCTGGTTTTCAATGGAGGGGGGAGGGGGAGGTTTGGTCCATTTTCTCCTAATATTGAAAACACTGTTTAGGAAGTACATAAAGATACAATGGACTGGGCATTTATAAAATGCAACTTTATTGTGGGTGGAAATTTTACCACACTCTGGGGGTAATTATGACTTTAAGAACATAAGAACATAAGAAATAGGAGCAGGAGTAGGCCATTCAGCCGCTCGAGCCTGCTCCGCCATTCAATAAGATCATGGCTGATCTTCGACCTCAACTCCACTTTCCTGCACTATCCCCATATCCCTTGATTCCCTTAATATCCAACAATCTATCGATCACTGTCTTGAATATACTCAACGACTGAGCCTCCACAGCCCTGTGGGGTAGAGAATTCCAAAGATTAACAACCCTCTGAGTGAAGAACTTTCTCATCTCATCTCAGTCCTAAATGGCCGACCCCTTATTCTGAGACTGTGACCCCTGGTTCTAGACTCCCCAGCCAGGGGAAGCATCCTCCCTGCATCTACCCTGTCAAGCCCTGTAAGAATTTTGCATGTTTCAAAGAGATCACCTTGCATTGCACCCAAGCTTTGGGCGATAGTGTAAAATGGACGATATCATAGAATCATAGAAAGTTATAGCACGGAAGGAGGCCATTTCGGCCCATCGTGTCCGCGCCGGCCAACAAAGAGCTATCCAGCCTAATCCCACTTCCCAGCTCTTGGTCCGTATCCCTGCAGGTTACAGCATCCCAAGTGCACATCCAAGTACTTTTTAAATGTGGTTAGGGTTTCTGCCTCTACCACCCTTTCAGGCAGTAAGTTCCAGACCCCCACAAACGTCTGGGTGAAGAAATTTCCCGTCAAATTCCCTCTAAACCTTCCACCAATTACTTTAAATCTGTGCCCCCTGGTTTTTGACCCCTCTGCTAAGGGAAATAGGTCCTTTCTACCCACTTTATCTAGGCCCCTCATAATTTTATACACCCCAATATGGTCTCCCCTCAGCCTCCTCTGTTCCAAGGAAAACAAACCCAGCCTATCCAGTCTTTCCTCATAGCTAAGATTCTCTACTCCCGGCAACATCCTTGTAAATCTCCTCTGTACCCTCTCTCGTGCAATCACATCTTTCCTGTAATGTGGTGACCAGAACTGCACGCAGTACTCTAGCTGAGGCCTAACTAGTGTTTTATACAGTTGAAGCATAACCCCCCTGCTCTTGTATTCTATGCCACGGCTAATAAAGGCAAGCATTCCGTATGCCTTCTTAACCACCTTATCTACTTGGCCTGCTACCTTCAGGGATCTGTCGACATGCACTCCAAGGTCCCTTTGTTCCTCTACACTACTCAGTGTCTTACCATTTAATGTGTATTCCCTTTCCTTATTAGTCCTCCCCAAATGCATTACCTCACACTTCTCCGGATTGAATTCCATTTGCCACTGTTCTGCCCACCTGACCAATTTATTGATATCTTCCTGCAGTCTACAGCTTCCTTCTTCAGTATCAACCACACAGACGATTTTAGTATCATCTGCAAACTTCTTAATCATACCCCCTATATTCAAGTCTAGATCATTGATATGTACCACAAAAAGCAAGGGACCTAGTACTGAGCCCTGCGGAACCCCACTGGAAACAGCCTTCCAGTCACAAAAACACCCATCAACCATTACCCTCTGCTTCCTGCCTCCGAGCCAGTTTTGAATCCAACTTGACACTTTGCCATGGATCCCATGGACTTTTAACTTCGTGACCAGTCTGCCATGTGGAACCTTATCAAAAGCCTTGCTAAAGTCCATATACACTACATCAAATGCATTACCCTCATCTACCCTCCTTGTTACCTCCTCAAAAAATTCAATCAAGTTTGTCAGACACGACTTTCCCTTAACAAATCCGTGCTGACTATCCTTGATTAATCCGTGTCTTTCTAAATGAAGATTTATCCTGTCCTTCAGAATTCTTTCCAATAATTTTCCCACCACCGAGGTTAGGCTGACTGGCCTGTAATTACTCGGTCTATCCTTTGTTGGGCTTGCTACATACTGGCTAAAAAAGTTCTCCTGTATGTATTTTAGGAATTCCGCACCCTCTATACTTCACACTAATTTTATCCCAGTTAATATTGGAGTAGTTGAAATCCCCTACTATTACTGCCCTATAGTTTTTGCACTTCTCAGAAATTTGTCTACATATTTGTTCTTCTATCTCCCTCTCACTGTTTGGGGGTCTATAGTACACTCCCAGCAGTGTGATCGCCCCTTTTTTGTTTTTCAATTTGACCCATATGGCCTCCAACATATCATCCCTCCTCACAGCTGTAATAGTTTCTTTAATCAACACCGCGACCCCCCCCCCTCCCTTTTACCTCCCTCTCTATTCCGTCTGAAAATCCTGTATCCAGGAATGTTGAGCTGCCATACCTGCCCCTCTTTCAGCCACGTCTCTGTAATAGCTATAATATCATAGTTCCAAGTATCTACCTGTGCCCTCGGCTCATCTGCCTTGTTCGCTATACTCCTTGCATTGAAGTACATACCATTTAGTACAGGCAAACCTCCTTGTTGACTACTATCTAGCCCTTGATTCCTCTGTCCTTCCAATTTACTTTCTACATTTTTGTTTTCCAATTCCAGTTTTTCTTCCCTCCCTACTGACTCTATTCTTAGGTTCCCATCCCCCTGCCAAGCTAATTTAAACCCTCGCCAACAGCACTAGCAACCCCTCCCCCCCCCCCCCCACCACGAGGATATTGGTCCCAGCTCTGTTGAGGTGCAACCCGTCCAGCTTGTACAGGTCCCACCTCCCCCAGAAACAGTCCCAATGCCTCAGGAATCTAAAGCCCTCCCTCCTGCACCATCCTTCCAGCCACGCATTCATCTGCTCTATCCTCCTATTTCTGGACTCACTAGCACGTGGCACCAGGAGTAATCCGGAGATTACTACCTTTGAGGTCCTGTTTTTAATCTGTTTTTTAATCTGACTCCTAGCTCCCTAAACTCTGCCTGCAGGACCTCATCCCTCTTTCTACCTATGTCATTGGTACCGATATGGACCATGACATCTGGCTGTTCACCCTCTCCCCCCAGAATGCTCTGCAGCCGTTCGGTGACATCCTTGACCCAGGCACCAGGGAGGCAACATACCATCCTGGAGTCACGTCTGCGGCCGCAAAAACGCCTGTCTGCTCCCCTCACTATTGAATCCCCTACCACTATATCAATTCAGCCGCTTGTTATACATCTTCCCGATTTTCATTTCCATGAAATCAAAGGAAAAAAAAAATCGGAAAAGATGTATAGCGGAAGGAAGAATCAATATTGCTCGTTTTACACTATCAACCAAATTCGAAATTATCCCCCCCACTCCCCTCAAAGCTTCACGAATATCCTTCATGTTAGGGTTTAGAAACAAATAATATTAGCATCAAGGGAGCATATTTTCTGCAGTTCGTCATTACTTAAGGTTTGTTTGCTCCTAACACCAGTTTCAAATGTGCTGTATTTCTTTTTGGCAGTTCTGGGAAGTAATTCTTTTTTTCCCTTGTGCAAGTCCTTTTCTACTTGTTAATTTCCTGTGAAATGCCAATTAAAGGAGGTCCATCTAAATGTAGTCGTCTAATACCGGGCACGTTTATTTTGCGATTCTCGCCAAGATCTATCCGGGTTGATGACACAGCTGACACAGCAGACTCAGCAGCAGTTCAATTTCAGTCGATCACAGTTTGCTTGGCTTGACAGCATCGCCACGGGGGAAGCAGTCAGCGCCAGCCTATGAATTGTTGGAGCAGGATGACGAGTACAAGGTTCCACATCACTCTCAATTAAAATCAGAAAATAAAGGACAAACACAAAAACAGTGTGTAGTAAACTGGCTTGAGGCTGGAGACAGGCCTGATGTGCCAGGAACAGGCCTAACATGCCAGAGGCTGACTTCATCAGACAGTATTGGGGCTGCTCAAGGCAGGGCCGAGGAGACCGGGAACATGTTGAGATCGTGTCGCTGTGTGCTGGGTTGGCTTGGTTTGGTTCGGGTTAGGCTGCAAAGCACTTGAGACCAGCAGGTTAGGCAGCATCCGTGGATAGAGAAACAGAGTTAACGCTTCAGGTCTGTGACCCTTCGTCAGAACAGGAAACAGATGTAACAGATTTTAAGCAGGTGCAGAGGCAGGGAAAGTGGGGAGGGGAGGAAAGAACAAAAGGGAAGGTCTGTGATAGGGTGGAAGGCAGGAGAGATTAAGGGGGAAAAATTCAGTATCGCCCCGTTTGGGGCGCCATTATCGGCCGGGCGCAAAGTTTAGCGCCTGGCGCTAATTATCGCCTCCGACTGCAAACTTGGCTTTTATCGCCCCTGGAGGTGATTGGAGCGCTAAATCAGGCGCTACACATCTGTCTTAAGGCGCAAAGGCCGAGGCGCTACCTCAGAGCGCTGGCAAAGCTCATGTGATGTCAGTCAGCAATGGAACACAGACACACTGGCGCCGGCCAGTTCTTAAAGGGGAGGGTCGATCTTGCTCTACATCCACACTCTGCTCATTGCAGCCTTGAATCTCGGCCTGGAGAGACCTGTACATCAAATCTGTTGTAAAGAACAATGGAGAGGCCCAGGGAAAGAGCTCAGACTGCAGCCCCCATATTCTCTTCTAAATCGATGCAAGGAAGATCAAACCAGAAAGAACCTGCAAAGTGCTGCTCAGTACCCAAAACTCCTCAACACAGCTTTGAATATCTCCTGCAGTCTCTCTCTCTCACTCAGAATGTGTGGTGAAAAAATTTCGCCGACAAAAAAAGGCAGGAAGTGGTCGCCTTTAAATAGCGCTCCCCCAGTCCCTTCCTGACTGCAAAACGCTCCCCTCAACCTGTCGTTGCTAGCGGCAGGCGGTAAGACAGGGGGCACCATTCAATATCCGGTCCGGAGCGCTACCGGGGCGTTGCACTCTCGACTGACGTCACGATCGGCCGGCGCAGGAGATTGCGGCGGGACTGTTTAGCGCCGCCGCAAAATGACTAGTTAATTTCGTGATCGGTGCAAAGATCGCCACACACGGGCGCTAGTTGCTTTGCACCCCATTTGTGCCCTCTTAAGGCGCTAATGGGAGGCGCAATCCAACTGAATTTTTTCCCCTAAATGTTGCAAATGGGGATGGCAGAATCATCAACAACTGCCGCCTGAAAAAATAGGGGCAGAGATTATGGTCTGAAATTGTTGAACTCAATGTTGAGTCCAGAAGGCTGTAAAGTGCTGAATAGAAAGATGAGGTGCTGTTCCTCGAGCTTACGTTGAGCTTCGTTGGAACAGTGTAAGAGGCACTGTTACACCTCCGTTCAGTCGTAAGCGTGACCCCAAGCTTCCGGTCACCTGTCACTTTAATTCTCCGCTCCACTCCCACTCTGACCTCTCTGTCCTCGGCCTCTTACACTGTTCCAACGAAGCTCAATGTAAGCTCGAGGAACAGCACCTCATCTTTCGATTAGGCACTTTACAGGCAGTTGTTGATAATTCTGCCATCTACCGGGAAGGGTAGCGTAGTGGTAATGTCACTGGGCTAGTAATCCAGTAGGCCTGGACTCATGATCCAGAGACGTGAGTTCAAATTCAACTACGGCAGCTGGGGAATTTAAATTCAGTTAATTAAATAAATCTGGAATAAAAAGCTAGTATCAGTAATGGTAACCATGAAACTACCGGATTGTCGTAAAAACCCATCTGGTTCACTAATGTCCTTTAGGGAAGGAAATCTGCCATCCTTACCCGGTCTGGCCTATATGTGACTCCAGACCCACAGCAATGTGGTTGACTCTTAACTGCCCTCTGAAATGGCCTAGCAAGCAACTCAGTTGTAACAAACCGCTACAAAAAACAATAAAAAGAATGAAACCAGATGGACCACCCGGCATCGACCTCGGCACTGACTACGGACACAGCAATGGTACACCCAGTGTAAGAATAAAAATATATGCTTTGTATGTGTGGTGGACTCGAGACTATTAATATAAGATAAAGATAAATTTGATGTGTATGGATCTTCCCTGGGTAAGGCAACAGAGCAAAACTTAACAAAGGAAACCTGCATAACAGGATGACACCATCGAAACTCAAGAGCCATTAAAAGGTGTTAACAAACAATTAACTTAAGCAAGAAATGGCACCAGCCACTGCAGAGAGACACATGTTCAAAGGAAAGCCAATCAAGAGCTCCCATGAATCTAAGACCCAATCGTGGCGTCTTAAGAATTTAAACTAGAAGACAATGGACTTTAAAAAGATATAAAAACAAGGAACCAAAGGCTCGCTCTTCTCTCTGGACGACCACGCGGAAGAACAAGAAGCCCTCCCCCTACAGACCAGACCAAGAAGCAAGGAAAAAGGCCACGTGCATTGCTTAACTCAGGGAAGTACCAGTCTGTGTAAATCTAACCCATTACCATACAAGTTGTAATCGACTAGAGTCCATAAATACCAGTAGGCTATTGCTTTGATGTGCATGAGCGTATGTGTTTAAAATAAACCTGCATGAGTGTGTGTGTTTAATCAAATTGTTTCAAAAGAATTGGTCTTGCTGTCAATTTAATGCCAGTCGAAATAAAAAGCTTACACCTGCAAAGTCCTCCTCACCAACATCTGGGGACCTGTGCCAAAATTGGGAGAACTGTCCCACAGACGAGTCAAGCAACAGCCTGACATAGTCATACTCACAGAATCATACCTTTCAGCCAATGTCCCAAACTCCTCCATCACCATTCCTGGGTATGTCCTGTCCCACCGGCAGGACAGACCCACCAAGGGTGGTGGCACAGTGGTATTAGTCGGGAAGGGGTGGCCCTGGGAGACCTCAACATTGACTCCGGATCCCATGAAGTCTCATGGCTTTAGGTCAAGCATGGGCAAGGAAACCTCCTGCTGATTACCACCTACCGCCCTCCCTCAGCTGATGAATCAGTGCTCTGCCATGTTGAACACCACTTGGAAGAAGCACTGAGAGTAGCAAGGGCACAGAATGTACTCTGGGTGGGGGACTTCAATGTCTATCACCAAGAGTGGCTCGGTAGCACCACTACTGACCGAGCTGGCCAAGTCCTGAAGGACATAGCTGCCAGTCTGGGCCTGCGACAAAGTTTGCAGATGATACAAAGATGGGAGGGAAAGTAGAAAGTGAGGAGGACATAAAAAACCTACAAGGGGATATAGACAGGCTGGGTGAGTGGGCGGAGATTTGGCAGATGCAATACAATATTGGAAAATGTGAGGTTATGCACTTTGGCAGGAAAAATCAGAGAGCAAGTTATTATCTTAATGGCGAGAAACTGGAAAGTACTGCAGTACAAAGGGATCTGGGGGTCCTAGTGCAAGAAAATCAAAAAGTTAGTATGCAGGTGCAGCAGGTGATCAAGAAGACCAACGGAATATTGGCTTTTATTGCTAGGGGGATAGATTATAAAAACAGGGAGGTATTGCTGCAGTTATATAAGGTATTGGTGAGACCGCACCTGGAATACTGCATACAGTTTTGGTGTCCATACTTAAGAAAAGACATACTTGCTCTCGAGGCAGTACAAAGAAGGTTCACTCGGTTAATCCCGGGGATGAGGGGGTGGACATATGAGGAGAGGTTGAGTAGATTGGGACTCTACTCATTGGAGTTCAGAAGAATGAGAGGCGATCTTATTGAAACATATAAGATTATGAAGGGGCTTGATCGGGTGGATGCGGTAAGGATGTTCCCAAGAATGGGTGAAACTAGAACTAGGGGGCATAATCTTAGAATAAGGGACTGCTCTTTCAAAACTGAGATGAGGAGAAACTTCTTCACTCAGAGGGTAGTAGGTCTGTGGAATTTGCTGCCCCAGGAAGCTGTGGAAGCTACATCATTAAATAAATTTAAAACAGAAATAGACAGTTTCCTAGAAGTAAAGGGAATTAGGGGTTACGGGGAGCGGGCAGGAAATTGGACATGAGGCTGAGTTCGGATCGGTCAAGGCCCTGTGGGTGGCGGAGCGGGCCCAGGGGCTGAGTGGCCGGGTCCTGCTCCTACTTCTTGTGTTCTTTAGATTTGAGGTTAGGATCAGATCAGCCATGATCTTATTGAATGGCGGAGCAGGCTCGAGGGGCCGATTGGCCTACTCCTGCTCCTATTTCTTATGTTCTTATGTTCTTATGTGAGAGAACCAACACGAGGAAAAAACCTACTTGAACTCGTCCTCACCAATCTACCTGTCGCTGATGCATCTGTCCATGACAGTATTGGTAACAGTGACCACCGCACAGTCATTGTGGAGACGAAGTCCCGTCTTCACACTGAGGACACCCTCCATCATGTTGTGTGGCACTACCACCGTGCTAAATGGGATAGATTCAAAACAGATCTAGCAGCTCAAAACTGGACATCCATGAGGCACTGTGGGCCATCAGCAGCAGCAAAATTGTATTCCACCACAATCTGTAACCTCATGGCCCGGCATATCCTTCACTCTACCATTACCATCAAGCCAGGGGACCAACCCTGGTTCAACAACGAGTGTAGAAGAGCATGCCAGGAGCAGCACCAAGCGTACCTAAAAATGAAGTGCCAACCTGGGGAAGCAGCAACACAGGACTACATGCATGCTAAAAAGCAGAAGCAGCATGTTATAGACAGGGCTAAGCGTTCCCACAATCAACGGATCAGATCAAAGCTCTGCAGTCCTGCCACATCCAGTCGTGAATGGTGGTGGACCATTAAACAACTAACAGGAGGAGGAGGCTCCATGAACATCCCCATCCTCAATGATGGTGGAGCCCAGCACGTGAGTGCAAAAGACAAGGCTGAAGCGTTTGCAACCATCTTCAGCCAGAAGTGCCAAGTGGATGATCCATATCGGCCTACTCCTGAGGTCCCCACCATCACAGAAGCCAGTCTTCACTCCACGTGATATCAAGAAACGGCTGAGCGCACTGGATACAGCAAAGGTTATGGGCCCCGACAACATCCCGGCTATCGTGCTGAAGACTTGTGCTCCAGAACTAGCCGCACCTCTAGTCAAGCTGTTCCAGTACAGCTACAACACTGGCATCTATCCGACAATGTGGAAAACTGCCCAGGTATGTCCTGTCCACAAAAAGCAGGACAAATCCAACCTGGCCAATTACCGCCCCATCAGTCTACTCTCAATCATCGAAAGTGATATCAAGCGGCATTTACTCACCAATAACCTGCTCACTGATGCCCAGTTTGGGTTCCGCCAAGACCACTCGGCTCCCGACCTCATTACAGCCTTGGACAAAGGAACTGAATTCCAGAGGTGAGGTGAGAGTGACTGCCTTTGACATCAAGGCAGCATTTGACCGAGTGTGGCATCAAGGAGCTCAAGTAAAACTGAAGTCAATGGGAATCGGGGTGAAAACGCTCCACTGGCTGGAGTCATATCTAGCACAAAGGAAGATGGTTCTGGTGGTTGAAGTTCAATCATCACAGCCCCAGGACATCGCTGCAGGAGTTCCTCAGGGCAGTGTCCTAGGCTCAACCATCTTCAGCTGCTTCATCAATGACCTTCCCTCAACATAAGGTCAGAAATGGGGATGTTCGCTGATGACTGCACAGTGTTCAGTGCCATTCACAACTCCTCAGATAATGAAGCAGTCCATGCCCGCATGCAACAAGACCCGGACGACGTTCAGGCTTGGGCTGAAAAGTGGCAGGTAACATTTGCGCCACAGAAGTGCCAGGCAATGACTATCTCCAACAAGCGAGAGTCTAACCACCGCCCCTTGACATTCAACGGTTTTACTATCACCGAATCCCCCACCATCAACATCCTGGGGGTCACCATTGACCAGAAACATAACTGGACCAGCCATATAAATACTGTGGCAACAAGAGCAGGTCAGAGGCTAGGTATTCTGCGGCGAGTGTCTCACCTCCTGACTCCCCAAAGCCTTTCCACCATCTACAAGGCACAAGTCATGAGTGTGGTGGAATACTCTCCACTAGCCTGGATGAGTGCAGCTCCAACAACACTCAAGAAGCTCGACACCATCCAGGACAAAGCAGCCCGCTTGATTGGCACCCCATCCACCACCTTAAATATTCATTCCCTCCACCACCGGCGTACCGTGGCAGCAGTGTGTACCATCTACAAGATGCACTGCAGCAACTCGCCAAGGCTTCTTCGGCAGCACCTCCCAAACCTGCAACCTCTTCCACCTAGAAGGACAAGGGCAGCAGGCACATGGGAACACCACCACCTCCAAGTTCCCCTCCAAGTCACACAGCATCCTGACTTAGAAATATATCGCCGATCCTTCATCGTCGCTGGGTCAAAATCCTGGAACTCCCTCCCTAACAGCACTGTGGGAGTATCTTCAGCAGACGGACTGCAGCAGTTCAAGAAGGTGGCTCACCACCATCTTCTCAAGGGCAATTAGCGATGGGCAATAAATACTGGCCTTGCCAGCGGCATCCACATCCCATAAACGAATTTAAAAAAAGACCTTCCCTTTTGTTTTTTCCTCCCCTCCCCACTTTCCCTGCCGCTGCACCTGCTTAAAATCTGTTACAGCTCTAACTGTTTCCAGTTCTGACGAAGGGTCACAGACCTGAAACGTTAACTCTGTTTCTCTCTCCACGGATGCTGCCTGACCTGCTGAGTGTTTCCAGCATTTTCTGTTGTTATTTTATATTATAGGATTGTTCTGGTATTGATGTTGGACAGCGCAATATACTTAAGATCATCCAATTGGTGGATCTCCCATTGCAGAAACTAATATTTTATAATGCTCCTTCAACCATTTTATTCAATATTTATTTCATTTTATTTTCATTATTAAAAACAAATGCCCCTATATATGTTCTCTAATCACTAAAAAAGCTGCTTCAACTTTTTGCATCACTGAACATTTTCTTGTCTAACATCAAGGCCTTGTTGATACTTTAAATACTTTGATCAATTGGAGAGAACATCATGAACATTTGAGAGCATTTTGCTCTAACATGTGCACCTTGTCAGTGCTCCTAATTTAGTTACGATCAGATTGAGTTGCTATGCCAATCATGCACAAACTCTCTTCTGTATATTCAATTGCTGTCGTCTGAACCCCACTCTGCTGTACTAGGCAATATTGGATTTCCATTCCTTACACGTTCAACCTGGCTGTTTCAGTCTGCTGAATTAGTACAGTTTGTGTTGTTCATTCCTGTCCACTGGGAGCAGATTGAGATTGAAGAACTCACATTACGTATGACTTTAACAGCCATTACTGAAAGGTGACCTTCATCAGCCATCACATCGAATTTCAGATATTCTATCATACAGCCAGATCCAGATGTGTAACATTTACTAAAATATTTCATTAAAATATTCCGTCCTCCATCACCAAGTTTCCAAAAAGAATAATGTCGCCAAAGATAGTTATATCACTTTAGTTCTTTTTTCTTAAAAAAAAGTTTTTATTAATAGTAGCAATATATACAATTGCAGTTATGTTGTACATTAACGTAACACTAATTGTCGTAAGAATGAGCCTTACGCGTGGTGAACTTAAAGTAAGCTTTAATCAACTAAAAAGGTGCTACATACAAAAGAGGTCTTACTCAATGCCTCTCCAGGATCCAACTGATCAGCCCAGTATTTATCCTGGACTAATCACAGGAAGTGATGTAATAAAGTTCGAGTCACAGGAAGCTGTATTGTGTTACCACATTCTCCCCCCCCAAAAGATTAGGAGGCCGGGATGAAGTTCGAGTCACAGGAAGCTGTATTGTGTTACCACATTCTCCCTCCATTTCGTAGCCGCTGGACGAGGGAGAGCCGCACCCGTTTGGGTTCTCGTAGCGGTAGAGGGCCCCTAGCCCGTTTACCCCGTCGCGGGCCGTGGACCAGAGTCCGAGTGATCCAGCCCGCTCTGTGAGGGGTCAGGACGATCCTGACTGTGTACTGGTGCCCGAACGGGTGTCAGGCAGGGCTGTGGTAGATCCGTTTCCGAGCGTATGGTATGGGGTGGATCGTGGCTACGCGTGCGAGCCCCGACGGGCTCGTAGTCAGTCTGCCCCAGGTCGGCACGCTGGAGTGAGGTACCAGCCGGCGTCAGATCCAGATCGTGATGAGAGGCACCTGGCGAGCCCAGAGATGTGCCTGGTACAATATCATCCCCTGGTGTCCCTCTATGTTTCGGCGGGCAGGGAGCCAGATCCCGTAATGACACGGTAGATTCCCGACCGTCAGGATACCGAATATAGGCGTAGGTAGGGTTGACGTCAGTGAGCTCAACCTCATCTACCAGGGGGTCATTCTTAGACGCCCGAACATATCTTCGGAGTAGCACTGGTCCCGGTGCAGTCAGCCACGACGGGAGAGATATCCCATAGGATGAGCGACGCTGAAATCGGAAGAACCGTTCATGAGGCGTCATATTTGTGGCGGTCGAAAGGAGGGACCGTGTGGAGTGTAATGCGTCTGGAAGTACTGCTTCCCATTGCTGGTTGGGTAGGCCCCGAGATCTCAAAGCCAGACGTACCGCATTCCAGATGATAGCGTTAAAACGCTCGACTTGCCCATTCCCGACCGGATGATAAGGCGTCGTTCTGCTGGCAGCAATACCCCGTTCCGAGAGATAGGCCTTGAGTTCTCCTGACATAAAAGAAGGGCCCCGATCCGAATGAACATAGGATGCCATGCCACAGAAAGCAAATACCTGCTCAAGGCAGCTGATAACCGTGGTCGTCAGCATATTGGGGCAGGGAAAGGCAAATGGAAAACGGGAATACTCATCGACCATGGTCAATAGATAAGTGTTGCGAGTTGAAGAGGGCAACGGCCCCTTAAAATCGATGCTAAGCCGTTGCATTGGCTGGGTCGCATGTATGAGTATACCACCCGAGGGGCGGAAAAACTGAGGTTTCAATTCCGCACAGACTCTGCAGTCCGAGCACATCTTCTTTACATCCCCGGTAGAGAATGGGAGATTTCGGGACCGCACGAAGTGTAGCATGCGAGTAACGCCCGGATGACACAACCCATCATGGATGTCTACGAGCGTAGAGGGTGCCATGGCGGAGCAGAATGCTCGTGTGAGGGTATCCGGAGCCACATTCTCCTTGCCAGGTCGATAGTGGATGGTGTAACCAAAAGAGGCCAATTCCAGCCGCCAAAGCTGGATTTTATTATTTTTAATTTTGGTCCGTTTTCGATTATCGAGCATGAAGGCGACCGATCGCTGGTCCGTGATTAAGGTAAAGTGCTGGCGAGCTAGGAGATGAGTCCACTTCCGTACTGCCTCTATGATGGCTGTAGCTTCTTTCTCGACTGGAGGATAATGTAGCTCAGCCCCTTGAAAAGTCCTGGACAAAAATGCCACCGGACGACCTTCCTGATTCAGAGTGGCCGAGATCGCCACCTCCGAGGCATCACACTCAACAACAAAAGGAAGACTCTCATCGATGGAGTGAAGAGCCGCTTTCTCCAACTGTTTTTTTCAGGAGGTTAAAGGCTGCAACAGCCGCTGTGTCTAGTGGGAATGTGCTGGCCTTCAGTAGAGGTTGGATTCGGTCCGAGAAGTTAGGAATCCATTTAGCATAGTATGCAAACAGGCCGAGGGCCCGGCGCAAGGAGGCTGGATTCTTAGGTGGCGGGAGTTCTTGGAGTGGGCGAAGCCTTTCAGGGTCAGGTTTAATGATGCCATTGCCCACACAATAGCCAAGGATGTTGATGGTTGGTTGTGACTCAATGGATTTAGCCGCAGTTAATGTCAAATTACGGTGCTGGAGTGCATCCCAAAATCGTTGGAGATTGGCGTCATGTTCCCGCTGATTGCGACCTGCGACAGTAATATTGTCCAGATAAGGAAACGTATCCTTTAAGTCTTCCTGTTTGACCAGGTCATCCATTGCTCGCTGGAAGACAGCCACTCCATTAGTGACCCCAAAGGGGAGGCGACGAAATTGATACAGCCGTCCATTGGCTTCAAAGGCCGTATACTGCTTGTCTGAGACCTTCAAGGGTACCTGATGATAGGCACTTTTCAGATCATATGTTGAGAACACCGTGTACTCAGCCAGTTTATTAACCATATCATCGATGCGCGGCAATGGGTATGCGTCCAAGTCCGTATATTGATTGATGGTCTGTGAATAGTCAATGCACAGCCGTTTCTTGTAAGGTTGTAGAGGGTTCTTAACAATAACGACCTGGGCGCGCCATGGCGACGAACAAGGCTCGATGATATCCTCTGCTAAAAGCCGAGAAATCTCAGCCGCAATAAAAGACTGGTCTTCCTGACTGAAACGTCGTGACTTTGTTATAATCGGTTTGCATCGAGGAGGAATACTGGTAAACAGTGAGGGTTCATCCAGTGAAGCTGCTGATAATGCACAGAACGGTAATCGAGGTCGTATATTAGAAATAGTGAGTTCAGGTTTGGATCCGCCGAACTCAATGGTGAGCTTCTTATGCTGCTTTTGAAAATCTAGCCCTAAGATAAGATCACTACATAAGTCCTTGAGCACCGAAAGCCGGGTGGAGGGATACCTGTGACCATTAAGTGTTATTTCAACCATACAAAAGCCAGAAATTCTGGTATTAAGTGATGACTGAGCCATCGCAATTGCCTGGTCCGATGGGAAAACATGTAGCTTTAACTCTGCAACAATCTGTTCCCTAATGAAACTATCAGTGCTACCTGAGTCAATTAAGGCATCTAAAGTATGTCCATTAATTGATGCTTTTGTAGCTGCATGGAATAGGTTCTGAGGACAAGCAGCTGTAATTGGTGTCGTTGCACAAAGAGTGGCTGAAACTCTAGGTGTGTTTCTTCGAGAGAAAACCCGAGAGGAAGCACGATAGATTTTAGCCGGAACATCTTGATAGGCCCTTACCGGGGCAGTTCGGTAGGACTTAGCTTGATAAGCCCTCGTAGAGGCTCTTGATAGGCAAACCTTTGCAAAATGACCCTTTTTGTTGCAATGACTGCAAAACGCATTGCGAGCAGGGCAGAATTTCCGAGGGTGAAACTCATCACCACAAAAGAAGCATTTCTTAGATTGCCAAGAGGCTGCCACAGTGGGATCATCATCCTCTTCATCAGTGAAGTCATCAGATTGATCGTCAGGGATAAAGTCCTCCCTAATAGAGTTCACCTGTGGCCTCTTAAATTGCCTGACTGTAGTTAAGGCAGCAGACCGAGGTCTGGGCACTGTATAAAGGTCTGCATTTCTTTTTGCCAGATCTAGAGAGCAAGCCATGTCATAAGCTCTCTGAAGCTCAAGTGTCTTACTTTCCAGTAGACGCTGGCGTATAAATGGGGAGGCAAGCCCGCAGATGAAAGCATCACGGATCATTTCTTCACGGTACAGCTCAGCTGAGGCCGCCTGAAAGTTACAGTCCATACTAAGTCTGCGAAGCTCTTGGAGGAATTTATCAATGGATTCCTCCGGCCCTTGTTGGGCTGTAGCTAGTAGATGTCTGGCATAGACCTCATTCGGTGTCTTAGTATATAGTCTTTTAAGCGTCCGAATTGCCTCCTCGTAACTGCCCCATTCCTCGACATACTGAAATACATTCGGGGTGACACAGTTGATGAGTATCCGCAATTTTGAGTCATCATCAGCCTTGCAATATTCGAGAAAATTGTCAAACGTGCGATACCAGTGTTTCCACACCTTACCGGCTGCTGGGGTGTTTGGGTCCAAGTCAAGACGCGATGGTTTAAGGATGTTTTCCATGATGGGTGATTCCCTGGATCCTTAGTTCCGAGTTCGTCCAAAAAGTTTGAGTGCGAAGTTTTTCAAAGTTGATTAAATTGTCGTAAGAATGAGCCTTACGCGTGGTGAACTTAAAGTAAGCTTTAATCAACTAAAAAGGTGCTACATACAAAAGAGGTCTTACTCTATGCCTCTCCAGGATCCAACTGATCAGCCCAGTATTTATCCTGGACTAATCACAGGAAGTGATGTAATAAAGTTCGAGTCACAGGAAGCTGTATTGTGTTACCACACTAATGCTAAACATTCCATATTATTTCTAAAATGACACATTTTGTTCGCATTTACTTAAACATTTTGTCATATTTTGGGATTTCAACTTTTTCGCCCTTGTTCATGCCTCTCATTTGGTGTCTACTAAAGTAGATTTTCTGCCACTGGCACTCTTGCGGATTGTGTGTAAGGGATTGTGGGCAGCATGAGCTACCATTGTTCTCCATTTTAAAATGACGAACATTGACAAGCAGCCAGAGTCCTCCAAACCCATGTAGCAGGATCATGGATATGCAGCGCTGATCAATGGAGAGTAAAGCGGAGGAAAGAGTGGGGCAGGTGAGGGTTGCCAGGGGCAAATTATCAAAGCCTCTTGGGAAGGATCAAGTGAACCAGGCCCTGGGACACAGATAGACACAGGTCAGGACAGTGAGTGAACCAGGCTCTGGGACACATATAGACATAGGACAGGACAGTGAGTGAACTAGGCCCTGGAACACAGATAGACACATAGGATTACATAGGATACACAGCACAGAAACAGGCCATTCAGCCCAACCAGTACATGCCGACGTTTATGCTCCACATGAGCCTCCTCCCGTCTTTCCTCATCTAAATCTATCAACATAATCCTCTATTCCCTTTTCCCTGATATGCTTGTCTCGCCTCCCCTTAAATGCATCTATACTATTCGCTTCAATCACTCCCTGTGGTAGCATGTTCCACATTCGTACCACTCTTTGGGTAAAGAAGTTTCTTCTGAATTCCCTATTGGATTTCTTGATGACTATCTTATATTGATGGCCTCTAGTTATGCTCTTCCCCACAAGGGGAAACATTCTCTCTGTATCTACTCTATCAAAATTTTTTATAATTTTAAAGACCTCTATAAGGTCACCCATCAGAACTTCTCTTTTCAAGAGAAAAGAGACCCAGCCTGTTCATCCTTTCCTGATATGTATACCCTCGCATTTCAGGTATCATCCTTGTAAATCTTCACTGCACCCTCTCCAGTGCCTCTATATCCGTTTTATAATATGGCGACCAGAACTGTACACAGTACTCTAAGGGGGAGAAATTCAGTATCGCCCCATTTGGGGCGCAATTATCGGCCGGGCGCAAAGATTAGCGCCTGGCGCTAATTATCGCCACCGACTGCAAACTTGACTTTTATAGCCCCTGGAGATGATTGGAGCGCTAAATCAGGCGCTTCACACCTGTCTTAAGGCGCAAAGGCCGAGGAGCGAGGCGCTACCTCAGAGCGCTGGCGAAGCTCATGTGATGTCAGTCAGCAATGGAACACACACACAATGGCACGGGCCAGTTCTTAAAGGGGATGGTTGATCTTGCTTTCCATCCACATCCTGCTCATTGCAGCCTTGAATCTCGGCCTGGAGAGACCTGCACATCAAATCTTCTGGAAAGAACAATGGAGAGTACCAGGGAAAGAGCTCAGAGTGCAGCCCCCACAGTTTCTTCTAAATCGATACAAGGAATAGCAAATCAAAATGAACCTGCAAAGTGCTGCTCAGTACCCAAAACTCCTTCACACAGCGTTGAATCTCTCCAGAAGTCTCTCTCCCTCTCTCTCAGAATGCGTGGTTCAAAAATGGCACCAACAATAAAAGGCAGGAAGCGGTCGCCTTTAAATAGCGCTCCCCCAGTCCCTTCATGACTGCAAAACGCTCCCCTCAATATGTCGTTGCTAGCGTCAGGCGGTAAGGCAGGGGGCGCCACTCAATATCCGCTCCGGGCCGTTGCGCACTCGACTGACGTCACGATCTGCCGGCGCAGGAGATCGTGGCGGTAGTGTTTAGCGCCGCCGCAAAATGTCTAGTTAATGTCGCGAGCGGCGCAAACATCGCCGCGCCTGGGCGCTAGATGATTTGCGCCCCATTAGCGCCCTCTTAAGGCGCTAACGGGAGGCGCAACCAACTGAATTTTTCCCCCTAAGTGTGGTCTAACCAAGGTTCGATACAGGTTTAGCATAACTTCACTACTTTTCAATTCTATACCTCTAGAAATAAACCCTAGTGCTTGGTTTGCCTTTTTTATGGCCTTGCTAACATGTGTCACAACTTTTAGTGATTTGTGTATTTGTACTCCGAGAACCTTTTGTTCCTCTACCCCACCCAGTCTCGTACCCTCCAAGTGATAAGTGACCTCCCTATTCTTCCTACCAAAATGTAATACCTCACATTTATCTGTGTTGAACTTCATTTGCCAATTATATGCCCATTCTGCAAGTTTATTAATGTCCTCCTATAATTTGTTGCAGTTCTCCTCAGTATTGACTATCACCCCCCTCAATTTGGTGTCATCCGCAAATTTAGAAACACAGGACAGGTCAGTGTGTGAACCAGGCCCTGGGACACAGATAGACACAGGACAGGTCAGTGTGTGAACCAGGCCCTGGGACACAGATAGACACAGGACAGGTCAGTGTGTGAACCAGGCCCTGGGACACAGATAGACACAGGACAGGTCAGTGTGTGAACCAGGCCCTGAGACACAGATAGACACAGGACAGGTCAGTGTGTGAACCAGGCCCTGAGACACAGATAGACACAGGACAGGTCAGTGTGTGAACCAGGCCCTGGGACACAGATAGACACAGGACAGGAAAGTGTGTGAACCAGGCCCTGGGACACAGATAGACACAGGACAGGAAAGTGTGTGAACCAGGCCCTGAGACACAGATAGACACAGGACAGGAAAGTGTGTGAACCAGGCCCTGGGACACAGATAGACACAGGACAGGTCAGTGTGTGAACCAGGCCCTGGGACACAGATAGACACAGGACAGGTTAGTGAGTGAACCAGGCCCTGGGACACAGATAGACACAGGACAGGTCAGTGTGTGAACCAGGCCCAGGAACACAGATAGTCACAGGATAGGTCAGTGTGTGAACCAGGCCCTGGGACACAGATAGACACAGGACAGGTCAGTGAGTGAACCAGGCCCAGGAACACAGATAGTCACAGGATAGGTCAGTGTGTGAACCAGGCCCTGGGACACAGCGCCAGGACGGGATGGAACAGTGGGGCAAAGGGAAGCCGGGGTGGAGGGGAGGGGCAACACAAAAGGCCAGATTCAGAGGACTGAAAGGAGTGAGTGTTAATATAAGGCTGGCAGAGCTTGAAGAGAGACAAAGCCATGAAGGGATTTGAAAATGAGAGTGAAGAATTTAAATTTCAAATGTTGCGGGACAGGTAGTTGGTGCAGTTCAGTAAGGCGGGGTTGATGGGTGAGTGGAACAGGATACAGGCAGCTGTATTTTAGATGAGTTAGAGTTTGTGGAGGGTGAAGGATGGGAGTCTAGAAAGGAGAACATTGAGTCTAGAAATGATAAAAGCATGGATGAGGTTTTCTGCCCCAGAGGGGCTGAGATAACAGAGGAAGGCAGGAGATATAGAGCAGGTGGAAAAAGGCAGCAATGGTGTTTAAGAAGTGTAATGAGACTCACGCATGCTCTGCACAAGGCCTCAAAAAGTTGGAAAATATTTACTTCCAATATTTTCTTAATGGTGAGTGACTAGGAGCTGTGGAGGAGCAAAAAGATTTACATGTCCATGAACACAAATCACTAAAAGCTAGTGCACAGGTACAAAAAGTAATCAAAAAGGCTAATGAAATGTTGTTTTTTATCTCAAGGGGATTTTTAATACAAAAGTGAGCAAGTCACACAGAGACAGCTGCTGTTCTGATGAAAGGTCATCGACCTGAAATGTTTACTCCGTTTCTCTCTCCACAGATGTTGCCTGACCTGCCGAGTATTTCCAGAATTTTCTGTTTTTAAGTCATAAGCCTAGCTCTAATTTTAAGATTATGCCCCCTTGTTCAGATCCCATCTGGAGAGCTGCATTCTGTTTTGGGCACGAACCTCAGGAAGGATATATTGGTCTTAGTGGGGGCATTGTGCAGACTTGCCAGAATGATACCAGGCTTAAACTGTTAAATTATGAGGACAGCTTACATAAACTTGGTTTGTATTCATAGGAACATAGAGATTTGAATTTAGACGGTTGAGGGGTGATCTAATCGAGGTGTTTAAAATGATAAAGGGATTCAATAGGGTAGATACAGAGAAACTTCTTCCTCTGGTGGGGAGGGGGCATAATCTTAAAATTAGAGCGAGGTCTTTTAGGAGTGAAGTCAGGAAGCGCTTTTTCACACAAAAGGGGAGTGGAAATCTGCAACTCTCTCCCGCAAAAGGCTGTGGGTGCTGGGTCAATTGAAATTTTCAAGACTGAGATCATTACATTTTTGTTAGGTAAGGGTATCAAGAGGCATGGAGCAAAGCCAGGTAAATGAAGTTGAGGTACAGATCAGCCATGATGTAACTGAATGGTGGAAGAGGCTCAAGGGGTGGAATGGCCTACTCTTGGTCCTATGTTCCAATCAGTAAGGCATGCTCCTGAACGTGTGGATGTCTCACCGCAACACAATCTCACTGAATTACCTTTGGAAGTCATAAAATATAGCTTAGTGTGAGGGATAATTAAATAAATCTGCTCGTGATTACTTAACTTAATTAGGCACATCCTTGTTTGTTTAATTCCCCAAATAACATTTGCAAAAACTCTATCTGAAGTTTTAAACATTTGAAAATATATCCATTAGTAACAAAGAAAGCAGATGGATGATACCATTAAATTTCATCCTATTTCTGCTCCTACTTAGAATGAAAGGGGTAGGTTATTTGTTATTTCGAGTTCATTGTTTATTTTAAATGGCTTAGAATTTCACTGTTTCATTTCATCATTGTTAGTTGTCAGTAGAACAACTAAATATTTAACCATTCAGAAGGCCATTTAACTGGAATGCATTAAATAGGCCTTGTTGCTGTTCATAGAAAGAGATAAAGGGGGTAAAATTCGGTATCGCCCATTTTGGGGCGCTAATATCGGCCGGGCGCAAAGTTTAGCGCCCGGTGCTAATTATCACCTCCGACTGCAAAATTCGCCTCTATCGCCCCTGGAGGTGATTTAAGCGCTAAATCAAGCGCTACACACCTCTCTTAAGGGGCAAATGTCGGGGAGCGAGGCGCTACCACAGAACACTATCGAAGCTCAGGCGATGTCAGTTACCATGGAAGCTAGACAGACTGGCGCCGTCCAGTTCTTAAAGGGGAGGGGCCACCTTGCTGGCCAGCCACACCCTGCTCAATGCAGCCTTGAATCTCGGCCTGGAGAGACCTCTAAAGCAATTGTGTTGGAAGCACTAATGGATCGGCCCAGGGAAAGAGCTCGGCGCTTAGGAACCTCAAAAGTGATGCTGAGGGCCAAAACTCCCTAGGACAGACGTCTCTCAAGCTGCGTGTACCAAAAATGTTGCCAACAAGAAAAGGAAGGAAGTACCCGCCTTTAAATAGCGCTCCCCCAGCCCCTTCCCGACTTGAAAACGTTCCCCTCTACCTGTCGTTCTGAGCGGCAGGCGCTAAGGCAGAGGTCGCAACTCAATATCCGGTCCAGGGCGCTACCGGGGCGTTGCACGCTCGACTGACATCACGATCTGTGGGCGCAGGAGATCGTGGCGGTAGTGTTTAGCGCCGCTGCAATCCGACTGGTCAATTTTGCGAGCGGCGCTAAAGTCGCCGCGCTCGGGCGCTAAGTTCCTAGCACCCCCCGGAGGCGCTAACGGGAGGCGCTAACCAACCGAATTTTTCCCCCAAAGCTTCTGCTTACTCAATTAGTTTTATATTTTGATAATCCTGCAATTTTTTTCCGCAATTTACAGGAGATGAAGAATTGAGCTGCCAGGATTATCCATGAAAAGGAAAATATCATCTGCATACAAAGTCCATTTCTGCTGCACAGTTCCAATCTGAACTTCAGAAAACTTGGTGAATACTAACATTGGCTCTCATGCCATGAGAGTTAACTAAGCGGGAGGAGGCAAGGGAAGAGATTGGATGTACTTCTGTTTAAATCCAAGAAAGGAGACAGAATCTTGACACCAGCTCTAGAGTAAACATATTGGGGGAAAAATTCAGTTGCTTTGCGCCTCCCGTTAGCGCAGCGCAGCGCAACTAGCGCCCGGGCACGGCGATGTTTGCACCACTCGCGAAATTGACCAGGCATTTTGCGGCAGCGCTAACACTACCGCCACGATCTCCTGCGCCCGCAGATCGTGACGTCAGTCGAGCATGCAACGCCCCGGACCGGATATTGAGTGGCGCCCTCTGCCTTACCGCCTGCCGCTAGCAACGACAGGTTGAGGGGAGCGTTTTGCAGTCGGGAAGGGACTAGGGGAGCGCTATTTAAAGGCGATCACTTCCTGCCTTTTTTTGTCAGCGACATTTTTGCACCACGCATTCTGAGAGAGAGAGAGAGAGAGAGACTTCTGGAGAGATTCAACGCTGTGTGAACGAGTTTTGGGTACTGAGCAGCACTTTGCAGGTTCATTTTGATTTGACCTTCCTTGTATCAATTTAGAAGAGACTATGGGGGTTGCACTCTGAGCTCTTTCCCTGGGCCTTTCCATTGTTCTTTCCAGCAGAATTGATGTACAGGTCCCTCCAGGCCGAGATTCAAGACTGCAATGAGCAGGGTGTGGATGAAGAGCAAGATCGACCCTCTCCTTTAAGAACTGGCCGGGGCCATTGTGTGTATGTTCCATTGCTGACTGACATCACATGAGCTTCGCCAGCGCACTGAGGTAGCGCCTAGCTCCTCGGCGTTAGCACCTTAAGACAGGTGTGTAGCGCCTGATTTAGCGCTCCAATCACTTCCAAGGGCGATAGAAGCCAAGTTTGCAGTCGGAGCCGATAATTAGCGCCAGGCGCTAAACTTTGTGCCCGGCCAATAATTGCGCCCCAAACAGGGCGATACCGAAGTTCTCCCCCATTGGGTCATAATCTATTGTACATAGTGGTCAAAACTTAACGTTTCCCTGCAGCAACCAAAAAAAAAATCACGTTTCACCGAATCAACCAACCTTCTTAACATGATGTTAAAGTTTCACTCCCTTTAATTCTACAATGTTTGATTGTGCTCATCACTTTTGCTACATTGTCCACACTCTCCCATAAAACCTACTTGATCAATATAGATATTAGAAAGAAAGGGGGAAAAATTCAGTTGGTTGCACCTCCCGTTAGCGCCTTAAGAGGGCGCTAATGGGGCGCAAATCATCTAGCGCCCAGGCGCGGCGATGTTTGCGCCGCTCGCGAAATTAACTAGACATTTTGCGGCGGCGCTGAACACTACCGCCACGATCTCCTGCACCGGCAGATCGTGACGTCAGTCGAGTGCACAACGCCCCGGAGCGGATATTGAGTGGCGCCCCCTGCCTTACCGCCTGCCGCTAGCAATGACAGGTTGAGGGGAGTGTTTTGCAGTCAGGAAGGGACTGGGGGAGCGCTATTTAAAGGCGACCGCTTCCTGCCTTTTATTATTGGTGACATTTTTTAACCACGCTTTCTGAGAGAGAGAGAGACTTCTGGAGAGATTCAACACTGTGTGAAGGAGTTTTGGGTACTGAGCAGCACTTTGCAGGTTCATTTTGATTTGCCCTTCCTTGTATCGATTTAGAAGAGACTGTGGGGGCTGCACTCTGAGCTCTTTCCCTGGTACTCTCCATTGTTCTTTCCAGCAGATTTGATGTGCAGGTCTCTCCAGGCCGAGATTCAAGGCTGCAATGAGCAGGATGTGGATGGAAAGCAAGATCAACCCTCCCCTTTAAGAACTGGCCCACGCCATTGTGTGTGTGTTCCATTGCTGACTGACATCACATGAGCTTCGCAAGCGCTCTGAGGTAGTGCCTCGCTCCTCGGCCTTTGCGCCTTAAGCCAGGTGTGAAGCGCCTGATTTAGCGCTCCAATCACCTCCAGGGGCGATAAAAGTCAAGTTTGCAGTCGGTGGCGATAATTAGCACCAGGCGCTAATCTTTGCGCCCGGCCGATAATTGTGCCCCAAATGGGGCGATACTGAATTTCTCGCCCAAAATATCTTGCATTTATATAGCTTTATCACGGCCTCTGGCTGCCTCAAAATGCTTTACAGCCAATGGATTACAAC
Source organism: Squalus acanthias (assembly GCA_030390025.1). NCBI lineage: Eukaryota > Metazoa > Chordata > Chondrichthyes > Squaliformes > Squalidae > Squalus > Squalus acanthias. The sequence continues at coordinate 232,779,165 of CM059425.1, read as the reverse complement.
TCATGAACAAAATGGTGCGAAAAATCTTGCTTGCCTTTTGCCCAGAATTGTGCAGCCTGCATTACCAATATTATAGCATTTCTCAAGATCACAAGACAATTACGGTTGAGGAAGGCAATTTGGCCCATCTTAATTCATCCATCGGGAGAGATCTTAAAGCCCCTTCATTTCAATATCCAAATGTTTCTTAAATTCCAGGATTTTTGCCTCCACTGATTTCCTGGAAGTCCATTACATACATTTCACACACTTGTGTGAAGAAGAATTTTCTGCTATCAGTCCTGAATTTACCTTTCAACCTGTATCCCCTCGTCTTACTCTCACAATTTGAAGCAATATTCCAGATTTTCCCTTTACTGTCATGTATACCTTTTATAGATCACTTCTCAAATGCTTCCTCTCCAGCTAAAAATCCCAAGTTTCCCTAGTTTTTTTTCCTCAGAGTTAGGGATTACCCGGATGGCCCTCTGCAACTGCATCTAGTACAGGAATCCCTCCCCAACCGCGGGGAATGCGTTCCTGAAAACCCCCGCGGTTAGTAAAACCGCAGCTGGCAAATTCACTATAAACACATATAAAAAGCATATAAATAGCTTATTCCTAAATGAAAAACCGCGGATACGCGAATTTCACGGCCGCAGTTGACAAAAATTGTCGCAGAGTGGAAACCGCGTATACGTGAAATCCGCGCATGGCAAACCCGTGGTTGGGGAGGGATCCCTGTATTTGAATATCTCCTTGTGTCTTGCTGACTAGAACTGGACGCAATACTCAAGATGTGGTCTGACCATTGCACAATACACTTTGGTCACGATTTCCTCTGAATTGTATTTTAACTGTTGTGGCTATGTAATTCAACATTCTATTGAATTTGTTGATTGCTGCTTTGTGTTGGTTGGACATGTTGAGAGTTAAGTCCACTAAAATTTCTAGATCCCTTTCAGCTTTACCCTTGGCTATTTCATGAAGTACATTGCCACTTATTTCTAATGTGTATCACTTTACACTTGTCTGCATTCAATTTCCTCCGCCGTTGTTCTGCACACTTACACATTTTATCCAAGTCATTTTGAGCTACTTCCTCCAATCTCACTGCCTCTCCTTCGGTGTCATTAAAATAAGAGCCAAGCTCATAATATTTAGAAGGTTTCTTTGGAGTTTCAACCTAATTTTAACAGCCTCCAGGAGTAAGAGGGAGGTCTGAGAACTCACAGTTGAAGAAGATTGTGCTGAAACCATTCTAGTCCAACTGATTTTCCCATTTCTACAATAATAATTTCTATTTTTCAATTTTCTATTGTAATAGGAGCTCTAGGTGTTAGCTGTGAGTCAGAATGTTGTGGGTTCAAGTCTCACTCCAGAGATGTGAGCATAAAATCTAGGCTGACACTCCATTGCAATACGGAGGGAGTGCTGCACTGTTGGAGGTGGCGTCTTTTTGATGAGATGTTAAACGAGGCCCCGTCTGCCCTCTCACGTGGATGTAATAAATCCCATGGCACTATTTCAAAGAAGAGCAGGGGAATTCTCCCCGGTGTCCAGGCTAATATTTATCCCTCAATCAACATCACTAAAAAAAGATTACCTGCTCATTATTACATTGCTGTTTGTGGGATCTTACTGTGTGCAATTTGGCTGCCATGGTTCCTACATGACAACAATGACTATACTTCAAAAGTACTTCATTGACTGTAAAGCACTTTGAGATGTCTTGAGGTTGTGAAAGACGCTATATAAATGCAAGTTTATTTTTAGGTCTTCCCTTTGAGATGGAAGTGATAGGAAGTTGTTCAAGTCTTTTTCCAGTTACTTTATATAAATCTAAAAATTATCGGGAATATTTTGCTCTTTTAAGTAGAAATGTATTTTTTAATTGTGTATTTTTACATAAGAAACATAAGAAATAGGAGCAGGAGTCGGCCATTCGGCCCCTCGAGCCTGCTCCGCCATTCAATAAGATCATGGCTGATCTGATCTTGGCCTCAACACCACTTTTCTGCCCACTCCCCATAACCCCTGATTCCCCTGTTTTTCAAAAATCTGTCTATCTCCGCCTTGAATATATTCAATGACTCAGCCTCCACAGATCTCTGGGGTAGAGAATTCCAAAGATTCACGACCCTCTGAGAGAAGAAATTCCTCCTCATCTTTTCTACATTTAAACACCCTCCAATCAAAGAGGTGGCTGATGGTGATTTTCCAGCCATGAGATTTGTGAAACACTTACAGATGAAGTAAGTACCAGCTTTGTAGATTCACACCTCCCCAGATTTATTCCCCTTTTCAATCCTTTTATCCTTCTGTCATTCTCCTTCCCTAGTGAGAGGGAGATGCCTGAACTGTCAAAATATAAATTTGAAAGCCAGAGAAATTTCATGACTGCAACAAATGACCAAAATTTCAAAAAGTCCCTATCAAAAAAAAGGTAATTTATTTTTATACTTAAGCTTTCTAGCTCTTCTGTCTCCATTCATTATTAACAGTTGTTAATTAGATCATTAGAACTACTTTTGAATGTTTATTTCATAATTTTTGTGGCCTCTTCTGCGAGCAGCCGAGGAGGAGCGGACCGAGCCGGGAACCGGAGCAGAGGCCAGTAAATAAAGAGCGTGGTCGGAGAGGGGCCTGTACTCACTGCGAGCAGCCGAGGAGGAGCGGACCGAGCCGGGAACCGGAGCAGAGAGGAAAAAATCCAGGAGTCCAAAAAACAAGGAGTGGCGTCACAGGAAAGCAGGGAAGTGATTGGTTGGTCAGTGTTTCTCTCTTTATCTTGGGCATTGGTTTAAATTAAGAGCCGGGATTAAAAACTAAACGTTCAAAAAGAGGGAGCTGATTGGTGAGTATCTGGTAAGTGTTTTTACTTGACTTTCTTAAAGTTTTTTAAGTTTATTCCAGCTAGGTTAGTAAATAGTCTGTTAATTAGAGGTATGGCAGGGCAGCTCACACCCGTGGAATGCACATCCTGTGCCATGTGGGAAGTCCTGGACACCTCCCGTGGTCTGGACGACCACATGTGCGGGAAGTGTCGCCAGCTGCAGCAGCTCGAGCACCGGGTTACGGAGCTTGAGCGGCGGCTGCAGTCACTGCTGTACATCCGCGAGGCTGAGAGCTACGTGGATAGCACGTTTCGGGAGGTGGTCACCCCGCAGCTTAAGAGTGTGCAGGCAGAGAGGGAATGGGTGACCGTCAGACAGAAGAGGAGGACAAGGCAGGTAGTGCAGGAGTCCCCTGAGCCCATCTTGCTCACCAACCAGTATTCGGTGCTGAGTACTGGTGAGGGCGATGGTTAGTCTGGGGAGTGCAGCCAAAGCGAAGTCCACAGCACCATGGAAGGCTCAGCTGCACAGGCGGGGTGGGGGGGGGGTGGGGGGGAAGAGGAGAGGGAGAGCAATAGTGATAGGGGATTCAATAGTTAGGGGAACAGACAGGCGTTTCTGCGGCCGCAAACGTGATTCCAGGATGGTATGTTGCCTCCCTGGTTCCAGGGTCAAGGATGTCACTGAACGGCTGCAGGGCATTCTGAGGGTGTCACTGAATGGCTGCAGGGCATTCTGAGGGGGGAGGGTGAACAGCCAGAGGTCGTGGTCCATATCGGTACCAACGACATAGGTAGGAAGAGGGATGAGGTCCTGCAGGCAGAGTTTAGGGAGCTAGGAAAGAGGTTAAAAAGCAGGACCTCAAAGGTAGTAATCTCCGGATTACTACCAGTGCCACGTGCTAGTGAGTACAGAAATAGGAAGATAGAGCAGATGAATGCGTGGCTGGAGAGATGGTGTAGGAGGGAGGGCTTTAGATTCCTAAGGAATTGGAACCGTTTCTGGGGGAGGTGGGACCTCTACAAGCCACACGGGTTGCACCTCAACGGGAACGGGACCAATATCCTCACGGGAGGGTTTGCTAGTGCTGTTGGGGAGGGTTTAAACTAGCTTGGCAGGGGGATGGGAACCTAAGTTTAGAGTCAATAGGGAGGGAAGAAAAACTGGAATTGGAAAACAAAAACGTAGAAAGTAAATTGGAAGGACAGAGGGCTAGATAGTAGTCAACAAGGAGGTTTGCCTGTACTAAATGGTATGTACTTCAATGCAAGGAGTATAGCGAACAAGGCAGATGAGCTGAGGGCACAGGTAGATACTTGGAACTATGATATTATAGCTATTACAGAGACGTGGCTGAAAGAGGGGCAGGTATGGCAGCTCAACATTCCTGGTTACAGGATTTTCAGACGGAATAGAGAGGGAGGTAAAAAGGGAGGGGTGGGGGGTCGCGGTGTTGATTAAAGAAACTATTACAGCTGTGAGGAGGGATGATATGTTGGAGGGATCATCAAACGAGGCCATATGGGTCGAATTGAAAAACAAAAAAGGGGCGATCACACTGCTGGGAGTGTACTACAGACCCCCAAACAGTGAGAGGGAGATAGCAGAACAAATATGTCGACAAATTTCTGAGCAGTGCAAAAACTATAGGGCAGTAATAGTAGGGGATTTCAACTACCCCAATATTAACTGGGATTAAAATTAGTGTGAAGGGTATAGAAGGTGCGGAATTCCTAAAATGCATCCAGGAGAACTTTTTTAGCCAACAAGGGAGGGGGCAGTTCTGGACTTAGTTTTAGGGAATGAAGCTGGGCAGGTAGAAGGCGTATCAGTGGGGGAGCATTTTGGTGCTAGTGACCATAATTCTGTTAGATTTAAAGTAGTTATGGAAAAGGACAAGGATAGACCAGGAATAAAAATTCTAAATTGGGGAAAAGCAAATTTTGCTAAGCTCAGAGGGGATTTAGCTACTTGAAGGTAAATCAGTGTCAGAGCAGTGGGAGGCATTCAAGGAGGAGATCCGGAGGGTTCCGACCAAATATGCGCCCTTAAAGAAAAAAGGTGGGACTAACAAATCTAGAGCCCCGTGGATGTCTAGAGACGTACAGGCTAGGATAAAGAAAAAACGGGAGGCGTATGACAGATACTGAGGGCTAAATACTGCAGAATCTTTAGAGGAGTACAGAAAGTGCAGGGGTGCAATTAAAAAGGATATTAGGAAAGCAAAGAGAGCATGAAAAATTCTTGGCAAGTAAAATCAAGGAAAACTCAAAGATGTTTTATAAATATATTAAGAGTAAGAGGATAACTAAAGAAAGGGTAGGGCCTATTAGAGATCATGAGGGTAATCTGTGTGTGGAGGCAGGAGACGTCGGTAGGGTTCTTAATGAATACTTTGCGTCTGTTTTCACAAAGGAGAGGGGCAAAGCAGACATTGCTATCAGCGGGGAGGAGTGTGAAATATTAGATGAAATAAACATAGTGAGAGAGGAAGTATTAAGGGGTTTAGCAGCTTTAAAAGTGGATAAATCCCCAGGCCCGGATGAAATGTATCCCAGGCTGTTAAGCGAAGCAAAAGAGGAAATAGCAGAGGCCCTGAGCATCATTTTTCAATCCTCTCTGGCTTCAGGTGTGGTGCCGGAGGACTGGAGGACTGCTAATGTGGTACCCTTGTTTAAAAAGGGAGAAAAGGATAGACCGAGTAATTACAGGCCAGTCAGCCTAACCTCGGTGGTGGGAAAATTATTGGAAAGAATTCTGAAGGACAGGATAAATCTTCATTTAGAAAGACACGGATTAATTAAGGATAGTCAGCACGAATTTGTTAAGGGAAGGTCGTGTCTGACAAACTTGATTGAATTTTTTGAAGAGGTAACAAGGAGGGTAGATGAGGGTAGTGCATTTGATGTATTGTATATGGACTTTAGCAAGATTTTTGATAAGGTTCCACATGGCAGACTGGTCACGAAGTTAAAAGCCCATGGGATCCAGGGCAAAGTGTCAAGTTGGATTCAAAACTGGCTCGGAGGCAGGAAGCAGAGGGTAATGGTTGATGTGTGTTTTTGTGACTGGAAGGCTGTTTCCAGTGGGGTTCCGCAGGGCTCAGTACTAGGTCCCTTGCTTTTTGTGGTATATATCAACGATCTAGACTTGAATGTAGGGGGTATGATTAAGAAGTTTGCAGATGATACTAAAATCGTCTGTGTGGTTGATACTGAAGAAGGAAGCTGTAGACTGCAGGAAGATATCAATAAATTGGTCAGAACAGTGGCAAATGGAATTCAATCTGGAGAAGTATGAGGTAATGAATTTGGGGAGGGCTAACAAGGAAAGGGAATATACATTAAATGGTAGGACACTGAGTAGTGTAGAGGAACAAAGGGACCTTGGAGTGCATGTCCACAGATCCCTGAAGGTAGCAGGCCAGGTAGATAAGGTGGTTAAGAAGGCATACGGAATGCTTGCCTTTATTAGCCGTGGCATAGAATACAAGAGCAGGGGGGTTATGCTTCAACTGTATAAAACACTAGTTAGGCCTCAGCTAGAGTACTGCGTGCAGTTCTGGTCACCACATTACAGGAAAGATGTGATTGCACTAGAGAGAGTACAGAGGAGATTTACAAGGATGTTGCCGGGAGTAGAGAATCTTAGCTATGAGGAAAGACTGGGTCTGTTTTCCGTGGAACAGAGGAGGCTGAGGGGAGACCTTATTGAGGTGTATAAAATTATGAGGGGCCTAGATAAAGTGGATAGAAAGGACCTATTTCCCTTAGCAGAGGGATCAAAAACCAGGGGGCACAGATTTAAAGTAATTGGTGGAAGGTTTAGAGGGGATCTGAGGGGAAACTTCTTCACCCAGAGGGTTGTGGGGGTCTGGAACTCACTGCCTGAAAGGGTGGTAGAGGCAGGAACCCTAACCACATTTAAAAAGTACTTGGATGTGCACTTGGGATGCTCTAACCTGCAGGGCTACGGACCAAGAGCTGGGAAGTGGGATTAGGCTGGATAGCTCTTTGTTGGCCGGCGCGGACACGATGGGCCGAAATGGCCTCCTTCCGTGCTGTAACTTTCTATGATTCTATAGTATTAAATACTGGGGCCAGTCTCCAATATTATCTTTGAAGTTGGCCCTTCGAGTGTCTGTGAGATTTGCAGCTCTCAGTCCTTTGCACACTCTGCTCTGTGGAGCTGTTGTACCTCTCCAGAGTAATCCCCGTCAATCTAAATTTGTGACTTTGTAAAGTAAAGGCTTTTTACCCCTTGCTGTTCTCCTAACTTAAAAACCTTGCAGGAGTTGATTCGAGGGACCTGATTCATTTCTGTTTTTTCTTGGCAATTTATTTTTCCCTAACCATGCTTGTAAAAATATTCTTGTTGTCAAATCATTTGAAAGCTGTGAAACTGTAAATTACTTCAGCAGGAACTGTTCTCTACCAAACATGAGTGGGTAATCGGCAAGCTTTTACTGAATATCTTGTGCAGTTATATCTCCTACTGTTGTCGTGACTCTAGTGATAAGCTGTTTTGGAGACATGTAAAAACTTTCCATATCCGCTAGGAGCGAGAGTGAGACTGCCCTACCTCATTAAATAATGTGGCTGGTCATGAGCTTGAGTTGCGAAATTACCGATTTACTTCTACTTGTTTACACTTTGCCAACAAAACAGTAACTGCACTGAATGTTAAAGCCCTTTGGGACGTCCTGAGGATGTGCTACGGCTAATATAAAGGCAAGTTCATTCTTTCTTTCTCTGCCTTGTTCATGATTAACCATTTTAAGCTTTCTTTTTTGAACATCTTTTGTGAATCTTGTGCTCATCAAGGTGAGTGATGCAAGTGCTAGTGAATGAAACACGATCCCATTTCAGGGCACCCAGTGCCAGCATAAACAACAATAGCAACAACTTCCATTTATATAGCGGCGTTAAGGCCTGATTTCAATCCCCCACACCCGACAAGTCGGGGGCATGCGAGCCTGGTATATTTAAGTGAAGTCCGGGAATTCCACATCGGCAAGCTGGGCGAGCCTGACTCTCGCCCCTCTGGCCCCACACTCCCCACTTGCCTCCCTCAGTTAAAATAGGGGCTTTACTGTACAAAAACATCCTAAGGTGGTGTAATAATTTTTAAAAAGCACAGATTTGCCATATTTAAGTGCAGTGTAAAGCTCCCACTACCCTGCTCCTCAGCCACAATCTCATAAGAACTCCCCACGACTGCACCATTGCAACATTTGACCATTTATCATGTGCCAGTGAGGTTGCCCATTTACAACCAATTAATGTCAAACTATTGGCATTCTTGTGCTGTTGGGTATGTCCACTCAAAACTAGATTGATACTGGCTGAAATCATTCCACTCATGACTCTTACAGCCTCATTTTTCAGCGTACAAAAGCAAAATACTGCGGATGCTGGAAATCTGAAATAAAAACAGAAAATGCTGGAAATACTGACGAAGGGTCATCGACCTGAAACGTTAACTCTGTTTCTCTCTCCACAGATGCTGCCTGACCTGCTGAATATTTCCAGCATTTTCTAATTTTTCAACATGCTCTTTAAAGCATTTAATCTTTTTTTTACCATTTTCTACAAGTTGTTTTGGGGCCGTTCTGAAAGGTTAAAATTTAAAAAAATAGGCATTACCAGGAGCTCAGTACTTCAAATACATTCCAGCAGAGTGGTGATGTAACCCCTATAAGACTAATTATATTTAAAGTAATTTATTTCTTGTGACGTGTCTCACAGGGGGTCTGGGATCTGGTTTCTGATGTGCACCACTGCCTGAATGTATCACTACTTCACTCATCACTGTAATTACTGAACCCATACATCATATCACTGACACAAAGTCAAAACATACTGAAAGATACAGGCGCTATAATATTTGTAATACTATTTAACCTCCCGCATTACAGAACCTGCTGAAGAACAAAGTAACTTTGGTTTTCTTTCTAGTTCCCTGAAATCTCTTATTTAAATTATTATATATTCATTATATTGCTCTCCCACTATGGTGGGCTGGTAGCTCTTGCTGAATCTGTCCATTGCTGTAGCACTGCCCAGGGAGCCTTTTATATTTGTTTTTTCCACAGCTCCTGCCTCACAGTTATTGTTTGTAAATTTTCTGCCTGGTTGCCACAGTAAACTTTTTCCTCTGGTGGGGAATCCAAAACAAGAAGGCATAATCTTAAACTTAGATCTATTTAGCAGTAAAATCAGGAATCTTTTCACGTAAATGGTAGTGGGAATCTGGATCACGCTCCTCCAAAAGGCTGTGGATGCTGGTGGACCCCCGATTTCCCCCCAACTATGATCTCTTTACACCCCCCACCACGACCACGCTCTCTCCCCCTCCCCGCGACCACGCTCTCTCCCCCTCCCCGCGACCACGCTCTCTCCA